>CM057455.1:218030000-218402500 GCA_016271365.2 Neoceratodus forsteri | reverse complement strand
ACCCATCCTTGCCATTGTAGCAAAGAGATAGGGATGGGAAACCCTATCAAAGGCCTTTTCTGTGTCTAAGGATATCAGTGCCATGGGTAATTGAGAGTCTGGTGCATAGCTAAGTATATGATGTATCTTCCTAAGGGCATCATGCGCGCCCCTACCTGGCATAAAGCCCACTTGTTCCTAACTAATTAAAGATGGAGAAATGCTTAATATTCTATTAGCTAAAATTTCAGTAAGGATTTTAATATCTTGATTCATCAAAGCAATAGGTCTATAACTGCCAGGTATGTCTTTAGGCTTATCTGGTTTAGGAAGAAGTGTGATATGCACCTGTTACAATGGAGCATGGCACACCCCTTCTCACATTATAGTATTGAAGAATTCTTGGAGTATAGGGAGTATGGTCTGTATGTGCACCTGGTAAAACTTGGCCATCAGCCCATCTGGCCCAGGGGTTTTACCATGGGGCAAAGACTTAAGCACCTCCAGTATCTCCGATGCCATTATCAGGGCCCCTGATTTACTAGCTTGTATAGGATCCAGGACTGGGAGCAGCACTCCCTCTAGAAATGTTCTAATTTCCTCCTCACTAGCTCCCCCTTTTACTTGGTAGATCTCTTTAAAATAGTCTGCAAAGGCATTCGTCATTTCCTGGGGATTTGTTATCTGATGTCCAGTGTATTGTATATGAGTTATCCTCCTACTAGCTTCCCATTCCTTAATCCTAGCCACTAAAAATTGCCCAGGTACATCCCCCTGCATTAAATACTTAGCCTTAATCTTTTCTAACCAGAATTCAACCTTGCCATTCAAGATATCCTCCATTTCCCCCCTCAAACATTTAAGTTCTGCGTCAATTTCCCCAGAGGTCCCTTCCAGTGGAGAGAGCGACTCAGTAGCCCCCATAATAAATTCCTCCTTCTCCCTCCTCAGTCTATTTCTTTGCGCTGCAAGGCTCTGGGCTGCCCCTGCATACAACACCTTACATGTTGGCCATTTAAGCTTTTCATTCTGTAGTGTGGGTAACTGTTGGTGGATGATCTCCCTGAGGGCTTCCTCTAATTTTCCTTGGTTTGAAGCCATCACTAATAAGGAGTCATTTAATCTCCATCTATGTGATCTAGGAGGGATAGGAGCCGGTTCCCATCTTAAATGAATAGGGGAGTGATCTGAAAAGATTCTACCCTCACTGGCCAAATCCTTAACCCCCCTAAGTGCTTCCCCATTTACCAAAAAAAAATCAATACAAGAGTGACTCTTGTGAGCCGCAGAGTAGTACGTCATATTATTGCCCCTCATAGAACAGGTCCTGAGCGGGTCCAGTTGGTAAAGTTATGCACGTTTGCAAATATACACAGTTGCTTTGGGGTGAGGGTATCACACAGTAGTATAACCAGGACAAGGTGACTTGGCCCAGTTAAGAAAATAAGGCAGTTAGCAATATAGGATGCTTCGGGAAACACAGTGTGCATCAGAACTAAAATTAGCTAAGCTATGAAAACACTTATCTAGGTTTCCAGAACATATTAAAGCACCAGTTCCATTGTCTGAAGTGCTAATAAGAATAGACAGCAGGGAGGCCCATGTTACCAGGGTGAGAAGTGACAAGGCAGAGACCCTGAAGCCTATAGGGGGAGGTGGCTTACCAGGGTGGGAGGGGGAGATGAATAAAAGTGAAATTAGGGAGATGGGGAGGGGTCAGGAAATGAGAAATGGAGAGGGAAGAGAGAGAGGCAGAGGGGTGGAGGGAGGGGAAAGGGACTTGAGCAGAGAAGGGGTGGGGTGGGATGATGGGAGAGCATGGGGAAGCCGGGACAGGGAGGGGTGGGGTGGGAGGAAGGGAGGGAAAAGGGAAGGGAACAGGAGGAGGTACACAGAGGAGGAAGAGGAGAAGGGATTAGGGAAATAGGAGTGTTACTGGGACAAAGGACAGTGGAGATGAAGGGGGGAAATGAGAGAAAAAGGAGGAGTTTGATGACCAGGTTCACTAAGAAGATATTCTTCCTCAGGAAGTGGCACTGTTAGGTTAACCATTTAACTAATGACAGTGTAAGCAGATGATTGGAGTAGTCGCCAGTCATGCCAATCTCCCATGAGTAAAGAATTTATGGTTTGCAGTTATGCGATACTGACCAGCCATGTTGTAGGTGACTTTAACCATAGGAAGGCACCATTTAGTCAGTCACACTGGACAGGTGCTATTAGTAGGTATGCTGATGGAAGGGTAAAACCCCATCAGCAAAATCCCCCAACAGCGACATTTTCAACAAGTTTCAAAAATGTCGCTGTGGGGGACCAGCTGGCAAAATTTCGCCCTTTCGCCGACTTTTGCCCCCCCTTCAAGTTAACTCCTACTCAGAGTTAATAATCAATAGAAGTGGGGTGTGGGGGGCTCAGCCCCCGACAAAAATACAGATAAATGTCTGACAGGCAACATTTTGCCTGTCGACATCAGGGACGCCGTTATGCCAAACATCAACAACATTGTTCTCACGTCAGCATAGGTAAATCCTATTAGTATTTATTTTCACCCTGCTGGATGGCTCAGTGTGTAGTTGTGCCTCTGTGGCAGATCACTATACGGCATATCTGCAAATGGGGGCAGTTACATCAAATACATGACACCTGCATATGTATCTATATCCTTTTACAGAGCAGCAAGCTGTATGGGGATTCTGCCACAAGTTATGGGGTTGTATGGGTTGCACACTACTAGGGAAGGTGTGCCTACCCTCTCCTTATAAATGCCACCTTCCAGGTGACCCACAAAATGAACTGTGGCCAGTCTGCCAAAAAACACCTCAGCAGGGTCAAATATTGGTAAACAGTGAAAAATACGTGCATTGTATTCTGTCTAGAACAGGACCCACTGGTGTAGCATTTGTCCTTGATGGAGTGCAAGGTAATATATCCCAAGCTTCTAGCTGTCACAAAAGAAAACTTCTAACAGGCCCCAACATATCCTGAGTTGAAGTCTTGTGACCTGGTTACATATCCCAGGCAATACCATTTGGTCAAGTAGTTATCTGAGATGAGGCCAGGGAAGTGCCCTTGTTTCCACATCTCATGGGTGAATTATAAATCATTGTGAGACTACACAGTACTTACCACAGGCTGTGCATATTACTTGTCTGCCTACATGTTTCCTGTGCTGTGGCAACACCAAAGGCGCCGTTATCCTCAACATCAACAGACACAATGCCAAGTGTTGGCATTGTGCTGTTGGTATGCCGGTGTGTTTTCTGTGGGGGGATGGACCCCCAGAACCCCCCATGTGGGGAGCTTCACCCCCCCACACACCCAGTATTTATTTGACCAACTCCAAGTCGGAGTTGTCTCAGGGAGGGGCAAAACATTGGGTGATGCAGTACCAGTGTTAGGGGAGACCATTACAGTGACCCATCGATTTCTGCCGCTGTAATGGTCTTCGCTGTAGATGTTTCATTGTTCGGTTGGCATACCCCTTAAAGATTGTTAACAACTAATGTATTGATCTTAGCTAGTGTTTCAGTAAACAATCATGCAACATCATACAGTACATATTTTATAGCTTCATTCTTTTTGTTCTAGGCCACTTATCCCATATATCATAGGTTTCAATCTCAAAATAATGCATATCTCTTTATGGTTTCCAAGCCATTCCCATTCCATATGGTCAGGCCAGTTGCAAATAGGCCTGAGATGGTGCCAGTAAGGTTTTCCAGGTCTTGAACCCGTCCGGTATGAAAGACTCAATCTTGGGGTCTACTTTCTTGCATAGCTATGGGATCTTGGGCTCTAGTATGATATGAAACTAACATATCCAAAAGAAAAGCATTGTATCATAAACATACACTAGTAGGAGCACAAGAATGAATGTGCTAAATGAGACAACTTTCAGAATCACAGGAGTATGCAAAAGCTTCCTCAGTACAGAACATTTGTTTCTTTTGCCTGATGAATGGCAGTACCATCTAAAGTAAAGAAGTATGAACAAATGATACATGTGTTCCCTCACAAGGCCCATATTACATCATATGGCAATATAAAACATTAAACACAACATGCATACATTATTCAATAAAGTCCCATTGTAGAAGTGACAGTTGAACCACTGAGTGGGCTCCGTCCCACTTTCAGGACACAGTTTAGTCTCCTCAAGCATTTGTGGAACAGGTGGTGATCTGTCACTGGAAAATGTCACAGTTCACCCCGTTAAGCACTGTAAATTTGTAATGCACTCACTGTTTTTTCCCCCAATATATTTTGTGATTGTGGTGTATCCCCTGATTTCTTCCATCGCATTTGTAAATTGTACTGTATTCAATCTGCTCTCTCTGCACATTTGTACAACTGTATGTATGATCTTTTCTGTGTCAATATTGTTTGGTCCGGGTCATGCCTAAAAACAGTCCTTCGGATCAGTGCACTCACCCGGTAATAAATAAACCTTTGAAATTATGCTTTTTATCACCGCTATATTGAATAACGCAGTACTTGGGTTGCCCTTGTATATGTAATTGTCAGTCTTGAAATGCCTGTGTCTGAGTGTTGCACTGAGTAATCTGGCAAGGAGGCACTGTCTAGAAAAATGTGTACTCGATCCTTATAGAAATGGCCTGTATAAAGTGTCACAGTTTGGTCCAAGTGTGTGCCTTCACCTCCTGGGATGCATTCTTTTAAAGGAAAAGTCTGAAAGATCTCTTAGTGAGTCTCTGATGCAGATGAGTGCCTACCATTGGGAACCAATAGTGACTGTGCAAGGACCTGTTACAGTCTGAGGGCTTGGTTCTGCATCACATGCTTAGATGCCTGCATTGGGTTGGTGCTCAAGATGAATTAAGAAAGAGGCAGTGTTCTCATACAAGTGTATGTATCCTTCATACTGAAGTCCTATAGATGAGGTGTGAAAGGTCATCCATAGATCAGAATCACAGGAGTATGCATAAACTTTCTCAGTACAGAACATTCGTTTCTTTTGCCTGATGAATGGCAGTACCATCTAAAGTAAAGAAGTATTAAACAAATGATACATGTGTTCCCTCACAAGGCCCATATTACATCATATGGCAATATAAAACATTAAAAACAACATGCATACACTATTAAATAAAGTCCCATTGTAGAAGTGACAGTTGAACCACTGAGTGGGCTCCGTCCCACTTTCAGGACACAGTTTAGTCCCCTCAGGTGTTTGTGGAACAGGTGGTGATGTAGCACTGGAAAAGGTCACACTTCACACTGTTAACCACTGTAAATTTGTAATGTACTCACTGTTTTTCCCCAATATATTTTGTGATTGTGGTGTATCCCCTGATTTCTTCCATTGCATTTGTAAATTGTACTGTATTCAATCTGCTCTGTCTGCACATTTGTACAACTGTATGTATGATCTTTTCTGTGCCAATATTGTTTGGTCCGGGTCATGCCTAAAAACAGTCCCTCGGATCAGTGCACCCACCCGGTAATAAATAAACCTTTGAAATTATGCTTTTTATCACCGCTATATTGAATAACGCAGTACTTGGGTTGCCCTTGTACATGTAATTGTCAGTCTATAAATGTCTGTGTCTGAGTGTCGCACTGAGTAATCTGGCAAGGAGGCACTGTCTAGAAAAATGTGTACTCGATCCTTATAGAAATGTCCTATATAAAGTGTCACCATTTGGTCCAAGTGTGTGCCTTCACCTCCTGGGATGCATTCTTTTAAAGGAAATGTCTGAAAGATCTCTTAGTGAGTCTCTGATGCAGATGAGTGCCTACCATTGGGAGCCAGTAGTGACTGTGCAAGGACCTGTTACAGTCTGAGGGCTTGGTTCTGCATCACATGCTTAGATGCCTGCATTGGGCTGGTGCTCAAAATTAATTAAGAAAGATGCAGTGTTCTCATACAAGTGTATGTGTCCTTTATACTGAAGTCCTATAGATGAGGTGTGAAAGGTCATCTGTGGATGTCTCCCCCTTGAGGGCAAATTTCATAACTTCCAGCAAGGCATTCTGTGTGGAACATGACTACCTCATCATTGATAGGCCTCTTTGCAGTGGTAATTATGTCACCACTTGTTGGTGTATGGTCACCTGAGTATGGACCAGAGTCAGTTTCTGAAAGACGAAAAGAAAAACAAGGAGGAGGGCCTTGGCACCCTACCTTAATAGTAGGTTAGTGCTGACCTTTAAAACGATGCATTATTTTCATACAGATGTACTGTATGTAAGGAAAGGGGAAATTGTTTAACCAGGAAAGGCACACTAAGCCGAAGCTTGTTTCCAGGTGCGACCTGGGAGAATAAGGAAGTTAAGTGACTTGCTCAGGGTCACACAGTATGCAAGTGGGGGCTGTGGGATTCAAACCCAGTCTGGTCTGCTGGATGTCACCAGATTTGCAGCTCAGAGCCTTAAACCACTGCACTATACTGCCTCCTGTGCTTTTGGTAGGGTTGTCCAATAGAACTGCAACTGCTGAGGTACAGTTGTGGATGCCAGCCACACATCACTTAATTTTTGAAAGACAAGACAAACATAGTGGAGGGTTTCAGACCCCTTCTTTGTTGGTAGGTTAGTTCTGTTTTCTTTAAACAGTTATAACTGATTTGCATGATCATTTGTCAATGCTTCTAGATTGATTTGGCATTTTTCCTGTAAAACCAGTACAAGTCCATGGGGAAAATTTTTCCTGTAAACCTGCTCCAAATATCTGCATACCTAGGAGCCCATCCCTCAATTCTGCATTTTCAAAATGGGTTTTGTCTGCCCCCTGCTGGCCTCCCATGGGCACATCAGGTACTGTAGAAATAAATTGCTGGACCTGCATACAGCAGAACTTTGGTCTCTGGATGACAATTGTAGTTATTTCCCAGCAGTTAAACTGCTCAATGAATGGGCTTGATTTGTTTGTTTCTGAAACACTTGTCATATGTTGTGAAGGTACACAAAACATCCTTCATGCCCCCCCAATCTGTTTGCTTGCTTCACAAACAGATCGGCTTGGCATTTCCATCTCTAATGGAACCTGTTTGGAGTGGGCTGTTAACCATTTAAACCATTAAACAGAAAATTGAAGACTGCAAAAATTGACATAAAACAAGAGAGACACTGACTGCAAGCCTTCCCCCAAAATGTCAGCCCCCCAACACAGTGTCATTTCCACACTACTGACAATGTATGCACAGAAACACAGGGAAATCTTGCTCATGATAAAATGATAAAACCTTAAAATACTGAAAATAAAAAGTTAGTTTCAGAATATAAACTTGATTCCCAATTGAATTAAGGTTCTCATTCCTGAAAGGAAAGGAAAGGGTGTTTGATTGCAGTGTACTGCATCCCAGCCAGTCACGCCCTCTCGAAAGAAGGCTGACTTGAGAAACTGAGAAGGTAAATTATAAATGTAACCCTTTATTTTTTTGTTTAAGGCACCTCTTTCAGAAACTTACCCACCCCCACATCCCCTTGTCAGAGAAGGTGGAGTAAAAAAAAAAAAAAATTCTGAATTTCTTATGCTTAACAAGCAGTATGACATAAGGAAAATCGGGTGCTTACACAATAGGGGTATACCAAGTTGGGACTTCCTTGTAACTGAGATGGCACATATGTGCAAAAAGCTACAAGTAACTTCAAATAAGCATACATTACCAGTCGAAGGCAAACCTTCATTGTTCCTTTTTCACAGTTAAGTACTGTTAAGTATTGTGCCCCCCCCCCACCAAATTCAAACCAGTGTAGGAGGCAGTATAGCGCAGTGGATTAAGGCTCTGAGCTGCGGATCTGGAGACCTGGGTTTGAATCCCACAGCTGCCTTGGTGCATACTGTGTGATCCTGAGCAAGTCACTTAACTTCCTTGTGCTCCCAGGTCGCATCCAGAAACAAGCTTTGGCTTAGTGTGCTTCTCCTGGTTAAAAAATGTTCCCTTTCCCTTCCCTCCAGTGAAGGTGGTAGGGCAGTTAGCTGGACCAGGGGGGTCTTAAGGGGTCATTTCAGCACCCTAGATCCCCTCTGGTTCATAGGGTAGGGATTGAATCACATTAGTTCATACCACACCATATGTTTGCCATAAAACACTTATTTTTGTATTTTCATAATGCAGACACGTATGCTTGTGTAACCTTGATTCCTTCATATCAGTCTGCTTTGTCATCATGCAGTTCCTGATTCCATGACTCCAAAGTTCTCACCAACCAATATACTCTGTCTCTATTCTGTCCTCTCAAACTCCAAAGCATCCTCACACACATTCTCTCACTTACTCAGACCTTCATTTCACATACACAAACCCTCATTTCACATACAAATACAATCTTGCCATCAGTTCTTCCAGACTGACATAATTATTTTTGCTTTCCCAATTATCTGAAGATACTTGTATATATGGGGGCTCTTTTTCATCTATTCTCCAGAAACTGCGTTTTTCATTAAACACTTCACACCTATGAATTGCATTACACTAACTTCCATTTATTCCAGGTGTAAAGGAGTTAAAATCACATCGTAAAATATGTAAAATAAATTTTTTTTTTGCATCAGGTTGTGTAAGCCCAACAACTGTAAAAGCAGATTTCATCCCTCCCTTTCATGAATGGCTACAAACATCTCTCGCTCTGCTGCTGCTTTGTCTCAGTAGCTGACTAAGATGACAGTTCCAAAATATGAGTATACCTCCCCAACAGCGACACCAATACAGTGAACTATGTCGATGCTGACAACATCGACAGTTCGCTGTATTGGTGCACCAGAAACCTGGGCATACTGTCTCCCAGTCCTACACCCCCTCCCCAATCAACTCTGACTCTGAGTTGATGATATTTAGAACAGGGGGTGCGGGAGCAGAGCCCCCTGCATGGTGGGTTTGGGGACAAAGCCCCCTGATAGAAAAATAGACTGTGAGTTCTTCGAGATTTATGTCAACCGCAACTTGCAGTTCACATAAATTCCATCGCTGTGATGCCAGTCGACAAAATTGTTGTCAAACCAGCATCGTAGAGCCCAAAATATGCAGTGCTTTAACCTTGAAGATTAATGAAATCTCATTATTATGCTCAGAGGAAAAAAAAAATAACAGTTCAGATTCATATAACACACTGTAGGACAACAGAAGTCAGAAAATGTATAATTCAGTTCATAGCATTTATTCTCTTTTAGTGGCAAAAAACAAAGGAGTGCACACTGAAGCCAGTAAGCATTTCCCACAATCAAACTGTTGCACAGCATGCTATGATATAACACTTAACTGTATGTATAGTGGAAATAAAAATAACAGAAATGTAGAGAATGTATTTTCCCTTGGTTAGTCAGACCATGGTTTAGAAGTGATTTAGAGTATATAGGAGACAGAGGATGGCTTGTCAGCCCATACATAGAGAAAGTTAGATAAGGTAGAATTAGATAAAATAAGAGGTTATGTGGAATGCTGTAACATAGATTTGTTTAGATTTTAGATTTTATTAATAATCATATTGCAACCTTACATAAGCACATGCAGGTTGAAGTTCAAGACAGTGCATAAAATCACAAATAAAACCACTATATACATTTATATTTCATTATCACCATACACACAAATAAAAATATCAATGGCATTTCCTCAATTCACAGTATACATATATACTTACACAGAATAGCATTACTTTGTATCCAAATAATGCACAATAATTCACTATAAGTTAGAGTTCTCACAACAATTCCAATTCTACACACCTAACCTTTGTCAATGATGAACACCACTGCTGGAAGGGGGCATCTCTGCACTGGTCCAGAACTGCTGTCTCTTGTCTGCAGTCTGTGCTTTCAGATCCTCCATCCCCTTCATGGGTAGTCTACAGGAGGTTCTGTGCCAGCAAACATTTGAATTCTAGCAAATTCTGTTGGGACACCTTATCTGCCAGCTCCTGGGTTGTGCAGACTCTGTCAGAGAGGAACACCTACAGGGTAGGTTCTATGGTTAAGGACCCGGACCTGCCATATGGCCAAACTTGTCTGTGATGTCCTGTAAGATCCATGGGGCAGACTACAAACCCCTGCAAACCCCTAATTGCTGCACCTTGCTCCTGCAGCTTCTGTGTCTGCCAGTCACATTCCAAATGATCAACCTCAGTACCAGCTTTTGTTTGCACTGCATGCTCCAGAAAAACTGCCCCAGTGCCAAACTCACACTTGCATTCACACAAGTGCTGAGGCAAGCTCAGAAACAACTCTGCAGTCTCACATTTAAGTGTCTCATTCACTTCAGCCAATATGGCATCCACCCTTAAAAGTTGTTGTGTTTCATTCTTCAAAGCTGACACCTTAGCTTGCAAAGCTTAATTCACAGCCAACAAGGCAGCGCCTATCAAACCAACCAGGACATTATTCAAATGACACGCAGCCTCCTGTGCAAGGCATAGAAAGTTTGAGGCTTTTACTATTTTTTTTTTTTTTTTGAAATTCTCTTTTTATTAACATTTTCCAATATAGATACAGTAATAAAGACAGTAACAACTGAACCAAATACATTACATTCCTTAAAATCTCAATCAAGAAGATCATACCCTCGGACAAGGAAAATAAAAATACTAATCCAGCAGGAAACAGGAAATAAAAACTAGATAACCCAAATCCCCATCCTCCCTCCCATGAGGATGTCGTCACTAAAGACGCGTTATGGAGAGTTAGCTACGATAGTTAGGTTGCCCTCGGACTCTAAGCAAAACCACATCCGAACTTATTGGCAACAACATCCAAAAGTGAGAGGGTATATATTATCCTCGGAGGGGCTCCACAATACTGAAAAATTCAGATCTCAAAGTTATAGTCCTCGCACAATTCAATATCTATCCGAAAAGACCAAATCAATGAAGGTGCAGGGCATACAACTTACCCCATTTCTTCTGAAAGGTCTTTGGGAGGATCGGAAACCAGCAATCAGCTCCACTTTGAAACATTGGGAAATCTCTTCCACCCAGCCCTGATAGGAGATCTCAGGACTATCTGTCCAGTGCCGGAGGACCAGCCTTTAACCGCCATAGCAATAAGCGCTATGTAATACTTCCTTTCTCTGACCCTAATAGCTGTGTAATCCCTATAATACAGGACTCTAACGTGAGGTGGTTACCTAAGCTAACAAGGGTCCAAATTATCTTCAATTGACTTCCAAAGAGCAGCCACTTTAGGGCAATACCAGAAAATATGAGGAAGGTCCCCCTTTTCCTCTCCACACCTGAAACACCTCGAGGAAACAGTAGGATCAAATTTAGACTTCCTCATAGGCGTAAAATACATATTGTTGAGTATAAAATATTGGGTCATTCTATTCCTATCTAGAGTATTATAAATATACACATCCCTCCATATTTGACCCCATGGAACTGGGGAGTTAGAAGAAACTGACTCCCAGGCTTTAGATCCCATTAAAGGGATTGGGTAAGCAAGTCTCATGAGGCAGGTGTACAACTTAGACACCCCGTGTGGTTTACCCGCGCAGCCCTTGACTTCCTCCAATAATGGTTTAATTCTTGAGGGAGAGACTATTGGACCAAACCCACTATCCACCAGATGCTTTAATTGATATAATTTAAACAAGGCATTAGCAGGAATATTCAAAACCAGTAACAGGTCCGTGATTAAACCTAATTTACCTTGCACATAGAAATCTTCCACACAAAGCTCCTGGATAGAAGGTAACCATCTAGAACCTAACATTCTGCCTCCAATCCGAATATTAGGATTACCTGTCAATGGCTGCCCAACATCTTTGTTGCTACGAATTCTAATAGAGGAAAAGAGTTGGTTAAGCACCTTAACTGTGATTCCAACTGGGGAGTCCTGAACTTCTTGGGGGAGGGATGTGAAACCACAGTAAAAAAGACTGCAAGGATTAATATTATGTCTGGCCATAAGATCTAAATCTAAATCCAACCATATTGGGTGGTAAGCCCCTTCTAGATCCCCTAACCATTTACCTGCCTTAATAAGGTGACTGGACCAATAATAAAATTCAAAATTTGGCAACCTAAGACCACCCATTTCTTTAGGAAGGCACAATTTGTTGAAGGCCGCTTGGGATTTGTGGTTCCAAATAAAATCAGTTAACATCGAATGAATTTTTGGGAAAAAACCTTAGGAAGCCATATATCCGTGAGGTTCAGAGGATAAAACAGCCGAGGAAGAATGTTCATTTTAATAATACTAATTGAGCTCCCACTGGTAATGGCAGTTTCCATCTTTGTAGGTCTGACTTAATTCTTTCCAACAAGTCATCTAGATTAAGCTTCCTGACCAGAGAGGGTCCCGCACAAATAAACTCCAAGGTATCTCAAATGTGAGTGGGTCCACTTCATGCCTAAGTGGGATATAGAAGCCCTGGTAAGATGTGAATTGAGTGGAAAATTTCAGTCTTTGCCAGATTCAGTTTATAGTTAGACAACTCCCATATTTTGCAATTACCTTCATCACCACGTAGGAATCAACCGGATTAGCCAATTGTAACAAAATATCATCTGCATAGACTGAAATCTTAGAGGTTCGACCTAAAACAGAACAACCCTGGATTTCTGAGGTCGCTTTAATACTGACCAGCAAGGGTTCTAAGTAGAGATTAAATGAAAACGGTGATAATGGGCAACCTTGTTGGGTTCCAGAATGAAGCTGTATGGGGACGAGAAGACCCCATTGCAATACACCCTGGCCATGGGAGACCTATATAAAGCTTTGATCCATTTTATAAACTCACTCAGAAAGCCAAATCTGGACATGGTATACCAAAGAAAATCCCAATTAACTTGATCGAACGCTTTCTCCGCATCCAGGGCCACCAGTGCCATCAGAATTCGAGAAGTTTGGGCTACCTTGAATATATGAGAAAGCGATCTAATGTGATCCATCACAGATCTCCCCTGCACAAATCCTACTTGTTCAGTACTCAGTAGTGGTGACCACACTTGCTTGATACGTGAGGCTAGAATCTTAGATAAAATTTTAATATCACAGTTAAGAAGTGAAATCGGTCTGTAATTGGTTGGGTTCTGGGAGGGTTCATCTGTCTTAGGGATCAATATTATAATGGCTCCAATAGGGAGGGATCCAGAGCGCTGCTGACAGTAAATAGTTATAAAACTCCAGGAGCAAAGGGATAACTCTTGGCAAAAGGCTTTATAAAATTAGCTGGGAACCCATCCGGCCGGGGTTTTATCCGACGACAAACTATGTATTGCCTGTTCCACCTCCATTAGAGACAAAGGAGAAGAGAGATAGGCCACTTGATCCTCAGAGAGGCAAGGGAGTTAATGGCTGAAAAATGTTCTAAACCCAAGTGAAGGTAAGGAGGAGCATCCGGGCAATACAAACTCTGATAATAATCCTTAAAATTGCTGCTATGTCCCTGGGATCTGTTCTAACAACTCCCCTGGTCCACTAAAGCAGGGATCAACCTAGAGCTTTTACCTCCTTCAATTTCAATGCTAAAAGCTTACTCGGTTTCCGCCTGATCCAGATATCTAGCTTGCCTTCAATAATGCAAACTCTGCCTCTCTTGGACCAAACCTCAGATTCTTTTTGAGCTTATGAAGACGCCTACATTGCTTAATGAGTTAGAGGTGGCAGCCTACTTTCTGCTGTCTTAATTTGATTGGAAAGTTCAATAAGAGTCTGCAATCTAACCTTTTTCTCCCAGAGGAAATCTTGATAAGTTCCCTCAAAAACATTTTAAAGAGCACCAAAGAATATCTACCCTGGTCACTGAACCCCTATTTGTTTCTAGAAAACTATTAATACTGACTCTAATTTGAGCGAGAAACTTTCTTCCTTTAATATTTGGGAATTGAGTTTCCAGACCGTATCCCAGAAATTATGGTTTGAGGAGAGAATTTAACCAGACTAGCGATGATCCGAAATTACAATAGGCTCAATGCCTGCCATGGAGACCTTGTCCACAAGAGAGGTAGATATTAGAAAGTAATCTATCCGCGACCAAGAATTATGCCGGGGCGAGAAGAAGGTATAACTTTTGCTAAGGGGATGGAGAATTCTCCAGGGATCTACCAAGCCCAACATGCTACCCAAATCTTTCATCGCCAATTGCGGCTGAGACAGCGATCTTAGTGGCCTAAAGGTTTTATCCACTTCCTGAGTTGGAGCTACATTCCAATCCCCTCCTAGAATCAGAGGGGAAGGCAGAAGGGAACTGAGCTTGTCAACCAACTGCATAATAAAGGGCACATTCCCCCCCACTGGACCATAAACCGAGCCTAAGACCATAGGGGAATTATAAAGGTGTCCAGCCACCAAAACATATCTACCTTCCACATCCCTGACCACTTTCCCTGGGTTGAATGGGATACCTTTCTTTATCATAATCACAGCTCCCCTGGCTTCCGACGAGTCTCCAGCCACAAACACTTGTGAAAAGCCCCTAACTCGCAACAGATTACTGGTACAGTAATATGCCTCCTGCAGACATAATATATCAGCCCCCAGCACTGAACAGTTAATCAAAATACGCACTCTTTTACCATCTCTAATCCTCTCACATTCCAGCTAATTATTTTAACAATACTGCCGCCATATTTTAGGACTAAGAATAATACGCATCCACGGAATCAAGCCTTCTCCTCTCGCCTCTCACCATGACGATATCCTCTAACCCACCCCTAACACCCTCAATAACATACCTCTAATTAAAGACAATGCCTCAAAACTATTAACATTGATAAGCTGCCTATCTCTATCAATAAACTGCAAATCAGAACATACAGCAAGGTTAAGTAGCAGTGTCTCCAGACAATTATTATAGAACCCCAACCAATCACCCTCCCCCATATCCTTATCTCACAAGCAAAATAACCACCAGTCCACATATAGGCATTCCAAACATCAATAGTAACATGAGCAATAACCCCATCACCCCCTCCCACCCCCCATATCCCAACTTACTACCTAAATACCCAAACCCACAAGTCTATTGACATAACAGCAAACACAGTATTGATTGCATTCAAACCCTTTCTCCCCAGGATACCTCCTCCTGATCCATCTACTGGCCAAACCCCCCCAGGCCCCAAATCCAGAGATAATAGCCCACCACATCACTGTTTCCAGAAGTATAAAAAAATAAATCCCAGTAGTAAGGCATCCGATGAGTATCCCATATTTCCCATCCTGGCAGCAAGGCATGGCACAATCGCGATCTGCCTATACGCCCCCCCCCGCCCATTGTAAGATCCTACCTCCATGAGTTAAGTATCCTTAATCACCCCTCTCACCAGATAAAAGAAGGAAGGCGATAAACAGCCTTACCTGAGGGGGGATTCCAATGTCCCAGACCTCTCGATGCCGTCCCTCTAGAAGCCAGGAAATGAAGGGGGAAATCGCACAGGGACCAAAAAGCCGACGGACCAAAAACGGTCCTACTGCAAATAGGTCCTCCGGAAACCGCACCCCTCCCATTAGTTCCCGCTACTGCTTCGAGAGGCCAGGACCCAAAAGAAACACCAGAGGCAGGCCGACTAGGCCTCACGGCCTAAAACCACTCAACCCAGCGCCACGAGGGTTCCGGAGAAACCCCCACCAAACGCAGAGGCAATCGGACTTAGGGTCACCAACAACCCCCTGAAAACTTAGCGACTGCCCTGTAAGTACCAAAACTAGATCAAATTAGCCCAAAAACATACAAAAAAACAGCAAAATTGAAATTTTTAACTTCTGTTTCTGCAGCCTGGACACAGATATGGTACAGTCATTTCACTGGTAGTCCCTTGAATAGATCTGGCAGCAATGTGGACAGGTCAGCTAGGGTGTCTTCTGGGTTTTTCATAGGAATGCCAGACGTCACCAACTTGCACAGAAAGCTTAGCAGGATAGATCATACGAAAAGGTTTCCCAGCAGCTATCAATTTGCTTACTGTTGGGTGGAAGGCAGAACGTTTCAAACGGACCTCTCTAGGTAAATCCTGGGCAATCCTCAACTTGGTACCATTCCATAAGACTGCTTCCAGCTTTTTTTAACTTTATCCAGAACGTGTTGTCTATCCAGATAGCTCAAAAACTTGATAATCAGAGGCCTGGGAGGGGAATTCGGGGGAGGTCTGGGTCGAAGAGATCTGTGAGCACGCTCCACGTGATATTGCTGGTGGACAGGAGAAGGACCCACGACCTTATTTAAGAATTGCTGAACAAACTTAACAGTGTCCCTCCCCTCTTCTAGCTCTGGAAGACCCAAAATCAGAACATTATTCCTTCTGCTACGTCCTTCCAGATCTTCGGTTTTAATTGTAATTTTGTATTTGCTGACATAGTCTTATTATCTCAGGGTCTATTTTCAGTTGCCATCTTTCCATTGAGCCCACTTGGCTTCTGAATCTCCTCCGCCTTGAAAGGTCTGCATAATCTTGTCTCATAGATTTAATTTCTTTGGAGGTCTCTTGCAGTGTGGTTTAAAAGGTGAAAGTTCCTCCAAAAAACGTTCCTCAGTCAAAGTTGTACCTCCTGCAACATTAAGACCTCCAGTATTTAAAGCTTTGCTGGTTAAAGAAGGATTACATCCAGAGTTTTTGGCTTTCTTTGAGGCTTTCTCCGGAGTCGTAGGTGGAGTGTGTCTAGCTCCTGAGGCCTTCATTTCTACTTCTGACATCGCGATGTTCCAGTGGGCAAAAGGCACCTCCAATTCTCTCCAAAATCGATTCCTGGAGTAGCAATGATGTTTAGACAGCGTTTGGTGGCTGATTGGTGGTTTTAACGTGTCAAGAGATAAGGTTTGAGCAGGGAGAAACGGGAGCTCCAAAACAGGCAGCCACTCAGCACCACTGCATCACGTGACTCCCCGAGTCCGAGGCTTTTACTATGAGCTCAGAATTCATGGCCATTTTTTTTGAGTGGGATTCCCTTCTTATCAAACTGTAGTAACCGGAGACCAAGGCTTACCACTCACCTCTTTCTCTGTGGTCAAACAGCTATATGCCCTGGTAGCAGAGACACTATGTACCGAACTAAGAACTGAGTGGGAGGTGGAGGCACTTGACACCCTCCACTATCCCGACCCGATACCTATGAACCTTTTGGCATTGGTTCTGTTCAAAACACATCCTTGCCACAGTCGCCACAGTTTGAAGAATTGATGATATGCTGGCAGAATCACAACACAAAACCAAAAGTGTCATAGGTAATAAACAATTTTATACCAGATAACACAAGATACAAACAGATGTTACCTGCTAGGGAGTCACAGGATCCACACTCTTACAGTATTCGGACTCAGTTTGGTGACATTTGCAATTGGTTCAATAGTCCACAAACATGTTGCTATCACAAATAAAGTTATTCTGCCAAATAAGGCAAAATACATGATTTCACCTAGGCTCTTATTGGTGGGTGAATTCTCAGTATTAATCTACACTCCACCAAGAAGTTTAGGTCTATTTGTCAATGGAAGGCTGGTTCAAGTCAGTTTGGGCTGCAAAAAGACAGTTAGTTTGTCTTCTAATAAACCTATTCTAATGAAGGAGTCAGTATAGCAAAAGCTGACTATGGTAAAACTATTGCAGTAGTGCATCCAAGGACACACAGGGAGTGTAATGTGTGTGTGTGTGTGTGTGTGTGTGTGTGTGTGCATGTGTGAATGATCAGTGTGTGTGTGTGTGTGTGTGTGTGTGAATGATCAGCAGTTTTGTGTAATCATGTAAAACTCAGTAATTTTCCATCAGGCATGCTAAAGCAAATGATACAGTATATGACAGTGTGTGTCTGTGTGTGTGTGTGTGTGTGTGTGTGTGTGTGTGTGTGTGTGTGTGTGACACTCTGTTCCAGTCCATTTGGGTGCAATGCCATGTGTTAGTAAAATACAGTGCTCATAATAATAAAACATAAAAAATGTCATATGCCCTGTGTATAAACAGTACACTGCCATGTTATACTGAAAATAGCACCATATACAGCAGTATGTGTAAAACAAGAAAGGTTAGCATTAGTTACTCACATCGCAATTCAGTAATTAGAAAGTGCAGTTAGGTGGCTCAGTGGTTAGTGCAGTGCAGAAATTAGGTAGTCTACACTATTTACCTCCGGAGACAGGTCAGAGATCAGAGGGTTGAGGTTTGCCACAGGCAACTCCTGCCACATGGGGGTAATGATCACACCAGGATAATGAATATTCTGGGTGCCCAGTACAGTGCGAAATCACACACACTGCAGCTTTCCCTTAAGGGGAAGAACTTCTGTCTTTGATCAGTTAACCATGAGCACTGAGACCTGCCCAAATTCTGTCAAAAGTGCCAATGTCTAAGCAGGCCCGGTGGCGCTGAGGGTTGAGGCACTCGAAGCCACACCTCGCACCATGCTAGTGACCCGGGCTTGGAAGCAGACTCAGATTGCTGAGGGTTGTCAGGGGAGGGAGAGGATTGAGCATCCGACAGACTGCTCTGCTCTCTCGGGAAGGTTAGGGATGGTTGTCCCACACCTTGGCTGCCTCTTGGTTGAGGTCAGGTGGCAGCACAAGGAGTTAAGAAGGCACAATAATGTGGCAGCATGACACGTGTGTGAAGGGGAGGAACCACAGAAAATGGAAAAATGGCATCTGCAGGATCCGTAACCCTGCCTGTCAACCAGACTACCGGAGATCCCGACTGGAATGATGTACTTGGTGGGGGGAGGACGGTCCTCCCCTTCCGAACCCCACCATGGGGGATCCATGGGGGTACTAGAGGTTCAATGGTGCCGGGGGATCACTTGACAGGCATAGGTGGCAAGGCAGAGAGAATATCCTGCTTGCACGTGCCAGAGGGGGGAGAAACAGAATATGAAAAAAAAAGTGCCAACGCCCGAGGCAGTAAATGATTAACTTGCTCAATAGTAAGAAGGAGGTCATCTACATACAACAGTGCCTTTCACCTAAAGCCACCTAGGTCTATACCATGGATGCCCAGATCCTGATGAATTCTGCTTCCCAAAGGCTTAATAGCAATTAGGAAGTGTAAGGGGGACAGGAGGCATCCTTGTCTTGTGTCTCGATGGAGTGGGACAAGTCTATTGGTACTGTGAGTACATTGGACTTTGGGGATGAATACATGGTTTTTACCCATGCAATGAAATCTGGACTGATTTCCACAGTCTTTGTGGCTTCTAAGAGGTGTTGCCACTCCACTGAGTCAAAGGCTTTCTTCATGTTTATGCCTACAAGGGCAGCTGAAGCATGACTCTGGTTTGTTCGATCCAGAATATTCACCAGTAGCCTGATATTATTCGCACCCTGTCATCCCTTCATGAATCCAATTTGAGATGTGTGTATAACAAATGGTAAAGCTTTTTCAAGCCTCATAGCCATCAGCTTAACAAGAGTTTTAATGTCAACATTCAGAAGCAATAGAGGGTGATAATTGACCAGAGGGTGCTATCTTTTTTTTTGTACACTCTGTTTCTGCACTGGAGGGCCAGGGCATTTCTCAAGTGTACCTTCTTGGACTTGGCCTTTACTCCCTGCCTGAGACCCCTTCCATCAGTAGCACAAGAGCTGAGCAATCCCCTTCCCAAGCCTATGGACTTGGCTGGCCCCCTGGGTCTAAGCCCCCTTGGGCAGGACCGCCTCTCCTACCTGGCAACCTTTTTGTAATCTAGACGGTCGGTCTGTGGCTGGTTCATGGGGCTCGGGAGAACCAGTGGAGAGGTGGTCCAGCATTGGGATGTGGGTGTCAGCCTCAGGGGTCACCGTCAGCTCCCTAGATCCACCGAGGTTTTTCCTTGTTGTCCCCCCCACAAACATGGCATGCAATGACCCTGAGGGCCTCCGCCTCTGCTGCCGGTGTCTGCCATCGCCTCTGCCCATGCTCAACATCCCTGTTTTGTGCTACCCCTGATCTCCATCAGAGGTCATTACCAAGGAGGGAACCCCCTGTAACCCACCCTGGGAGAGGACAGCAGGCCTCCGGATGCTCACTCCTGTCCCTTCCCTGCCCACCCCCAGCATCCCAAGTCCATTCTCGAACCCAGGTTTCTGGTGTGGTGTAAGGTGTGGCATCCAGCACCTCAACCCTCAGTGCTACTGGGCCAGCTGAGGGTTCTATCTTTATGGGGTTTTGGAAATACAGTAATGACCCAGGTGGGTCTCCTGTACAAGATCAACATCACACCAAGTGGTAACAAGATATGACAGGATTTTTTCCTTTTAATGGGGTGATTTATGCCTGGGGTATTCCAGATTACAAATCTGAGCTCTGCCATAGGAGCGCCACCTGCATTCATTGAAATGCATGCATTCCCCTTACAAATGGAATGACCTTACCAGCAATGTCTGACCCCCAGGTGCCAGCCACCATATGTGATCCATGTAGCATCTCCATCCGCAGTCTGTCTGCCATGGTAGGGTTTAGGGTACGGAACAAGAGAAAGTAGGTACATACCTCTCAACCTTTTATCACCCAAATGTGTGACAAGATGTGTGACAGCTGGACAAAATGTGTGACACATCATCAAACATGACAATACAAGCTCAAAATACTGTGGAAATAAGTGCACTAATATGTATAATGTTTGCTGATAATCTAACATCTTATATTATTATTCATTTCTGCTTAAAAGTCCCAGTGGTCAGTGTGGAATGTCACCTTCTCAATGTGAAACAGAGGGTTTCTGAGGGATAAAATGAGTGACGTAACTCGTAATGTGTGACAGTTGAGAGGTATGGGTACATCTGTGAGTAGAAAATCAGAGAGTTAGCACCTGAAACAGTTATGTACATTAATAGTGACTGAGCTTGATTGTAGCATACCCACAGCTCAAAATATATCAACTGATGAAATAAACATAAAAAGTAAAGAAAAACACATGAATTACATACATTCTGGCATCTGAGGCTATCCATTGGAGCAGCAGGGGAGGGTGAAACAGTCTGGAGGGGCAGGAGAATCATTGCTGAGGTACTAAACTTTCCCTCTGCAGCACCATGCACCATACACCACCTGGGCCATTAAGGTAATCTCTCTAAAGTAACAGGCACTCCATTGGCTCCTGCCCAAATTTACCTTATGTGTGCTCATCCACCTAACACTTCTGTATGGTCAAACACATGATGGCCTTTCCTGACTCTCATTTCAGTCCACTGAGCTGTATGAGAGAAAGACTGGCTCTAGAAAACTATAAAAATAAATAAATAAAACAGGAATGAAGTCTCAAGTACCAAGAAGCTGGCTGGGGAGTAACTTGGTTTGTAAGGGTTCAGTAGGCCTCATTAAATTAGGGTAGAAGAAGCTGAGAGAGGGATAGAAAAACGAGGGGGTAAACCTTTGCATGCTGGTCAAAATGCATACTGGAAACCACTTTGCCAGGGTGGTTACCTACCCTAGACTAGTGATCTCACTGCCATAACATGGCCTTTCTAAGCAACCCTGCAGTAACAGTTTTGTGCCCTTGAGAACCTGGCTGGGTCACTTTCAACCCCCGGACCCTGGAGAAAGGATGGATTTACCGGGCCACAAATCTTGGAGGGCATCATTATGGAGCCAGTCTGGGGGCAGTAAGCCACTCTCAGCAAGTCATTCTGAGCATGTCTACCCACTACCAACAATGAAGAATATCCCTCCTTCTTATAATCCAGCCCTTGGCAGCTATTTTAGGGAGGTCTACTGAGCCTACAAAGTGTGTCTATGGGACCCCTGCTGCCTGGGGGTCTCCCACAGAATTCAGTGTGACACAATCTGGACTAACAGTGATCCCAATGGGGGGAGGTCCCCACTTTGTCTACAGGGATCTCTGACACGTGCACATTCCTGTGTGCCTCATCCCTCTCAATCCACCCCATCCAATATGTGCTCATTCAGTTGGTGATTATATGGTAATAATGTTGCACAGTGACAGTAACTGCAGGAGTTCCTTATATAGCCAGCCACTTCCCCAACCACATTATGGGAATGCTCACATCATGCTATGGTCTAGTGAGAAAATCAGACCGTGTTTGGGGATCAAAGATGAGTAGTTTGGTCTCCCACATGAAGAAGGGGAGGTGGGAGGGGATGTCTTACAGAGCACCTCACAGTAAGTAGGCTGTGGATTACGTCACCTGGCTACCTGAGCATGGCACTCTGGAGTGGGAGTACATCTGATTTTCTTACTGGGAAACCATCTGTCTCAAAAAGATCAGTTTTAAACAGCAAAGTGCATTAATAGTAGTTTCCCATCTAGCGGTATTGGTATATCCCTTCTGGCATCATAAAGCATACATAAAGCACCCCATCTGATTAACTGTACCACAATGAAGCAAGCATTTGTCAATGCCGAATGTTGTCGTACTGGCATTGGTAGTGCAGTGTGGGAAAACATTTTGGACAGGATGTGAAAAATGACAGCTGTACAGTTCATAAGAAGGTGAAAAAAAATGCCAGTGTTGTGTGTGTGGCATGTAAATATAGCAAATTTGCGAAGTTACAGGAGTGCGTGGGAAATGTACAACGTACTCTTGAAACACGGTCATTTCATGGGCATTTGGCACCAAATTTTCAACATAGGCATTTTAGCACCTCTGCTCATGTACGGTGTCACTGATATTTCCTCAAACTGTCTCAAAAAGTGACTTTGCATAGCGACCGCGTTATTCTGTGCTGGAAGTACGAAAACACATTTTAGGCTGGATATGTGAAATGGCAGCTGCACTGTTCATCAAGAGGTGTGGAAAAATGGCAATGGTGAAAATCCAGAGTGAAAATATTACAAATCCATGACGTTACGAGCGTGCATGCAATCTGCCAACGCACGCTCCTAACACAGTAATTTTATGGAGTATCCTCACCAAATTTTAAACATAGGCATTTTAGGACCTCTGCTCATGAACTGTGTCACTGTCATTTTCATAATCTGGCCCAAAAACTGATTTCCCACAGCGACCGCGCTATTGTGCACCAGAAGTGCAGAAACACATTTCGGGCAGGATGTGGAAAATGACAGCTGTACTGTTCACAAGGACGTGTACAAAAATGACAGTGTTGAAAATCTGGCATGAAAATATTGCAAATTCGCAAAGTTACGAGCCTTCATAGCAACTGCGCAATGCACGCTCCTAAAACAGTCATTGTTTGGATTTTTTCCACCAAATTTGCAACATAGGCTCTTTGAGAGGCCACCTCATGAACACATGACTGCGAAATCACCTTCCAAGGCTGATTAATGCCATGCCATTGATAGAATTCATGAAGAAATGTCCAAAAACACCATGTTGAAAATTTGGTGCCAAAATTCCAAAAAATGCCAGAGATATGCAGCAAAGCTGAAAAAAACCCTGTTCATTCCATTATACAGCTTACTGGCATTTCCTCAGTTTGTGGTCAGCTTTGAAGAGCGTAGACGTGTTTCTGGTCCACCGAAGAGCATTGCGCTGCACTCCGGAGGTAAGTATGGGGTGAGGGGGTGTGGGGAGGCAGGGTGCACAGCAGGTGGGTGCGGGTTGTGGGAGGGAGGCCTGGGAGAGCTCCGAGGGACCGTTTCCTTCTTTACAGGGTGGAAAAAAAAAAGACATCGGGGGACCGTTTTCCTGTTTAACAGGTGCTTTGGCATGCTGGGGTGGGTTCCCAGTGTGCCAACTGTGTGTGTGGGTGGGTGGGTGCATTAGCCGATGGGGATTGGGCACCCCGGCCGCAAACAAGGAAAGGGGGGGGAGCTGCAGGAGCCGAGGGGGATTGGGCATCACCTTGGGTATAGAAACGGAAGGGGGACGACATTATGCCGACAGGGAGTGGGCTCCCCCATAGGCAACATTCAAGGAGAAGGAGGGAGGGATACATGCTGATGGGGATTGGGCACCCCCGCTGGCAAAGAGAAACTGTTGGTGGGTGGGGGCGCATGATGCCAAGGGGGATTGGGCACCCCCTCAGCAATCAAAAAAAGAATGGGTGTTACATGATGCCAACGGGGATTAGGCATCCCCGTCAGCACACAATAAAGGAAGTGAAGTTTGCATGCAACAGCGGCAGTCACTGCTGCCATGTTGCCTGCACTTAGGGAGAGGCGTGCTGTGGTCACACTGCATGAGAGCTTTGCTCTCATTGCAGTGGACCTTTTAATTGATCTCATTGCCTCATTAGCCAGGCAGGGTGTTGGCCCCTGCTGCTGGCTGATTGGGGAATGCAGGACGCACCTACTGGTGTGTGCCCTGCATTCGCCCAACAGCAACCATGCCTCCAAAGCTGCACTGTCCCAAGATGTTGGCTGCGCAAGTGCGCCAACATAAAAACAAAAAAAACTCCATACTGGTAGCTAGCCTGTTCCTGTCTCATACCTCCTCCTCCTCCTCTTGCACCCTTGAGCAATCAGAGTCTGCTTGAAAATGAGAAGAGGGAGGGAGCTGACCTCTCCACTGTTAGGGCTGTTAGCTTGAAACTGACAGTGTGTACTCTCAGCCCAACTCACTCTCTGTCTGATTTAATCCCCTTAATACATCCAATATAGCAAGGTATCCCAGTGTCAGCCACAGAAAGGGAAAAATAGCAACAAAAGGTAAAAGCTTGACAACGTGGCAGATGTGCTTTAGCTCTGCTCATTTGGGCACATACTCTAAAATAGCACTTTTATTACAACTAGGAAGATTATAACAAAGAAACATCTGCCTGCTTTTGGAAGTCAGTGGCAACAGGGAGGCAGCAAAGCACACAGCTCAAATTGAATTTTGAACCACTAGAATCTGAGAGAAAGCAGTGCCTGCTACACGAGATATGCATGAGACTTCAAGCCCAAGTTACCTCTGAGCAGGAGTATAATATGAAGGGGCTGAAGAAATCATTGACAGGAGTCCCAACTACCCTGGTGGCCATACAATCAGAAATGAAATTTACAAACATCATGGCACAAATTGCCCATACCGAAACTGTGGTTATCAGCCTCTCTGAAACCACAGCAACTCACATCACCTGCATAGATGAGATGAAGAGGCAGGAAGGTGAGTTAGAGGCCACTAACATGTCCATCTCCCAGGACTTATGATCCTTAAAAGAATCCTTGGAGGAGTTGCAGGAGAGAGTGGACAACCAGGAGAATAGATCGTGAAGGTCTAACCTCCAAATTGTGGGGCTTCCTGCAGGTACGGAGGGGAACAGCCCAGAACAAGGCCTTCAACAATGGCTTGTCAAGCACCTTTGTCTAGACATGGTGGCCCTCAAGTATGAGATCGAGACAGCCCACCATGTCGGCCTTCCACCTAAACCTGGTAATCAGCCACATCACTGCCAAATAAAATACTTAAGATACACTGACAAAGAAATCATGCTCAGATCAACTAAATTTCAGGCCCTATGATGGCAGAAAAGGGCCTAGTCCTAATCTTTCAAGACTACAGCAGGGAATTGCAAATGAGGTGACAAAAGTTCAGCCACGTCAAATCCTAAGTACTGTCCATGAACTGGAGTTTTGCTTTCATTTGCCCTGTAATGCTGTGGCTTGACCAGCCTGGAAAACCCTCTTGCTACTTAACCAACTATCTGGAAACAGATTTGTAGAGGAGGAATCTGCCACTCAGGAAGGGCACTCACAAATTCAATCCATGGCCCCTGAACAGAAATACATTCTTGATTTATTGTTACCTATAATTACTTTAGTTAGAAACCACCAAGGAACCTGGGCTTTTTCCATTTATTTCGTGTCAGCGGGTCCCCAGCAGCATTATGAGATATGTTCAGCTTCCTTAATTTAACTTGACTTGGAACCTACTTCTGGATGGGTGAAGGAGTACCCTAGGAGACTGTGGTGCTCTCAGCAAGCCCTGGCTACCTGTAAAGGTGGTGCCTTTTCCTCTTGTGTACTTGTTTATAAGATCCTGAAGAGTGAGCAGTTGGTAAGGTGTACACCCGTGCTCCAACTAATGGGATCTACACTGAATAGGTTTACAGCACTTGCTGTGAAAGGAGTTCAACACTATTATAAGATAGCTGAACATTGGAGTTCAGTTTACTCTACAAAAATAGCGCTGTCAGCTGGGCTCTAACCTTGCTAGTTTTACCCTAGGGATCGCTACCATTAACTAGCCCAAGCTATGTGTTCTGTATTCCTACATGCAACCTTGTCTAAGCAATGCTTTACCGACCATGGGCCCAATTCACCAGAAATTGCAAAGCACAGTGCAAAAGTTGTTTTTTTTTTTCAGGTGCAACCTGAGAGCTCAAGGAAATGAAGCAATTTGCTCAGGTCACACAGTGTGCAAGTAGGGGCTGTGGGATTCAAACCCAGTTCTCCAGGTTTGCAGCTTAGAACCTTAAACCACTGTGTTATACTGCCTCCTAAGTTTGCATTGTGCTTTGCATTTGCCCAGGTGTCTAAGGGTGCTTTTCTCAGTTGGATAGTGCACTGTGCTATCCAGCTGAGAATAGAGACGGGTCTAGTCAGTGGTAATCCTATTACTGCTAGGAGGAACCCCACTAGTGCCAGCCCATATGGCTCTGCAATGAATATTGCAAGTGCACTATTTTTAATTCACAAAAGCAGTCATGTAAATGAGCCCATTGGGCATCAAAGTGCTATGTGGCCATTTGAATGCCCATTGTGGTCCCATATACATAGGCTGCACCATAGCTTAGCACACCCCCATACCCCTCAACTTTCCCTGATTATGAGGGATGGCCCTCACAGTACCCCTCAGATTTGTTGTTTTCTTCATGTTTCACACAAAGAATGTGCTGTAATATCAGGCAATAAAGCAGAATATCATAATGTGTTAGAAGAGGAATGAAAACTAGACTGTGCCCACATAAACCCAATGGTTTCCACAGTGTTCTGAGCTTGTGTCTCCAGGAGTGTCCCTCATCGTCCCTTATTCTGAGTGTCCATGTCCCCACTGTCAGTGACCAAAGGTTGAGAGGTATGGTGCCCCACCCAGCACCTGCTCCATAAGCAGTCCTGTTTCCCTGATGTCTGGTGGTCCCCACCCCCACCACATCACCCCACTGTGACAAAAATGTTTTTCCTGGGGTCTAGTGGTCTCACCCCCCCCACCCACTGCCCATCCACTGTGACACAAATGTTTTATCTGGTGTCCAGTGTTCCTTCCCCCCACCCGATCCCATGATCGATGAAAAAGAATGTTCCCCTAGTGTCCAGTGGTCACTTCCCCCAACCGATCCAATACCTGAAGAAAAATAAGATCTTCCTGGTGTCCAGTGGTCCCTCCTCCCACCCACACCCATGCCCAATGTACATAATCATTTTCCCCAGTGTCTAGGGGTCCCCCCTCCACCCACACCCATACCCGACATACATAAGTAGTTTCCCCAGTGTCTAGTGGTCCCTTCCCCCACCTGTACCCGTGCCCAATATATATAAGCATTCTTTCTGGTGCCCATGGTACCCCCATTGATCACTGGCCTGATGGTACCATTAAAGTCTCCTTGGTGCTAGTGGTACCCCCCCACACCAATTGCCAGCCCAATGTGACCAATGAAACAATCCCTGGTGACCATTGGTCCCTCCTCCCACCTGAACCCTTGCCCGATGTATGGACACTGCTTCCCTGGTGTCAAGTGTTCCCCATTCCTGGCCCCTGTATAGTAAATCTTAGCCATTCCCTGGTGTCTAGTGGACCCCCCTCCCAATCCCTGATCCCCTGTATATTAAATCTTAACCATTCCTTGATGTCTAGTGGACTCCCCTCCCTATCCCCGATCCCCTGTATATTAAATCTTAACCATTCCTTGGTGTGTAGCAGACCTCCCACCCACCTCACAATGGCAAGTGGTGCCCCACCACCCCACTCCCCCCATCCTGACCCCAAGTAGGCAACCGGCACATACCTCCACTCTCCACCATGGCCACCTGCCAACTGAGCTGTCAATGAATGTGTACCATATACAGTACTGATTCATTAATTGACAACTCAGTTGGCTGTCAGCCATGGTGGAGAGCAGAGGGCTGTGCTGGTCGCCAGCTCAGAATCAGGATGGGGAAGCGGGGTGATGGGGTACTACCTGCTGGGGTGTGGAGGGTAGGGGATCCACTAGACACCAGGAAAGGGTTAAGATTTACTCTACAAGGGATCAGGGATAGGGAGAGGTGTCCACTAGACACTAGGGAATGGCTAAGAATTACTGTACAGGGGATTGGGATGGAGACGCTGGACACCAGGGAAACATCAAGTGGGCTGGGTGGGACCACTGGGCACCAGGGAATGTTTTATAGGCTACATCAGGCTGGCAATCAGCAGGGAGGTACCACCAGCAGCAAGGAGACTTTAATGGTACCATAAGACCGACAATCAGCAATGGTGGATACTGCTGGCACCAGGGAGACTACTTACACAATGTTGGGCATGGGTCCAGATGGGTGGATGGACCACTAAACACAGAAAACTACTTATGTAGGTCAGGCATGGGTGCAGGTGGGGGAGGGACCACTAGACACTTGGGATACTGCATATGTATGTTGAGCATGGGTGCGGGTGGGGGGAAGGACCTCTAGACACTAGGGACATGTTATTTTTCATTGGGCATTGGATCAGGTTGGAGAAAGACCACTGGACACCAGGGGCAGGATTTTCCATCTGAGGCCGGAAATGTCGTAGCGTGCGGCAAAGGAGATGCTTGCATCGAAGAAGGCAGTGTCAATATGCTTGTGTCAGATTTTCCAAGATGCAGCAATAAAATAGCAAAGTCCCATGCAAGGATGCAGCCGGCAGCCCACCCCAGCTTCTGCACACTTTTTGTGAACTGGAACCAGTGCCAACTCGTTTTTAATGGGATGTGTTGATTCTGTTGACCCGATGTTTGCCTTGATTGTTTGGTGTTCCTTGTCAGAGAGGGTCTTCCCTGATGTCTTGAAGGAGGCATTGGTGAGACCCCTTCTGAAAATAACATCTTTGGACCCTGACATCAAGGCAAATTACTTTCCCATCTCCAATCTTCCATTTTTGGGTAAGACTGTGGAGAAGGTGGAGACGCTTCAGCTAGAGGAGCATCTTGTGGCCCATGATTTATACGAGCTTCTCCAGTCTGGGTTTCGTGTGAAGCATAGCACTGAATCTGCACTTGTTCAGGTGCACTATGACCTCTATAGAACTAAAGATTGAGGGGAGGGAGCAATTATGGTTCTCCTCAATCTTTCTTCAGCATTTGATACGGTGGACCATCAATTGTTACTGGACTGCCTAAGGGATCTCTGTGGACTCACCGGCACTGTTATCTGCTGGTTTGAGTCCTTTTTATCTAACAGGAAGCAGAGGGTTGTGATGGAGAATTTCTCCTCCTCTCCTGCTCTCCTGACATGCGGAGTTCCCCAAAGTTCGGTCTTGTCACCAGTGTTGTTTGCCGTGACATGCTACCACTGGGAGAGATCATTAGTAAGTACAGTCTGGGTTTTCATTGTTATGCTGATGATACTCAGCTGTATCTTTCCTTTGCCCCTGGAACATCTGGCACACTGGAAGTGCTTAATAGCTGCCTCGCTGAGATCAATGATTGGATGGCCTCCAGCTGGTTGCAACTGAACCCCAATAAGACAGAGGTACTGGTGGTGAAGTCGAACAGAGGGCATGATAGGTTGGCCTCTGGTGCAGAGACAGGGCTTTTTCTTGGCTCTGTACCATTGAAGGCCTCCTCTAGGGTGCATGATCCTGGCATTATTCTTGACAGCGGATTGTCACTTGAGTTACAGGTGGCATCCGTTGTCCATTCTAGTTTTTACCATCTGAGGAATATTGCCAGGATAAAGCCCCTAGTGCCACCTCTGGACCTCCCCACCTAGGTGCATGCCTTCATAACATACAGGCTTGACTACTGTAATGTGCTCTATCTCGGTGTCTCTGGGGGTACCCTGTGCCAAATGCAGCTGGTGTAGAATGCAGTGACTAGATTGTTGATGGGACAGCTTAAGTACTGTCATATCACGCCGGTGCTGCGTCAACTGCACTGGCTGCCGGTCATGTGGAGGGTCCTCTTTAAGGTGAACTTACTAAGGACCTACATGGCCTGGGTTCTGGTTACCAGAAGGACCTTCTCACTCCTGCTGTCTCTGTCCACCCCCTCCACTCTTCCTCCTCCTCCTCTAGGAGCCTCCTTGCGATTCCCAGGATGAGGTTGAAGACAGCTGGTGACAGAGCATTTAGTGTCGCTGCTCCCGTCCTGTGGAATTCGCTTGCTCCAGCTGTTAGGGAGGCCCCTTCTGTTGAGGTATTCAAAGCCCACCTTAAGGCCTTCTTATATAATCAAGCCTTCCCAGACTGCATTGTATATCCGTGATCTGATTTCTGAATTTGATATTTAAAATAATTTGGGCTTCCTTGGAGTTTATTACTGCTGCTGAAGGTATTATTTTAAGTTTAATGATGTGCATTGATGTTTATAAGTGTATTATTTATTTTTTATATTTGTATGTTTATGGAATTTCTTTTAATGTGTACGGTGCCCAGAGCCCCCCGGATGGGCGTCTCTCAAATAAAATTTGCCTTGCCTTTGCCTTGCCCATAAAAATGATGTGTGGGGCTATGACGGCCATTGGCTGCATCAGCCAGGAAATCAGCCAGCGAGAATGTTGCAGCATTGTGGAAGCCATGCGGCAAAGGGCCAGAGCAAGGGAGGGAAGGGGGGGTACAATCCCATGACTGTGGTCGACAGGCAAGGTTGACTGGAGGCACGTGTGGTCAATGCAGGCCACAGTGCATAAGCCACACAGGAGCATGGTACCAATAATGGACATCGTGGTACTGCCCAGGCAGTGGGTAGGAGACACAGAGGGCACAGGGTATTGGAAATGGCACAAGCTGAGAGCAGTGCACAGAGGGCACAGGAAGCTTCAGGCACTGATTGGGACAGTGAGGCTGACCCTCCTACCACCAGACAGAGAAGACGTGTGGTGCCAGGTAGGGGTACCACAGAGTGCAGGGAACAGAGGACAGACAATGCTGCAGCCACAGATGTGGACAGTGAAGCAGACCCACCAGTTTCCACACAGAGAAGACAGGTCATCCCAAATAGGAGTCCACAGAGCATAGTTCACGGAGGGCAGAGGATGCTGCAGCCACAGATGATGATGCCGGGACTGGCCATTTGTCATCCAAGAGATGGAGAAGATGTCCAGTTGCCCAAAGGGCACCCACAGAGTGCAGGCCTCAGAGGGGACAGGAGGACAGTGCAACAGAGGAATATGGTGGTGATGCCCATGCAGCAGGCAGCAGGAGTAGACACACAGCACAGGTCAGAGCGGGAATGGAGCATGTGAGGTCAAGGGGGGTTACGAGAGGGATGCACAGGTGGTAGGTGGTGGCACTGGAGCAGAGCAGGCAAGGAGAAGAGCCGCAGATGCTAGCAGTGTGTCAGGCATGGAAAGCAGAGCGGGAGTGGAAGAGGACAACACAGGGAATGTAGAAGATGATCACAGTCCTGCCAGCCACCTGCCCACAGCAGGAAGCAAAACTTTACAAGGTCAGAAACACAGGTACTTGTGGAGGGGGCGGAGGAACAATGTACACTGCTGCTATCCAAGGGTGGTGAAAAGGATATGAGGGACAGGTGGAGACTGGCATGGGAGGAGGCAGATGACTGCAACAGCAGCAGCAGCAGTAGCAGAAGCAGTGATGACAATGACAACAGCACCAGTAGCAGCAGCAGGAGCAGCATATGCACTGCAGACCACCAACTGCAACATGAATAGTGGGAGCAGCATGATCTGGCAGCTCAAAGCAACACTGACACTGTGTCTGATGGCATGGGGGGGGGGATAGTGTACAGGACTACACAGGGATGAACAGTGAATCAACATGCATGGATGCTGTGGCAAGCCCCACTGCTAGTGTGCACAGCACTGCACAGGACATGTACAGCAATGCCCCGAGCTACACGACAACAGCAGTGAGTCTGCGGGAAGCATACAATGTGCAAGGCACAGCAACAGCCCCATCTCACCCGTACAGCATGTGGCCACACTGCTGGATGGGACAGAAGTAACATCACCACCACTGGACTCTGACCTCGGCTAGTACTGCCAGGAGGTCATACAGGCGGAGGCCTCAATTGCATCAGGCCTACAAAATGCTGTCAAGGTACAGAACACACAAGCAGACAAACACCTGGCTACCATCATGGAGGTTGTTGGTACCATACAGGACATCATGGTGGATGCCAGCTGGAGTTAAACGGGAGTGCAAACTGGAGCTACTCTTAGCACTGAACGGTGTATTGCCCTGTAGTCAGCTGCAGGCTTCCACTCTGGAGCACATGTCTGCAATGATGGACCACAGGACTGAACAGCAGTGGGAATTGGTGGAGCTACAGCAGGCACAGACACAGGCTGCAGCAACCATGGCCATTGCCCTAAAGAACACAGACCGGGTGATGTGAGACAGGCAGACACACAGTGGAATGGATAACGAAACAGGCTCATAGATCAACACTTACACCAGTAGCGAACGTGGACTACACTGCAGCCAAGCCATGACATACACAGTGACCGGTGGCACATGAACACCCAATACTGGACACCCGCCATCACTGTCCCGATGGAAAATGCTGGCCACACAGGAGCATACAGCAGCATAGCCAATGAGTGCCACTGCATCAGTGTTACATGACTTGTCCATGAAGCACAGCAACATGTGCACATACATGTACGCAGTCTGCCGATGCAGGCCACACAGACACAGATGTCCACAACAGCCACTGCCCATGGCATGTGTGACCATCCATACAGCCACAGTAGCACAGACATGCACAGCATACCTAATGCACAGACCACACCTGTACACAGTGTGCCTATGTACAATATGCCAGGATACACTGTCCCACCTGCAGACATGCAGGTCTCAGACAATGCACAGTTGAACGACACATATGGGACAGCTACAGCATGCATGCCAGGGCCCTTTGCAATGGTTATAGGCACATGGGACACAGCACCCATGGTGGAACACACAGTGACACCAAAACAGTCATTAATGATCCAAATGCCATTTCAGGAAACTGTCACACAACAACAGCTGACATGCAGTGCCACACCTAGGAAAGTGGGACAGGCAGTGAGCAACATGTCACGGGGCACAGTACAGATGCCTGATCACCATATGGAGATGCTACAGGGGACGGGTGCTGTTCAACAGGCTGCACTGTGCACAACAAGCACATGTGGTGATGCTAATACCCAGACACTTAGTGGGGACACTACACAAGGCAGATCTGGTGGATACCATCACAACATAGGTGGTGTACACACAGGTGCACGGGGTGACACCGCACAGCTGCAAACAATGCCAGGGAGACAAGGCTCATTGTGTGAACACACACCAGTGGACACAGCCTGCACAGTTTCACTAGCAGATGAACACACACTAGATGGCGATCAGTCCACCACTGGGTGGACAGATGATATGAGCCTGGTGTCACTGGACCCTGCTGCACACATGGCATGCCACACGAGGGGCAGCTGATGATGGTACCCCACACATGGGGGACAGCGGCACACAGGACATGTCCCATACCCCTTCCACTGTGCCTGCACAACTGGCACACATAGGCCATGGAAGGAACAGGGAGAGGAAGCTGGAGGACACTACCACTAACGATAGTGGAGTCGGAGCAAGTGGTGGACAGGTACAACAAGACACTGTAGGATATGGGCCTGGCAACCAACAGCAAGCACTCCCCAGCAAGAGGACTTCTCAACAATTGCTATGTCTGGCAGCCTCAGCCAATGGATGCAGTGGGGTATCTAAGTAACCACCACAAATGTGGTGGACACATATCAGGACATGTCAGGCAATGAACTGCACACTGGACCAACACACACTGAGACACACACAGTCATCCAGGCACACACGGTCACACATTATGGCATGCACAGTTTGCTGTAGCACAGATGGTGCTTCTTATGTGAATCTGAGCCACAGTTTATGGCACTTTGCCATCTGTACACAGAAGCAACATCCATTATAGTACACAGTACACCCTTCCCATGCAGCATGAAGTGGGGGTGTAACACCACACCGAAATACATGGATGGCATGTGCTGCTGCATGATGCCTACAAGCTCAGCATGTATGTACATGAGGGGGCACCATCCTACAATGATGGCATGCAGGCCATGCGCATCCCTCAGTTTGGCAGCATATGGACATTCTTGCATTTCGTAATTCCAGCACAGTGAACCTGGAGGATGGGCAGCGCAGTGGCCATGGGTCCCAGAGGTTTTCTCCACTGGGGGATTTTCCTCTCCTGCATGCCACTGACTACATACCCTGTGCACAGACTGAACCACAATGCACACCAACATCCATCCCTCTCTGAGCAGCCCAATGTCACTACAGCTAGCACACTAAGAAATATATATGGCCAGTGGGGCACACAGCCTATGCACCTGTCCCATCCACTCACAATCAACATAGCAGCTCCGCCCACTGAGCATGCAGCATAGCTCACACCTGTTTGATCACAGACCACACAGCACACCATCAAATAACAGCAAATGTTAATGTTTATTTAACTATCATACATTACACAAGCATAACAAGACCACACACAACATCAGGAACACAATACCTAAATGGATAGCTGGTCCATTCCACTGGGGTGTCAAACAGACGAGGCATACTGATGAGTCCTGGATGGACGAAACACGTGTCTATGTCTTCTGTTAGCACCCTTTGCAAACTGTGTGAGAGGCCTTTTGGCACCATGCAATTCTGCTTAAAGTTGGACCAGCATAACATTCTGTGGTGATTTGCATATGCAGCCCATGGTGCTTCGCATTGTGGGGGCATGTGTGATTTTGTATTTACCTAAATGGATATATGCATACTGTACGAAACAAGGGTAACTGTCAATGCAATAAAAAGGGCAGATATCCAAACACACAGTACCTGTGTGTGTGCTAACTACACTATTACACAAGGCTGTAGTACACATGCAGTGGTGGCCAACAACTACAGTACCCTAGTGCGCAGAGGTCCAGCCTATTATTGCTCACCATACCTGTCTAGGGTCCCCAGTACAACCTTTACTGAGTCCTGTACAGCAGCCAACTTCATGGTAATGTCCCTCATCTGCCTGAATAGTGTCCCAACAAAGTCCTGCAGGTCCCCATCATCCTGTGGCATACCCATGGAGACGTCTATCCCTGCATCCCCTGGCACAGCACATGCATGGGCACTGTCACCCGTATCTTCTGAGGGCTGCTGCACATCTGACTGCACGTGTGGAAGGCGCATCGGTACCATTGGTTGGCGGTGCAGGTGGTGGTGCTCCAGCATGGGATGGTGCATACTGCATGCATGCGCTCCCTCTTTCCCCTGTGTTTCCTGAACAGCATCCTGATTGCCTGTAGCCACACCTTCACCAGGTCCTCCTTGTGCTACAGTGTCCCCAGAGTTATTATTGTCTGTGTTGTGCTGCATCTGTTGAGTCTGCTCTACATACTGGCATGCATCCTTGTGCTTAAGCTTGGTCATGGCTTGTTGCAAGTTCCTCAGGCATTGACTTACATGGTCCTCTGTGTCTTCCTCTATGTTGTCATCTGAAATGACATAATGGGACTCAGCTCAGTGTGCTTAATGTACATGTTGCCCAGCACAGTGGCATGGTGTGTCCACCATGGCACCCAGTGATGTTGTGCGTGTGTTGGCCTCAGGCATTACCAGTGCCATGGCAGCAGTACTACATTGCACACATGGCACAGGCACATAGAGTTATGCATGCTACAGCATTGACCTATGTAGTACAAGTGTCCTGCACACAGGTATAGAAACATAGAAACATAGAATTTGATGGCACATAAGGACTGCTTCGCCCACCTAGTCTGCCCATTTTCCTACCTAACAGATAAGCTGCAGATCCTAGTTAACCAACAGCTTACTTCCTCCTACCCCCCACTAGGACTGCCTTATGTCTGTCCCATGCATTCTTGAATTCCCCCACTGTTCTTGACTCCACGACCTCCTCAGAGGCTGTTCCATGCATCCACAATCCTCTCCATGAAAAAATACTTCCTCACATTACCTCTGAGCCGTCCCCCCTGTATCTTCAAATTGTGCCCCCTTGTTCTTGTATATCTCTTTTTCTGAAAGATGCTACCCTCTTGGACTTTGTTGATTCCCTTGAGGTACTTGAAAGTTTCTATCATGTCCCCCCTCTCTCCCTTCTTTCCTCAAGGGTATACATATTTTTTGCAACTTTGAACTTTTACAATCTGAGTTCTCTCTGCTGCAGCACAGACTACTAGAAAAGAAACTCCTACTGAATGCCAAGAAAACGAAAGCCATGTTCTTCTCCTCCAAGAGCTTCTCTTCCACTCTCACACCAAACACCCTTCCCCAATTATCTACCATCCTTGGTGAAAGTCTGGACTATGTGGATAAATTTAAATATCTTGGGGTTTGGATTGACAATAGACTTGACTACACTAGCCACACTGAAGAACTCCTGAAGAAGCTCAGGCAGAGACTTGGCCTATTCTACAGAATAAAACATTACCTAACCAGAGATTCTAAACAAAGATTAATCCTGGCATCATTCCTATCCTCATTGATTATGCTGATTTCCTGTATAGTCATTGCTCCTTTCCCACTTAAACAAGCTGGATACCTTGTATCATAGAGCTCTTAGATTCATTACAGACCTTCCTTTCAGCACCCACCATTGCTCTCTATACTGCAGTCGGCTGGACATCCCTACACCATAGAAGAAACAAAATGCTCCTCTATGGATCTACAAAGCTCTAACAAACAAATTACCATCCTACATTTCAGATTGTTTACCCAGGTCATATCAGACCATATGACCTAAGGAACAAAAACTCATCATGCTGAAGATACCTATACCTGTACCCGGCATGGGAGGCGGCAATCAGGTACTCTCTAGCACTTATTTGGAACTCTCTTCAAAAGATCCTGAAGTTGAATACCCTCATTCCATTAACATCCTTCAAAAGCTATACACTAGTCTCTTTCCAGAGCCATGCAACTGTTTTCACAAGGCCTAGTCCTACCACAACCCACTTTTTTCTCCCACACCCCTTTTTTCCTCACATTTCCACCCTTATTTGTTTTTGTAGCCTTCACCCATTTAACTCATACCTGACCTTATTCCCAAAATCCCACCTCCCTCGCTTTAATCTTTCATTACTGTCTTATTTTGCTCCTTTTTATTATAACCCAGTTTCTTTGGCTCATTGCCTTGTATGTATGTGAATATTCTTGCTTTTTGTTCATTTATAATGTCCTTGTTTTTGTATTCAATCTATATCTTGTATTTGTGTAAAAAATTGTACCTTTATATTGTTATGACCAATCAGGTCCATCTTGTAAATGAGCTATGCTCAATGATGCTCGCCTGAATAAATAAAGATTTTGATTGATTGAATAAATAAAGATTTTGATTGATTGATTGATTGATTGATTGATATTACTCTCCTTTAGTCTTTCTTCGTATGTCTTCTGGTGCAGACCCTGCACCATTTTGGTTGCCCTCCTCTGGACAGCCTCCACTCTGCCTATGTCTTTGCGGAGATGGGGTCTCCAGAACTGCACACAGTACTCTAGATGGGGTCTCACCAACTGTCTGTACAGAGGATAACAACTTCCTGTTTCTACTATTAATGCCTCTTCCTATGCATCCCAGTATCCCCCAGCCTTCTTACTGCCTTCTCACATTGCTTGCCCACCTTTAGGTCATCTGATATAATTACCCCCAGGTCCCTTTCTATTTTTACTGTTGTCAGTATCTCACCCCCCATTGTGTACTCTTCCCCTGGGTTTTTGTTTCCCATGTGCATTACCTTGCACTTCTTTGCATTCTCATCCTTGCCTCTCCATCTTGTGTATCAACCCTGTTGCAGACCTCTGTGTCATCTGCAAAGAAACATACTTTTCCTTCCAGTTCCTCTGCAATGTCACTTATAAAGACATTAAAAAGGACCGGTCCCAGTACTGAACCCTGCGGTACCCCGCTAGTAACCCTCCTTTCTTCACTGTGCACTCCATTTACTACTACCTTTGTGTCCTGTTGTCTAGCCAATTTTTTATCCAGGCTACCACCTTGGGACCCACTCCAAGGCTGGCTAGCTTGTGTATTAATCTTTTGTGTGGGACTGTATCTAATGCCTTGCTAAAATCTAGGTAGGCCATGTCCACAGCCCCTCCCTGGTCTACTACTTTGGTCACCCAGTCAAAGAAATCTATTAGATTGGTCTGGCATGACCTTCCCGCTGTGACTCCATGCTGCCTTGGGTCCTGTGCCCCACTGGCCTCTAGGTACTCAGCAATTCTTTCCTTCAGAAGTAATTCCATCATTTTCCCTACCACTGAGGTCAAACTAACTGGTCTGTAGTTTCCTGCCTCTGTCCTTCTCCCACTTTTGTGAAGAGGAATCACAACTGCCCTCCTCCAGTTCTCAGGTCCCAACCCATCCTCCCATGATTTGTTAAAGAGAGTAGTCAGCGGTGTCACTAGTTCTACCCTTAGTTCTTTTAGAATTCTATGCAGGTATGCAGTGGTACAGGGGTGTGCATGCCCTGTATTGCCATGTGCAAGCATAAAGGACATGCCGGGATACATGTAACGTGCCACAGCATGTGGGACCATGCCCACACCATGTTGCACATGTGTACCCTTGGCAGTCTGTACATGTGGTTACAGTTCTATGTAGCACGTGTGCAGAGTATACACCTATCTTGTGCTGCATTGTCTAGTGCATCACAGACTCCATCGCTGTCCCTGTTTCTGGCGACGTCCATTCTTCCACCCTTAGTAGGCACTCCTGGTGCTGCTTCTGTGAGAACATTAATAGATAATTGGTCTTTATGTGCCTCTACACACAGTAAATGCTGTATGCACATGCAATGGGGGGTTTTCATGCATGCCACTCTTGCTTTACTCACCCCTCTGCCTGCAGTGTCCACCCAGCATGGCAATGTCGGCCTCCTTTGCCTGGTCTCGTAGGTGCTGCAGGAGTTTGGGCTCTTAGAAACAAAAACATTGAAGCTGATGGCAGATAAGGACCACAAGGCCCATCCAGTCTGCCCATTTCTTTTTCTACCTTATGAATGTACCATCGGCTTTTGCTCTGTCAATGGCCTATCTATTCATACTCATCTATAGTGCTCCCTTATGCCTACCCCATGCCTGTTTGAAGCCCTGCACTGTATTCATATTCACCACTTCTTGAGGTAGGCTGTTCCATGCATCCACCACCCTTTCTGTGAAAAAGAACTTCCTCACATTACCCCTTAATTGGCCTCCCTCTAATCTCATGCTGTGTCCTCTTTCCCTGCTATTTTTCTTATATTGAAACATGTTAGACTATTTCACCTTGTTAATGCCCTTAAGTTGTTTGAATGTTTCGATCATATCACCTCTCTCCCTCCTTTGCTCTAGGGAATACATATTGAGCTCCATTAATCTGTCCTCATATGTTTTCTGATGCAATTCCTGCACCATTTTGGTTGCCCTTCTCTGGACTTCCTCAATTTGGCTAATGTCCTTATGAAGATATGGCCTCCAGTACTGCATACAGTACTCCAGATGGGGCCTAACCAGTGTCCTGTAAAGAGGGATTATTACCTCACTCTTATGACTTGTGATACCCCTACTAATACATCCCAACATCCCCCTAGTCTTACCTACTGCTTTAGTGGTCTGCTTGGATGATTTCAGGTCACCTGTGATGATGATGCCCAAGTCTGTTTCTTCCCTTGTGACTGCCAGCAACTCCCCTCCCAACCTATAGGTGGCTTCAGGGTTTCTCTTTCGTATGTGCATGATCTTGCACTTCTTTGCGTTAAACCCCAGTTGCCACTCTTCCGACCATTTTGCCAGTTTATCCAAATCTCTCCTCATTCTGCCCACCTCATCTGGATCATCTACTCTGTTGCAGATCTTGGTGTCATCTGCAAACAGACAAATCTTACCCTCCAGTCCATCTGCAATGTCACAGATGAAGATATTGAAGAGGACTGGCCCCAGGACTGATCCCTGAGGTACCCCACTTGTGACTTGCATCTCTTCTGACTGTATACCGTTTACCACCACTCACTGTTTTCTGCCCGTCAGCCAGTTTGCCACCCAGTTGACCAACTTCTGACCCACCCTGAGCCTACCCAGTTTAACAATCAATCTATGTGGAACAGTATCGAAAGCATTGCTGAAGTCAAGGTAGATGACATCAACTGCTCCCCCTTGGTCCACCACTCTGGTTACCCAGTCAAAGAAATCTATAGATTAGTTTGGCAGGACCTAACTGTTGTAAACCCATGCTGTATTGGATCCTGTGCTCCTATGGATTCCAGGTGTTGCACTAGCCTTTCCTTAAGGAGTGCCTTCATAATCCTGCCCACTACTGAGATAAGACTGACTGGTCTGTAGTTCCCTGCCTCCTCCCTACTACCACTCTTGTGGAGCTGGATCACATGAGCCCTTCTACAGTTTTCTGGGACCTTTCCTGTGCTCAGAGACTCACTAAACAGTTCTGATAATGGCTCTGCTAGTTCCACCCTTGGCTCCTTTAGTACCCTGGGGTGTATGTCATCAGGTCCATTGCCTTGTCCACCTGGGCTTATCAAGCTCTTGTAGGACTCTTTCTTTTGTGAAGGGACTAGTGCACCTCTCCCCCGTGTCCATGGTGCTGAGCTGTAGGCCCTGCCTACCTTCTCCTCAGTAAATACTGAGCAGAAGTATCTATTAGGATAGATGTTTTTACATGGTCTTCCTCCTCCTCACATGCCCCCTTATCCCCTTTCATCTTAGCAATACCCCCTCTGGACTTTCTCCTTTCACTAATGTATCTATATAAAGTCTTGTCACCTTCTTTTACTGTTTGTGCTAGTGTTTCCTCAGTTTGGGCCTTTGCCTGCCTTACTGCCTTTCCTGCTTCTCTTATGGAAGTTTGGTATGCCTCCCTATCTTCATCCCGCTGCATTCCCTTATATTTCCTGAAGGTCAGCCTTTTGGCTCTGACTTTTTCTGCTACTGTTTTTGAGAACCAAAGTGGTTTTCTTCTTCTTTTGCACTTCATTTTCTCTCTAACACAAAGGGATGTTGCTTCAAGTATTGCATCCTTAATGCTTACCTACTTTGCCTGTACCCCTCACCTGTATTTCTTCTTGCCAGAGCTAGCTTAACTCTGTTGGCCATCTTATCAAAGTCAGCTCCTTTGAAGTCCCATATTTTTGCCTTGGAATGGGATGATTTAGTTCTAGTGGCCAAATTGAACCATACCATGTGATGGTCACTGGCCCCCAGGTGACCTTCTACCTGGAGATCTGTGATCCTTTCCCTGTTAGTCAGTACTAGATCTAGGATAGCCCGGTCTCTTATGTGTTGTTGTACCAGTTGTTTGAGGCCCTCCCCCTGCAGAGAATCCACTATGTGTCTAGTTCTGGTAGATGTTCCTGCTGGTATTGACCAATCTGTATCTGGCATGTTGAAGTCTCCCATTATCAGAACCTCCCCTTTATCTGTCATGTTTTGTATATCTTATAACAGTAATGTGTCTACATCTCTCCCCTGGTCTGGAGGTCTGTAGACAACCCCAGTTCATATGGCTGTCCCATTTCTTGTTTCCTTATGTGTATTCTGAATTTCTGTTGCTTTGATATTTTCATTGACATAAAGGGCCACTCCACCCCCCTTTTTGCACCTTACATAAGGCTGTAGTACTCTTGAAGTGACATATCATTAATCTTGTGCTTCAGCTGGCATATTGTACATGAAACACCTGACAAGGCCTGTAGCCGATTTGTGATGACATGTTACACCCTGTCCCATTCTTTGGGAGTGCGCTGTGAGGCACCTGGGGGCATAATCAACCGTGCCCATTTCTGGATATAGCTGACCAGGAGCACAGTCTCAGCATCAGTGAAGTTTGGCCATCTTGTATGTTTGCTGGCCATCTTGTGGTGTAGCTGCACCTCTGCTGCATGTGGCGTGTGCTCTGTACAGTGTATACCACCCAGCAGCTCTGTGGAAGCAATGCCCCTCTGCTGTGGCAGGCAGCCACTGTTGTGAATGGAATTTGGTCAGACACAGACACAGACCAATATGGACTTAGTTGGGGCAGATGTCTGGCACGAGTTGGTGTCCTACAGCTGACTCACACAGGGCTAGGATGACCACAGGCCAAAGTAGCACCCCTACACTGCTGTGAGCCTACACCAACACTGCAGCAACAAATTCAGATTGACTGTGGTGGAGAATGATGCACACACTGGCAGCTATTGCGGATCCTCAGCATCACTTTGGGAGTTTTGACACATGACACAGTGTAAATACCACAATTCCATGGAGTACCATTCACAACGTTACAGGGCGGGAAGCGCATGGCGACTGTGCTCAAGGATGGGGTGGGATACAGAGCGTGGCAGCACTTCACTCACAGTGGTGTGGGCACTGATGCTGTGAACTAGAGGGCATTGTCCTTCAGTGGGTGCTCCCACGGGAATGATGCACTAACGCATGTCGATCTACCACTGCATCAAATGTCATGCTGGGCCTATGCATGAAGCACATCCCATAGCTTCTGCCACAGCTGCACCACAGTGCCAGCGTCTGCATCACCTTACTGTTATTGCCATACCTATGATGCAAATCGGGCTAGACCCTGCTGCAATTGCCTCATTGGAGTGGGATTAATGCTTCATGTGCATCACCGAGTGGGGTTCTGCATCACCCAGCAATTGTTGACATACTGAGCGGGGGGACTGTGCCATCGAATGGTGCCCCACATTGCTGCTGGATGGCCAGAACGTGTCCCCACACTCCAACCATGTCTCCTAGGGCATTGTGGCCTCCATATATGGTGGCACATGTTGGCAGTGATGTTAGCTGATGTACTGGTGGCATGGATGGGCCAGGACAACTGCAGAACTGCAGCACTGTAATAGGGTACACAGTGTGTGTCATGTTTGTGATTCAGGGGTTGTCACTGTGGTGATGGGCAGCGGCGGGGCATTGCAGTGATGGCACATGTCACGCATTACTGTTACAGTACGTGCCCATGGGCTATGTCACTACGCGCATCCTAGTGGGGTCAGCATTGTATGTCCCTGATGTTTTGAGCTGCTACCTGAGCACAACTGTAACACTGCAGACGTGGTGATAGATGAGCACAGGGCTGCAGTGTGGCCGCCATCCCAGGTGGCAGCTTGTCACTCCATGATGCCTCTGAGAAGGGCATTGGCTTATTGTAGTCTACCTGGGTGTCTGCTGTTGCTCTTGCCCCTGCAGACATTGCGCAGGTACAACAGTGACACTGTTCAATGTGTTGTGTCCATGTTATGGATCTCACTAGCTAAATGCATGCTGGTGTCACTGTATGGCACTGGTTCACTCAAAGCAGTTTCTGACAAGCATTGCCTGTGTCCGGCATCTGGCTGCTGCCCGTGTTGCTGCATTGCCATGTACTGCTGCATTGTTGCCATCAACATCATCATCTGCATTATCATCGGGTGCCACTCGGGCATTGCTGCCATCCATGTCACTGTCCTCCTCAAGCAGCTGTATTTGCTACTCATTGGCTATGTTGTGCAATATGCAGCTATAAATATCTTGCACACTGTGGCTGGCCAATACTGCAGTGAACCGCCCGAACGATTGAGGCAATGGAAGCTCATCTTCAGTAGTCCAAATGTGCACTCTCACTGAGCGCATTACAGCATGGGCCTCATTGTATCTTCTCTCACCTTCTGTGGCAGGTGCCCTGTAGGGTGTCATCAGCCAGGACAGGAGCAGGTATCCACTGTCACCTGCGGAGACAAATGTAACTCTTAGCATGCGTGGGGTATGCTGGGTTGATGATGTGTGTCTCTGCATGGCTTGTGTGTTCTGGCACTGCATGCATGGTGGTTTCATGTGCTGCTGCGCACGTGTGCCTCATATTCACATGTGCGCTGGCCTGTGTGTCTATTGCATGTCCCTAGAGTTCCTGTTACCCACAGGACCACCCATGTGGCTGTACCCCTGAACTTTACACAGATTATGGCTCTTATATGGTGCGCAGCATGCTGCCGGTGTATCCTTGCACCACGTGGCAGTGTGGTCACGTATGGCCATTGCACTATAGTGTGTGTGGATGTACCTGTGAAGTATTTTGCTGTATGTTGGGCTGCTCATACCTACATCACTGTGTGCCCAACTTTGTCCATGGCATGTGTCCTGTACCATGCATGTGCACTCCCACATGGTGTATGCCACTGTGTGTGTATATTTGTCTGCTGTGTCTGTGTCAGACGGGCAGCTCAGTATGTGCACTCACACAGCATATGCGGTGCTGTGCATTTCAGTCAGTGTGCCCCTCAAAAGTGCAGTGTGTTCCCACGATGGCCACCTTGTGTGTTGATCTGCTCACTACCCATGTACTGGTCATCGTGGGACATGTGGACCTGTGTGCGTACTCCCTTGGCTACTGTCTGCGCACGCACGCATGCGTGTGTGTGTGTGTGTGTGTATGTGTGTGTAGTGACCATTACTGCCAGTACATCTGTGACATTGGCTGCCGTATGTGTCCTAATTTGTGCCCCTGTGTCACCAACAAACATGCTGTGTTCCTGAAGCGGTGCCCTGACCTTGTCCCATGGCTATTGTGCAGGACTCAGCTGTCATGTTGCAGTGCAGAGTATGTGTTGCGGGTGTGGTGTGGCACGTGTGCATCTGCGTTGTACCTGCACCCACCTATCAGTCACCCATCTGTCTCCATGTTCAAGGGCCTCTGAGATTCCACAGTGCCTGAAGAAGTAAGCATCATGGCGTGATCCAGGGTACTTCGCCACTATATCGAGTATTCTGTTTCGGCTGACACATATCACCTGCATGTTCATGCTGTGGAAGCCCTTGCGGTTGATGTACACCTCCTCACCTGCTGTGGGTGACTTGATGCTGATGAGAGTGCAGTCAATTACACCAGGCACACGGGGCAGCTGTGCTATGTTATAGAAGCCCTGCTGCATGGCATGCTGTCCATGGGCATCCCGTGGGTAGCATATGTAACCCCTTGTCTGACATACGAGTGCCTCCACCACCTGACATATGCAGTTTGATACAGATGACTGGAAGATGCCTAGCATGTCTCCAGTTGGTGTTTAGATGATTCCAGTGGCTAGGAACCATAGTGTCATGCTGACCTTCACCTCAACTGCTTTGGGGATTGCTTCTTCAGGTCTGACTTGTCAGCTGTGGCCTCAGGACATTGCAAAGTGTAGAGATGGCTGCCATCGATAGGCAGTATCAAGCTAGGCACTGTTACTCAGTGAAGTCCAGGTCTGAGGTTCTTGTGCGGTACACCCGGGGTGTGTAGTACCTGTGGGCTACTGCCTGCTGCTGTTGTGCAGCTTGCAGCTGCCTTGCTACTAGATGACATTGCCATCGGGCATGGCGCCACCTCCGTATTTCCATGAGCATCATAAGTGCGAGTATGGCTGCTGCATCTGGCATTTTCTTCTCATTCAGGTCCCACTGTGTTGTCTGCACATCACTGTGTATTTCACCTGACTGAGGCTTGCCTGTGCTATGTGTTGCTTTCTATGGTCTAAGCACCTTAGACCAAACTTGGGTAGTTAAGCCCAGTAGACGCCCTGGGGCAAAATGGATTCTGGAACGTGGTTCTTCATGTCTAGTCTCCATACCCAAGGGCACCACCATGATGGGTGGGCAGACAGCCAGGGCAGCCCAGGAGACCAGTCCACCTCGAGCGGTGTTATGCAATGCCAGATCTGTTAAGAATAAGAACGCAATTATTGCAGATCTTGTGGAGAAAACAGATCTGGAGTGCATCACCAAAACCTGGCTGGATGAAAATGCTGGCCCCATATTTGAGGCAGCGATTCCAGCCAGGTATTTTGAGATACACCGCCCAAGATTGGACCATGGGGGGGGTGGCAGTCTGTTTCAAGACCGAATTGGGCCTCACGAGTGTACTGGTTGAGGATGCCAGGTCTTTCAAGTGTACCGTTGCAGCAGGTGTAGGCTGTAGGATAGCCCTCATCTATACCACCAACAGTTTAATCTGGTTCAAGGTCAGTTGGCATTCATCTGTACCCCCGCCCCGGGTCGTGCCTGAAAATAGGCAGGATTTGTCTAGTGCACTTACCCGGTCAACAAAAACTAAATATAAATACTGTATAAAATATACCATCCAACCGGGAATGAAAAGCTATTCCTTCAGGAAGTAGCGAACTTCGTGATCGATATGGCATTTGAGTCACCTAGGCCGATGGTCCAGGGCAACTTCAATGCCTGGATCGATGATGAACTCTCACAATTTGGGCAACACTTCCTCCAGTTGATGACATCACTGGGCCTTACATAGATTGTTACCTCTGCTACTCATAAAAACGGTCACTTCTTTGACTTGGTTTTCCTCCTGGGGATTGAAGCCTCTGATGTGGAGGTGGAACCTGTTGGATGGTCCGATCATTACACTGTGAAATTAAATTTTAGCACCCCCTCGCATGGGCCTGCCCCTGTGAAGATGGTCAGGTACTGCCCTTTATGGGATTTGAGCCCTAAAGGCCTAGCAGCGGTGCTTGATCTGTCGGATTTTCCTGTGGCATGCGGGAATCCAGAGGCTTTGGTTCTGGCTTATAATAAGGCCATTACTTCAGCACTGGATCCCGCCTCTCTTGTCTGTGTTTGTCCTCTCTCCCTTTGCCCTCATTCCCTGTGGTTTGATGGGAGCTTGAGGGAGCTGCAGTGACTAGTATGCAGGTTAGAGCGTTGTTGGCGGAAATCGGCCCTGGATGCTGACCACCTTAGACTGCTTGAGAGTTATCAACTCTACCAGTCAGCAATCTCCCATAAGAAGGCAGAGTTCCTGTCCGGAGCGATTGCTGCTGCTCATAACCAACTGGCTCAGCTCTTTCGAAATGAGGACAGGCTGTGCAACCCAGCTTGTCTGCAGGTTCAAAGAGCTTTTTCACAATTAGAGTCTGATGAGCTTGCTCGGTTTTTTGCTGGTAAGGTGGCAGACATCAGGGCCCAGATCCATTCGACACACTCTATGGTAGATGCTGGTGATTGGTACTTGGCCACTGTCCCTCACTTCTCTTGGAGTACCTTCAATCGGCCAGAGATTGTGGATGTTATGCGGATTGTCCAGGGTATGTGCCCTACATGCTGTAGTTTAGACCTGGGTCCAACTTCCCTGATTTTGGGTTGTTATGACATCATAGCCACAGTCTTGGCACAGATAGTCTGGTGCTCCCTTGAGTCGGGTGAGTTTCCTAGCTCCCTGAAGGAGGCGGTGGTAACATTGCTCTTGAAGAAAGTTTCTCTGGACCTAGACTGCCTGGCAAACTACAGATCTATCTCTAACTTCCCCTTTTTGGGGAAGGTAATTGAGAAGGTAGTGGCTGTACAACTGGAGATCCATTTGACCATCCATAACTTCTACGAACTTTTTCAATCCAGTTTTCATAAGAGGCATACTACCAAGACTGCACTGGTTCGGGTGCTCAATGGTCTCCTGATAGCGAGAGATTGGAAAAGCCGCTCCATCTTAGTGCTTCTTGATCTCTCTTCAGCTTTTGACACTGTGGATCATGGGGTGCTGCTCAAGCGCCTAAGGCTCATCTGTGGCCTGACACATTCAGTCCTCAGGTGGTTTAGGTCTTTTCTCACTGGCAGAAATCAGAGGGTGATGATGGGGATTTATTCCTCTGACCCTCTTTCTCTTTCATGTGGGATTCCTCAGGGCTCTGTACTGTCCCCCATGTTATTCGTGGTGTATATGCTGCTCCTTGGAGACATTGTAAGATGGTATGGGCTAAGGTTTCACTGCTATGCTGATGATACCCAGTTCTATCTGTCTTTTGCACCTGACCAGGATAGAGCATGCTCGGTATTTAATAACTGCCTCACTGAAATCCAGGATTGGATGAATTCTAGCTGACTGAAGCTGAACTCATGGAAGATGGAGGTGATGGTTGTGGATCCTGGTCACCAGATAGGGGTGTTGGGGGTGGTCAGCCCATGGGACTTTTCCTGGGGAGCTCTGGGCTCCTTACCTCCGAACCGGTGCCTGCAAGACCTAGGGGTGATGACTGATGAAGGGCTGACACTTCGATCTCAGGTTGGCTGTCGTTAAGTCATCCTTTTACCATCTAAGGAACATCGCTAGGATCAAGCACCTTGTTCCTTCTGATGATCTTCCTACATTGATCCACGCCTTTGTGACTTTGCGCCTTGATTACTGCAACTCCCTGTACTTTGGGCTTCCGGGAGTTGATATCCGCCTCCTCCAGCTGGTGCAGAACTCTGTGGCTTGGTTGTTAATAGAGACTCCTCGGACTTCCCATATTACACCAGTGTTGCGCGAACTGCACTGGTTGCCAGTTCAGTGGCGGATCACCTTTAAAGTCAGATTACTGACTTATAAAGCCCTGCATGGACTGGGCCCTGACTACGTGAAAGAACTTCTGTCTCCTTACTGCCCCAAGCGATTGCTCCGTTCGGCCGACAAGGGGTTGCAAGAGATCCCAAGGGTAGTTTTGAAATCTTCAGGGGCCCCATGCATTCATGTAAGTGGCCCCCTGCCCTTTGGAATTCCCCACTATGCCAGCTTCGGGAGTGCGCGTCCATGGGGGAGTTTAAACGGGCACTGAAGACCCATTATGGAGCAAAGCTTACTGTAATTAGTATTGCTATTTGTGGATCTTACTGTGTTTTATAAATGTATTTTTTATCCATTGTTTTAAGTTTTGTAATGCGCCTTGATAATTGAAAGGTCCAGAATAAATAAAGATTATTATTATTATTATTTTGTGATCGGCTGCTCTACCAATCGCATTTGACATTTGTAGTCCCTATGCTCTGGGGGCCTGTGGATGGCACAGCCATGCCTGCGTCTTGTTGCAAGGGTTTTGTTTGCCCAGGAGTGATACATGCTCAGTTGATGCAAGCTGCAGGGGTTTTGACACTACTGTGGTCGGAAAATATGATTTGCAGCGAGGTTTGATGCAAGTGGTTCTTCCATCATGGTTCATTGATGCAGCATTGCCTTGTGTCAGGGATCACTGATGCACAATGCCTTACATCAACTGTGCAGCTTCCAAAATCCTGCCCCAAGGATCATTGTGCTGAGAATCAGTGGGGGGGGGGAGTTGCCACAGTACATCCACCAACCACTAGGGTTGTGCGGGATTAAGGCAAGGTCTTGGTTGGCAATATTTACTCTGCTCAAGGGGATCGCCCAAAAGGCCTTTGCATTGAGCAAATGATCTGTGAATTGGACTGCACCGATGTTCGAGTCCCCTCCCCCTCCTTTGCATTGTGCCCCCGCTACACTTTGCCTGAGCTCAAACCCAGCTTAAACACGCAAACCAGGGTTCTGTGAGTAGCAGTTTGGTGCAAAACCCAGTTTTCTTGTGCAAAATTGAGTTTGTATCTGCAAAAAATTTGTGAATCTTGGCCCATGTCTGGGGACATGGATATCAGCAGGACTCCCTGACAGTTGGGCTATATGCAGCAAATGTTTTTGCTTCTCTAGTGTGCATGCTTCCACCATTAGATGGATTTATAGTTAATGCATTTGCATAAGTGAAAGGTGGTCACAAGCTGCACCAAAGCAGTGCTACTCTGACTTAAATAATCCCCTTACCCAACATCGACATCATAGCTACATGACAGGTCTTCTATGCACAGTGATCTGACAATCGACAGTCTTTATTTTTATGTTTGCTTGTGTGCATGCACAAGAATCATGTCGTGACAGCTTGCTGGAGTAGCAGGTTGTGGAGGTGCAGCTGTGTTGTGGCCAGTGCTGCCACGGCTGTTTGGGGCTTGTCTCTGTGGCACCAATGAATAAGCACGCTGTCTATGACAGCAGCTCAGAAGCGTGCCACCAGTTTGAAAGAAATTCACTGCTGCAATGAGGGAGCACCCCATCATTGCAGGGTGTGCCTTGCCTGGTGTAACATTTCAACAAACATGGCAGTGGCTGTCACTGTTCGCCTCTCACAGTCCCGCTAAAGCTGACGTTGGGGGTGCCCAATCCCCCTGTCAGCATGCCCCCTTCCCAGTTCATTTGCCAATGGGGAGCCCAACCCCTGTCAGCATGATGTCCCTGTAGTTGAATTTGTCTGCCAAGGGGGTGCCCAATCCACCTCGGCATTATGCCTCCCCCCAAACACAGACCCATTTTCTTTGCTGATGGGGTGCCCAATCCCTGTTTGCTCCAGTCCCCCCCCCCAAAAAAAACACCCAGCTGGCACACTGGGAGCCCACCCCAGCATGCCAAATGTACCTGTAAAAAAGAAAACCTTCCTGCAAAGTTTTTTTTAACCTGTAAACAAGAAAATGGTCCATCATTGTCTGCAGTGCCCTCCTCCCCAAACCCACAACCACGTTCTCTGTACCCCACCTCCCTGCACTCCCCTCTCATCCCATACTTACCTCCAGAGGTCAGCGCCATGATCTTTTGTGGAGAGGGAAGATGTCTGCACTCTTCAAAACAGACTGCAAACTGAAGAAATGCTGGTAAGCTGTATAATGGCATAAATGGGGGGTTTCAACTTAGGTTGATATCTCAGCCATTTTTGTGACTTTTGGCACCAAATTTTCAACATGGGATTCTTGGGACACCGCCTCATGAACTTAGTTACTGTCATGTTGTTATTCGGTCCCGAAAGGTAATTTCCCGGTCACTGCCATGGAATCACTTTCTGGGACTGATTAATGAAATGACAGTGTCACTGTTCATGAGGTGGGCTCCCAAAAAGCCAATGTTGCAAATTTGGTGAACAAATTCAAAAAAATTACTGTTATGTGTGTGCGTTGCGAAGTTCCCACACACGCTCTTAACTTCAAGAAATTTTAATATTTTCACTCCAAATTTTCAACAATTCCATTTTTCTACACTTGTGAACTTACTACTTATTAACAGTACAGCTATCATTTTTCACATCCTGACCAAAATGTGTTTTCACACATCTGGCGCACAATGGCGTGGTCATTGTGTGAAATCAACATCTGGGACAGATTAAGAAAATCACAGTGAAGTGTTCAAAAGGAGAGGTCCCAAAATGCCCATGTTGCAAATTTGGTGAACAAATTCCAAAAAATGACTGTGCTACCAGCATGCATTTTGCAGTTTCTACGCATGCTAGTGACTTCATCAAGTTTTGCATTTTTACTCCAGATTTTTAACATTGTCATTTCTGCATACCGCCTTATGAACAGTACAGCTGTCATTTTTCACATCCTGCCTGAAATATGTTTCTGCACCTGTGGCACACAGTGAGCGTGGTTGCTGTGCGAAATCAACGTTCAGGACAGATTAAGAAAATCACAGTGCCACTGTTCGTGAGCGGAGGTCGCAAAATGCCTATGTTGAAAATCTGGTGTAAAATATCTCCAAAATAATTGCATTACAGGTGTGTGTTGCACAGTTTCTATGCAAGCTCGTGACTTCAATTTTTTTATATTTTTACTCCAGATTTTCAACATTGCCATTTTTTTACACCTCCTCATGAACAAGTACAGCTGTCATTTTTCACATTCTGTTCAAAATGTGTTTTTGCATCTGTGGCGCCAAATGGCACAGTCGCTGTGCAAAATCACCTTTCAGCTAACAAACTGATTGTGTCACTGTTCATGTGGTGGGGTCACAAAAAGACCGTGTTGAAAACTCGGAGTGAAAATACCAAGAATCGCCCAGGTTGTTAGGGTTTCTGACCGTAATGCCCTACCATGTAGGGAGTGACAGGCATCAGGGGTGTGACTTGGGATTGTCGACAGTAATGCTCACGCCATTCTACCCCCACCCCCACTCTGCAACCAGTGACAGGCATTGAGGTGTGCCTTAGACTCTTCAGCCCCAAAGTTCACCCCATTCTCCTATATTGCACCCATTTCAGCATATTTCCTTATGGAATGGGATGAATGTAAAGCCCGAACACCGAAAGGCACACCTCGACACTTGTCTGCAGGGTAGGGTGAGGTAAAATGGCATGAGCTTTATGGGCGATGACCCAAAGGCACACCCCAATGCCTGCCCATCTCTGCAGGGTGGGAGTGAGATTGGCAAAATTTCAGTACTTCACTGCCAATCCTATTCTGCATCTGTCTAACTCCTGCACTTGCAGGGCTAATGCCAGCAAGCAAACATTCAGCATTGAGAAATGCTTATTCAGTACGCTACAGCATTTCTTTCTCCTCTGTGAAAGTAACAGGGTCTGTAGCAGAAGTTTTCACTGATTAAATATCTGTTAGAAGCAGTCTACTGTAGAGTGTATCATATATGCTGTTTCCAACACCCTGGATCCTCAGTTATATGGATACTTTCATTAATGTTTATTTGTACTTAATGTTGTCATTCTATTGCCCTTTTCTCACAAACGGTGAAATCTCTTGGTTCTGGGAGACAATAGTGTCCTTTATCCCAGTGTTTCACAATTTCCAAAGTTGGTATCTCGGGCTGATGCAGGAGTGGTGTTAAGCCCTCCCCCCATTTTCAATCTAAAAATATATTATCTGTGGGTAATGGTACTTAATACTTCCGTCTTCTGGTTCCCCAACGTGGTGATACAGACTTTAAAGTGTTGAAATGTTGGGGCCATTCATCCATTCACATACAAAAAATCCTTTACTCAGGAATCACTTCAATTCTCTTTTCATTCCCCCTACTTCTCGTTCTTTTTATGAGCTTCTTCATGGGGTAATATTACATTCTGTCAATACAAAGTTCATAATTAACATTTTCTTGTATCCAAACATTTCTAGCTTACAACAAAGGCCCATAACAATGGTGAAGAGGATAAAGAACCTCCAGATTAAAGTGGTAAAATCACAATTCAAAGTACCTTTAAAGAAAGATGCGCAAATGCTACTGGGACCTCTACAACCGGTCATGGTGCCATGTGGCAGGTGTTTGGTGTGTGGACATTTGAATAAGGAACAGAGTGTCTGTACACCCACATACAGGACAGCAGTTTAACATAAGACAACATATGGACTGCACCACAATGAGGGCCAGTTACGTAATACAATGTCCATATGATCAACTATATGTGGGACAAACTAAAAGAGCACTGAAGGTTAGGATCCAAGAGCACAAGGGAGACATATGAAGAAATGAGGAAACATCACCAGTTGCCCTGCATTTTACCAGTGCTGGCCACATAGGTGCATCTTTCTGTTTCTGGGGGTTAGATCATGTTCCACCCCAGACGGGGGTGACTATAAAAAATGATGGAAAGGGTTGAGATGAGATGGATATTCAATCTGAGGACATTAGACCCTAATATACTGTAGGTATGAATATAGAGAGCAACTGGCAGGCAGGCAGTTAGTCTGAACAACAGGGAAGGGTTAGGGTATGTTTATGCTTCAGCATTAATGTGAGGTTGGGATTCGATGTCATTGGACAGGGTGGCATTTCAAAAACAACATGAAGGATACACACTATTTGATTTTTGGTTTATGCATATTTGAACCATGAAAAAAAGATAAATCAAATACTAAGGTTAGGAGCTATACATGCAAATGGCCATGTCTATATCTTACAAATGAGCAGCCACAATTCCAAAACACATGAGGAATCTGTAACAAAAATACATTGACATAAATAAATGTCAAATTACCAATATTATAAACCAAAGTTTTTTCTATACACTAAGAATTCCCTCTAACGCATCACCTTTTGCCCCCCACTCCCACTTCCCCCCATCCCTCTTGAATTTGGCAATAACAGGACACAAGGCTCCCTATGTGTCAGAGGAAAACAAAGAACAAAATGAATACTGTTGTAGGCCATATGATTCTGTTAATCAGTGCTTATCAAATGAATTTTATAAAAGAAGGGCTTTGACATGTACAGGACCGAACCACTTATAGTGTAAAATAAGCCCATTTGGAAGCCTCAACCGCATTCCTTCCAGGAGTGAGGTGTACAGTGCTCAGCAATAGATCTCGCATCTCGTGAGAGTACATGGAAGTGGCACGTCACACCATGGGATTTCCAAATGGGCTCAAGAGGTTCACAGGGAGACAATACTTGGCATTCCACAGAGCATTAAATGCCATTTGCAGCAGCACCAATTTGCAAACTAAGATAGTAATTTAAGATATTAGAGCTAAAGGAGAAGCTGTTACATGAGGGGTTAAAAGAACATAAAGTAAAACCAACAGAGACCATTTAACTCAGTAGGAATCCATTAATTATGTGTTACAGAATAAGGAAAACAATTTCACCCCCCCCCCCCAAAAAAAAGGCAAGGCATAAGGGTCTGCTAAAAAAACCCAACATGGAACATAATAGGTATTGGCCTCCCAAGACAAAGGAATGTCAGGCAAATGCAGAAGTTAAACGTATGCACTTTATGGGTATGTGGTGGTACTTATAAACAAGTTCTGGTCAGAGCAGGTATGAATGCTCAGAATGGTGAGAGCTTAGTGAAGCAGTAATGAGAGCTCTCACTGCACCAGAATCAACAGTACAGAATATGGCCGGTAAAACAGAAGCATGCATGTGCAGTTCAGTTCCGTGACCAAGATGACACTCGCACATGTGCAGTTGGCTATGGTAGCCATCTTGGGTGTGGCGCCATCAGTTCCACAATTACGGGACACAAAGTAGTGCCTCATGAAGGTGATGTGTTTCTACAGCCAGCAGAAGGGAAGGGCCATAGAAACACATAGGAATGGAACTGTGCCCCTGCACTGTGGAAGCACTGCGGAGCGCTGTCCGGTCATGTGCTCCACAGTACTAGAAGACATACAATGATGGCAATATGTCTGTGGAGCTCCGCCCATGCAGCCGTAAAAATTAAAGAAAGTATGGAAGTCTTTAACAATACAAGCCTGAACTAAAACATGATGTTATCTGATTATATTATGGCTATTAAATGATGACATGTGATGAACAAGGAAAAACATTTTCATACAGATAAAGATTTAACTTCAATAACAATGTGGTAAATATAGGAACTGTTACTTATACACTAAAAAATATACCCCTTTTGAAATTAACTGAAATATAAACGCAAGAAAATGTTACTTATGAACTTTGTATTGACAGAATGTAATCTTACCCCGTGAACAAGCTCATAAACAGAGTGAAATGAAAAGGGAAATAAACAAGAATTGAAGTGATTCCTGAGTAAAGGATTTTTTGTACATGAATGGATGAATGGTCCCCAACATTTTAACAATTTCAAGTCTTCCTGTTTTGCCTGATTCGCCCTTGAGAGAACAATGGGCATTATTTATAACAGGGCTGTGCATGGGTCGAATAGTATGTTCCGAATACCACGAATGGTAGGCTTCCCGAATATTTGGATGCATTTTTTGAATAGTTTGATATTTGGCCACTATTCGGTGAGATTTCCAAGTTTTGCAGAGCTTTGTTGGCCAAACAAAAACTGTTTCTTGAGCTCAAAGGTAAGCACACCATGTGACTTCCTTACTCTGAGCTGGTAGAAGACAGGAGACAGTGGTTTCTGACAGCTGCTCGGCAGTACTTTTGAGACCTTAAACTTGATAAAAAGCAAATAGATTTTTGCTTCACAGGCTTTATTGGGTCAGTATAGTTTTTTGAACAGTGTCAGAAAAGCTATGTTTGACTTTCTGACAAGTATTTTGTCCTTATTGTTGTACTCAGTTACAGGGACTTGCAAGGCCGTCTGCTAACACTCCTCTGCTGCTGTCTGACATAGCTCCAGTGTGATTTTTATGGGTGAAGCACATTTTATTTTTATTTTTTTTGCTGTTGTCTGGTTCCAGGCATGACTGATGAGGGTGTCTGCTAACTCCCCCTCCTGCAGGTCAGTGCTTATGATTTGCTGTATATGTGCGTAATATTTGATTTTGTGAGGCTTCACCCTGCATGTGCATGCTTAATACATTTTTTCATGAGGCAGGGCCACACGAGGGCACAACTGTGTGCACACAGATTTTGAACTAAACTTCATTTCTAAGCCAGTCAGGCTTGACTCACTGAATTATTATTGTTAGTCCTCTGGTTCCGGGGATAGATCTCTGTACACGTGAGGAGTGTGTTGGCTGATCCCCCCCCTTCACTTCTATAGCCCACTGCACACAATAAACCCATGCTTGTGAAAAATACCCCCCCACGAGTCTGTGCCTTGTGTGTGCATAGCTGTGCACATGCATTTTTTTTGTTTGTTCGTTTGTTGTTGTTTTGTTAATTAAACCATTGCATTTAGTGGGGCAGGCCTGTCTCACTGAGTTGACTGTATGTCATCTGTCTGTTGTTTGCTTGGTTCCATGAATAGGTTGTCCTTTTCTTCTTCCTTCTTAGTAGCAGAGTTTTTCTTTACTGCCACGTTTTTGTGGTGCAGTATAACTGAAAAGGTTGGTGTATTACTATAGTTTCACAAGTACTAAGTAAAGCATCACACACACACAGGTACTACGTAGTAATAGTTTGTATTTTACCCAGTAACCAGTAGTGACTTGATCCATCATGTCTTTAGCAATCTTGCAAACATGCTTGGTCCAGCCCCAGCAAAGCCTCTGCACTGCAGGCCCCAAGTGGCGAGGGACAGGATGATAGACCCACAAACGTACAGCACATCTAGACAATTACTGCTAGTGTTGTTCCTGGGCTGCCAATCCCCCAAACAATCTATGTAGAATGAAGGAAGCACTCGGGGGAGGGGGGATAGTAACAAAATAGAATTAAGAGCAGTGGAGCATAAAGTTGCCAATACATTTGTTTGTGCTAAGGCTGGAGGATGCCAACAGAGCACTGGTGCTTTGACCAGAACATGGTCTTTGTCAGGGGGCATGTCGGGAACATACAAACACGCTTTGAATATATAACCCTTAAAAAACACACACCATAAATAAGTGAAGTTAAAATTAATTATACTGAGATGCCCTTGTAACAAAACAATCCACAACTAACGTCCAGAACAATGAAACACTGCATCAAGATTATAAAATAGTTCATACAGTGGTACCAGACAGCACGCAATGCAGTATCTTGAAAAATTACTGCAAAATGTTACAGTATGCTGCAAGGAGCAGTGTAATTTCATGGCAGTTCAGCCCTCTAGCCATCCAATATTTTGTGTCATGTCATTTACTGCAAAGTATTGAATTGCATCTTGTCTTGCTCCACTGTATATTATTGATACATAATACGATTCCAGAGAAGGTGGTGAGATAGACTACATAGACAATGACATACAGGTGTCTCTCTTTATTCGATGGGCTCAAATATTGTTCCCCCTAAGCAAGCCTTTTAGTTCTTGCAGCATTGGTAATAGTACTACTGCTACTAATACCATTAGCAGTACTACTACTACAAGTGTCACCACCTGTCCATTTGTACGTTCACTGTCCCATCCTGTTGTGCAGTAGTAGGGGGGCATTATTAAAGCATACATGCTTTGTGCAGGAAATAGAAGACACCACCACCAGTGTTTCCACTGCTACCACTATGGCTGCTACATCCACAGCCAGTGTGCTTCCCACCACTGCTGGTGCCATACTTGCAGCAGCCACCCTTTCAGTTGTCACCACTACTGCAGCCGCTGCTACCACTATTCCTATGCCCATGGCCAAAGCATCTTCTACGCTGTGTCTGTGACCATGAGCACCCTCTAGTGCTGACCCAATCCAATGCTTGATATTTTCAGAGTGTTGTGTGCTGTGGTGTGGTGGATCGAGTGTGCCAGTTGAAGCTTGAGTTGCATTAGTGAGAGCTCTATGTTGGTGGTTGAGGTGTCATTGAGGTGTATATGGTATACCAGGTTCAATGGGTGATTAATGGTGTTGCTGAAGTGCTTTTTTAAAGTTTCCTTAAATAAACACCTTTTCTGGCCGAATAACGAATACCGAATACTTGCGACTCGAATACCGAATATTGGGCCGAATATTCAGAAAAAGGTATTCGCACAGCCCTAATTTATAATATATGTTAATTACTTATATGTGCCCACATTCAGTGATATCATCAATACTTCATCCACCATAGGTTTGCAGGGGAAGTTCAGTTGAGTAATCCTGTGCTCAGTGAGATGGATGGAGGAGGTTTGGTGGGGGCTTATTGAACGTTGGCTGTTTTGTTCCCACAGTACTTCAATTTGTTGTTGTGTTTGCTCACCAGTTGAAAGTGGGACACTGTTTTCATGTTATCTTTGGGGAGGAGAACTAAGCTATTTGTTGGGGTGGGCTAGAGGAGGGAGGAGGAGGGACTTGTATGGGAAAATGTTTGGTTTGTATTTTGCCATTTTTTTCATATTATACTGTAGTTCATACATCAATTTGTTGATTGCTAGCTGGCACAGGGTTTTGGCGTTACCTGGTTGTTACCACAGATTCCAAATGGTTAACACAGTTAATGCATCTACTTGGAATGTTAATGGGCTTAAAAACATTGTAAAACATAGGAGAGTAGAGGCTGAGGATAGCCAATCTAGGGTAAAGGTCCCGTTAATGCAGAAAACACATCCACCATTGTTGTTGGAAAAAAAAGTGCCAGTTTGAGAGGGGTTTGGATCACCTCATGTTTCTCCTCACAGAATTCTAAGCATGAAATCCTGCATGGGAGTGGACTGCAAGTATAAACAGACTGCTGTGACTGAACATAGAAACATAGACTTTGATGGCAGATAAGGACCGCTTGGCCCACTTAGTCTGCCCATTTCACTACCTAGAGGATAAGCTGTAGATCCTATTTAACCAACAGCCTATTTCTTCCTACCCCCCACAAAAATTGCCTTATGTCTGTCCCATGCATTGTTAAATTATCCTACAGTTTTAGACCCACAACCTCCTCAGGGAGGTTGTTCCATACATCCATCACCCTCTCTGTGAAAAAATACTTCCTCACATTGCCCATGAGCCGTCCCCCCTCTATCTTCAAATTGTGTCCCCTTGTTCTTGCACATCTCTTTTTCTGAAAGATGCTACCCTCTTGGACTTTGTTGATTCCACTGATGTACTTAAATGTTTCTATCATGTCCCCCCTCTCCCTCCTTTCCTCAAGGGTATACATATTAAGCTCCTTTAGTCTCTCCTCGTATGGCTTCTCTTGCAGACCCTGCACCATTTTAGTTGCCCTCCTCTGAACTGCCTCCATCCTGTCTATGTCCTTGCGGAGATAGGGTCTCCAGAACTGGACGGAGTACTCCAGATGGGGTCTCAACAACTGTCTGTACAGGGGGATAACAATTTTCTGTTTTCTGATGGTGATGCCTCTCCCTATACATCCCAGTATCCCCCCAGCCCTCCCTACTGCCTTCTCACATTGTTGCCAGCCTTAAGGTCATCTGATATGATTACCCCCAGGTCCCAGGACTGAGTCCAAGCATAGATGTTTAATAGTTTTAAGTCAAAATTATTGCTTATTTATTCATTTATTTTAATTTAGAAGTGTTGCTGGGATGTTTTCACAAGGGATAACATGTGGCAATATGTGCCTTTATACAGGAATCAGGTACACCTCAAGTGGCTGCTAGGCACAAGGCATAGCCAAGTGCTGCAACCATCCAAGGAAGGCATTATTCCCTATTATTATTATTATTGGGGTGTGTTATCCTACTTACAAAATGGGCTGTTATGTTAATTAAAAAGGATTTTTTTGTTAATTAAAAACATATGTTGTTCAGGTGAGGTGTGCAGCTATCTGAAAATAATCAGCGATCATGTTACATGGTTTAATCAATGAGGTTACATGATTTTCATTGCTTGTTTTATAAATAATAATAAGGACCTCCATTTTGGTCCATTATTAGTAGAATAAGGGTTAATAGGGCAATAGTTTTGATTCAGGCACTAAATCTCCAATCCAGTCATTATTTAAGAAATAATGCATGATAAAGGGAAAGGGAACATTGTTTAAGCAGGAGTAGCACACTAATCCAAAGCTTGTTTCCAGATGCAACCTGGGAGCACAAGGAAGTTAAGTGTCTTGCTCAGGATCACACAGTATGCACCTAGGTGGCTATATAATTCAAACCCAGGTCTCCAGATCTGCAGCTCAGAGCCTTAATCCACTGTGCTATACTACCTCCAAGGTCTGCATTATTTAACTGATAATGTGCTCGGGAAGGGATGCACAAGGTACTGCTGCATGCTTTATGCACCTGAGGAGTGCTATTATCCCACAAATATGCAAACCCTAAACTGCCTTATTGTATTTATAAAATAGTTCCTCTGATTTTTATTTTAAAAACTGAGTACTGAGATTCAGAATTTAATCATTCCTGACCTGTGCTGTTGTGCTAGAATAACGCATGGTTGTGTGATCACATCTGACCAATCACAGGTTTTATTACTCATTTTTTAATTTTTTTTATTTTAGTCTTTGATAACCGGGTAAGGCCCACTAGGCACAAGTGCCTGTTTTCAGGGGCGACCTGGGATCACTGGGCTGTTAAGTGACTTGCTCAGAGTCACACAGTATGCAAGTGAAGGTTGTGAGAATCAAACTCAGGTCTGGTCTGCTGGATGTATCAAGCTCATTCACACCTCATTTTAAACATAGAAACATAGAATTTGATGGTAGATAAGGACTGCTTGGCCCACCTAGTCTGCCCATTTCCCTACCTAATGGATAAACTGCAGATCCTAGTTTACCAACAGCCTACTTCCTCCTACCCACCACTAGAATTGCCTTATGTCTGTCCCATGCATTCCTGAATTCCCCCACTGTTTGTGACTCTACGACCTCCTCAGGAAGGCCATTCCATACATCTACAACCCTCTCTGTGAAGAAATACTTCCTCACATCACCTCTGAGCCATCCCCACCTATATCTTCAAATTGTGCCGTCTTGTTCTTGCACATCTCTTTTTCTGAAAGATGCTACAGTACCCTCTTGGACCTTTATACTCTACTGATAAGTGACTACTGTCACAATAGCCACCTGCTTGTTATTATTTGTGTTATATTTTTGCTATAAAATATATGTTTTTGAATTCTGCTTATGAAACATGGCAGTCAGCACAAGGCATCCTGGGACATTAGATTTTTTAAAATGTACTGTTCTCTCTGAGTGGAAGAACAGCTAACTTCAAAGAATCTAACACATGCCTGACAAAAACCTGTGCGGAAATCATAAAAGTCATGTTCTTAGAGAGTTAATGCTTTGAAATGAAAATATTGCCTTTTTACAAGGTGACAGGAGGAAGAATGATTCCTAGTCAGTCTATGTCAAAAATCTCACAGTTTTGAGAGGTGGTCCTCAGGATGTTTCTCTGAAACATCAACGGGGGTAATTCTAAACCTGCAATAAACCATGTTCTGTAATTCACTTGGGAGAAAACAGACTTTTTTTTTAATAATTGGAATATTTGGCCTTGTGCAGTGGCATGTGACTAATTCGGTATACAGGAATGAGAGTGACCTCACAGCCAGCATCACCATAGAGCTATGACCTCACAAGCTGGGTGGAACACTCCCCCCCCAATATTGTCAAGTTGCTGAGGGAACATTGCATACTTCAGTGTTTGGACTTTCAAGACAGAAACTTGTGTTCTGTACTTCTAAAGGACACTTTGTTCCTGGACTCAAAGAGAGGCACTTCTGCCAAAATAGGTAATATCATTCCATTTATTTACCAACTGGAACTAGAGTAGACTTAATTATTCAGTGCAAGGTGTTTTGTTTATAACTGTTCATGTATTTTCTGGCTGTACCCCTAATGTACATATGTTCTGTGTTTTGTATTTTATTTACTATTTTTAATTTTAGTAAACTTTGTTTTTCCTCAAAACCCTGCCTGAGACTTGCTCATGTTGAGTGTGAATGGTGCAACAGTCTTAATATTCTAACACAGCTGTTAAATGCTTATTGTGTCACCTTATGCAGCCACGCTAACAAGGATCGGTGTAAAGATCCAGCAAGGTAAGAAAAGTACCAGTGTCTCAATTGAGTTGGAAGGGGGTTGTGAACCAGGTTGGCTGTATGCCCGCGGGGTTAAATATTGCACTACATTTCTCCAAAGAGAGTATGATATTTGGACCTGCTACTTGGGTGTGCTAGCTAAAAAGGGTTCATAACTGACCCCGTGACTCGAGACTGGTAGTTGCTCCAACCCAAAAGAAACAGGAGGGTGTCCTTGTTTGTCCCCTGTTCATGAATCACATTTCAAGGTTGAGCACTGTGGCAGCAGAGGGCCTGACTCCTGGAGTAGGTTTGTGACAGATTTGGTGTGCTGTGGTGTGATCCAAAAGATTTGTTTGCATACTATGCAATTATTTGGTGTCACATGCATTAACAGTCCAGTGTGTCAGATTGATAAACTGTAACAGTTCATACACAAATGAGGCAGATATTTTAAAAGAAATGTATAATTTTGGTTACAGTTTAAGTTCCCTACCTATTTTTTTTTTTCAGGTGCAAGCTAGTTTACCTGTAGATTAGAGAAGAAGATGGCTTCCACTTACAGCAAGTACACTGCGGAATACCCGAGGCAGTTGTACCAGGGAAGAGGAGTCCAGAGCAAGGGGCAAAACAAACAGCACCTTTTGGAGGCTCTTGTGGCAGCAAATGCACAAGTGACTGCCCAGGACCTTGGGTCATAGTTAGTGACTGAAAGAGGACCAGACCTTGAATGTGGTTGTACCAGAGTCTATTACAGTGTTCAGTCCCAGGGAGGAGGGCAGTGAGACCAGTGAAAATTGAGAGCCACAGCACCAGGGGAGGGTCACCACAACACTGGAGCCAGAAGGGATCAGGCTGCAGCTATCATTGAGGAGAATGGAGCTGGAATTTGAACAGATGAAGTTCCAGATGGAACTGGAGAAGCAAGAAAAAGAAAACCAGCACCGGAGAAAGGCTGAGGAAAGAGAAAACCAGCTTTGGAGAAAGGCAGAGGAAAGAGAGTGACAGCTTCAGAGAGAGAGACTGAGTGAGAGGAGAAAGGGCGTCAGAGGAAATCTGAATTAGAGAAACCAAAACTCCAAAGACCAGTGCAAGAGCAGGGAAGTGGCATGGGTGAACCTGGAACTCTAGCACTGGGTTACAAATTAAATACTAAATTGATAGCTGACTTTAAAGAGGAGGAGGATATGGATGTATTTTTAAATTCATTTGAAAAGATATGCATTCAGGTAAAAATTCCCAGAGAGTCCTGGAGCTTTCAGCTATCCCTACTGATTACCAGGAAAGCTCATGACACATTGGGTCAAATGGACAGTCAGGACAGTAATTGTTATGAAAAACTTAAAGCTGCATTGCTTAAAAAGTATGAATTGACAGCAGAAACATACAGAGTAAAGTTCCGTAAACTCAGGAGAAGCCTTGACATGAGCTACAAGGAACTAGCCACCAAGCAACATCAGTTTTTGAAACATTGATGGGAGGGGGTCAAAGCAGACTCTGTAGAGAAAATTGAGGATGTGGTATTTTTGGAGCAATTCTTTTGGGCTTGCCCAGCAGAGTCAAAAACCTGGCTAGAGCACCAAGCTCCAAAAACAGTGCAGGAGGCTGCCGATCTCACGGACCGATATGCCAGGAGCAGGCCTGCTCTGAAAGGGTGTGGGGTGGGTGTGGCAGCATAGAAAGGGAAACGCACACCTTCAGGGCAGCTAAAACTCTCACTGACTCCCCAGAAAGTGCAGCCCCAGGTTACAATGAAAGGATTTGCCTAATAAAAGAAATGATGATTGTTTGTTTTGCAAACCACCTGGACATCTTGCAAGACAGTGTCCTAAAAAGGCACAGGGTGCACGAAGTGGTGCTTGAACCGAAGTGGGTGCACTGTGTATTCCCTGAAAGCATGCCTATAAACATGAAGGAGCACATACACCTGGTTACTGTAAATGGGGTGCAAACCCATGGGTCGAGGGACATGGGGTTGTCCCTCACTTTGGTAAATGTGGATTTGGTTGAGTATGAACAGTTTATACCTAATCAATTTATTACAGTACAGGAATTCACTGGGGAGGAGAAAACTCTGCCACTTGCTACTGTTCTCCTGGACTGGGGTGACACAGGCGAGACTATGCAAAAAGTTGATGTGGTAGAAAATCTATCCCTGGATGTGATTATAGGGAACAATCTCCAAGAGGGAGGTGGTATGTGCAGTTACCTGCAGTCAGATGGCAAAGGCCAACTGTGGTTCTCTGGACCCCGTAGAAGCCCCTGTATAAAACACTGGGAGGCTGGTCCCCCTAGCCTGTGTCTCATGACATGGAGAGTAGTAAAAGGGGGGTAGAAATTCAACACATAATGGTTAACAAAACAGCTACAGAAGGTTACTCTGAGGAGGGAGGGAGGGAGGAGTAACCAGTAGTCAGAGGGATCTGGATGGCAGTGACCTTAAATGCTCTGATGCTAGAGCAAGGGACCCTAGTTTAGAAACTGAAGGGGACCTGTTCCATACCTTGGGAATATGCAAAGATTTTCCAGCTGCTCAGAAAAGTGACTCTAGTTTAGAGAGGGCTTGTGCAGAATCTAACAGGACACAGGGAGGTGATGGGAGACATAGAATGTATTGGGACAATGGACTGCTGTATATGCAGGATGTATGGACAGAGGGAGGGGTGATGGGCAGGCAGCTTGTTGTTCCCCAGGGTACTGTGAGCAGTTGCTCAAGATTGTTCATGATATCCCCATGTCTGGACATCTGGGAATTATGCACACTATGCAGTGATTGACCCATGATTTCTATTGGCCCAACTTCACCCAGCAGGTGAAGGAATATTGCAGGTCTTGTCACAGTGCCAAGAAATAGGGAAGGCGGGTAGTAAAGCCCAAGCTGCCATAATTCCATTGCCCATAGTTAAGGAGCCATTCCAGAGGATAGGAATGAATATTGTGGTTTCTTTGAATACCCCTAGATCCTCTGGGAAGAAGTTTATCCTAACAGTGGTGGATTATGCCACCTGGTACCCAGCGGCAGTCACCCTACCCTCACTGAGGACAGACAAAGTGGCAGATGCCTTGCTAGGGATTTTCTCCCATATCAGGTTCCCGCAGGAGATTATCACTGATTGAGGAGGCTCCTTCATGTCAGACCTGATGAAGTGTTTATGGGAGAATGTGGGGTGGTGCAGAGATGCACAACACCTTATAACCCACAAGCCAATGGGTTTGTGGAAAGGTTTACTGGTACCCTAAAATCAATGCTCCAAGCATTTTCTGACCAGCACAGGAGGGACTTAAAGAAATACCTTCCCCACCTGTTGTTTGCACACAGGGAGGTGCCCCAAAAGTTGACAGGGTTTCCACTTTAGAGTTCTTACATGGACACAGGGTGCATGGGCCCTAGACTTGATCTGGGAGGTTTGGGAAGGCAAGCCCACCACTCAGGGAACTCCCATAATGGATTACGTCCATAGATTTATGTCAAGGAGAGGCTGGGGGTGACCTGGAAAAGTCAGGGTGCCTGGACTATAGACAGCATGGATCCATCCTGGGCAAATCGTGTCAGACAAACCTTGTGGAGTTCTATGATTGGGTGATGAGTGCCTTGGACCTGGGTAGACCAGTGGACATCCTCTTTCTAGACTTCAGCAAGGCATTTGACTCTGTTCCTCATGTGGGCCTGTTAGATAAGCTGGGAGAAATGGGGGTGGGGAACCAGATGATCAGATGGATAGGCAATTGGCTCCAGGACCGGACCCAGAGAGTCATAGTTGGTGGGATAGTCTCATCCCCAAGGAGGGTCATTAGTGGGGTCCCACAGGGATCAGTACTTGGGCCCCTCCTGTTCAATGCCTATGTCTCTGACATAGGGGCAGGTATCAGGAGTGAGATGAGTCTCTTTGCAGATGACTCAAAACTGGGGGTGGTGGTGCATGATGAGGAGGGGTGGGTGGCCCTACAGGGGGACCGGGAGGCTCTTGAAAGATGGTCTAGAAAGTGGAAGCTGAGGTTCAATGCAGGGAAATGGAAGGTACTGCACCTGAGGGCCAGAAACCCAGGCCAAGTGTACACCCTGGGAGGGGAAATGCTACAATTCTCAATGGCTGAGAGGGACCTGGGGGAGGTGGTGGATGTCAAGATGAACAACTCTGAGACTTGTAGAAGGGCAGCAGCCAAGAGCAACAGGATGCTGGAATGCATCACTAAGGGGATCACCTCCAGAAGAAGGGAAGTGATACTCCCTCTGTATAACTGCTTGGTGAGGCCGCACCTGGAGTACTGCATGCAGTTTTGGAGGCCACACTTAAAGAGGGACATTAAACTCCTGGAGAGGTGCCAGAGGAGGGCAACCAAAATGATTTGGGGCTTGGGGGACAGGACCTATGAGGAGAGGCTCGAAGAGCTAAATATGTATACATTGGAAGAGAGAAGGGACCGGGGGGATATGATAGAGGTTTTCAGGTACATGAAGGGGTAAATAGGGGAGCTAGGGTGCTTCAAAGGAAGGAGGAGGGGGCCACTAGAGGGCATGGGTGGAAGCTGGAGGGGGGAAGATTCAGGGGAGAAAGGAGGAGGTGCTACTTCACTGAGAGGGTGGTGGAGCCATGGAATGCACTGCCTAGGGGGCTGGTGGAGGCAGAGACAGTGGAGGGGTTCAAGAAGGGGTGGGACAGGTACAGGAGAAGGGTTCTGGAAGCGAAATCCAATGCAGCAACAATATATCCAGAACTGGGAAGGGAGAAGCCAGAGAAGGTGAGGAGGGCAGCAAGGTCAACTCCCAGGGTGGAGGCTGACCAAATGAGCAGATGTGAAAGACCGTTAGGCCTATTTTGCTGGCATTTTAGTATGTTAGTATTTAGGGAAAAACTGAAGGAGCTTATGGGAACAGCCCTGAGCAACCTGGCAGCCACCCAGCAGAAGCAAACAGTATGGTAGGACCACAGAGCCAGAGCTTGCTCATATACTGTGGGTCAGGAGGTAATGGTCCTAATCCCAGTCTGGAAAGATAAGCTGCTGGCTGAGTGAACAGGACGATACAAAGTAGTTAAACAGGTGACTACTGTAAATTACATTGTAGAACTTCCTGATAGGAGACATAATCAAAGGATGTACCATGTCAACATGATGAAGTCATATGCAAATAGGGCTGACATGAACTTTGCAGTGTGTGGTAAAGGGGAGGAGATGGATGAGGAATGCCCTCTTCTGGATTTGCTGGGGGAAAACATGCGGGAGTCCTCTATAAAGGCAATCAAACTATCACCCCAGTTGACCCCAGAACAGATCCAGGAAGTAATGGAGGTTTTAGCAGACTTTGCCCCATTGTTTAATGCCAAGTCTGGACTAATCCCCTTAGCGACGCACGATGTAGACACGGGGTGACAAGCGTCCATACAGAGGACAGCATATCATGTGTCAGATGCTGTTATAAAGGACATTAGGTGGGAGGTGGAAAAAATGCTGTATTTAGGGGTAATCCAGAAATCCCATGGCCCTTGGGCCTCACCTGTAGTCCTCATTCCCAAGCCAGATGGCTGTACTAATTTTTGTGTGGACTATCATGAACTCAGTGCAGTCACAAAGTTGGACAACCACCCAATGCCACAGATGGATGAACCACTGGACAAGTTGGGAGGGGAAACATACCTTACCACTATTGACCTGATGAAAGGGTACTGGCAGGTGGAGTTAACTGCCAGAGCTAGGGAGAGTTTGGCCTTCATCACTCTGATAGAGTTATTTGAGTTTAAGGTAATGCCTTTCGGAATGAAGAACGCCCCTGCCACCTTCAAAAGGTTGGTAAACCAGGTGTTATATGGTACTGAAGAGTACACGGTGGCATACCTGAATGATATTGCCATCTTCAGTGCCAGCTGGAAGGAACATCTGTCCCACCTTAAGGAAGTGTTGTGCAGGATACAGAGGGCATGATTCACTGTGAAAGCTGAAAAGTTCCAGATGACCATGGCTGAGGTGGCATATCAAGGGCATGTAGTAGGATGGGGACAGCTCCATCCTAATCAAGCAAAGATTGAGACAAAAGAGGCACATCCCAGACCTAAAGCACAGAAGCAAGTCTGGAGTTTTCTAGGGACCACAGGGTACTAGCAAACAGTGGCCTAGCAGCTCCCCTATCTGGCCTGCTAAAGAAAAGATTGTCTTAAAAGGTAAAATGAGAGCCGGTCTGTGAACGAGCCTTTACACAGCTAAAGGAAGTATTGTGTGATGCCCCTGTATTAGCCAGTCCAGACTACAGTAAACTATTTGTAGTCCAGACAGATGCCTCAGATGTGAGTATTTGGGCAGTACTTAGCCAGACTTCTAACAAAGGGAAAGAACACCCAATAGTGTACCTTAGTAAGAAATGACTTCCCTGGGAACAGACTTGTTCTATAGTGGAGAAGGAGTGCCTTGCACTGGTGTGGACACTGAAGAAATTGGAGCCAGCCCTATACGGGTGGCACTTTGAGGTACAGATGGATCATAACCCCCAGGTTTGGCTGGCACAAATGGGTAAGACAATTGGTATGCTTCTAAGATGGAGCCTTGCCTCACAGGGATACAATATGACTGTCTCTCACAGGGCAGAGGCAGCAAATGCCAATGTTGATGATCTTTTTTATCAGTTAGAGCAGTAAACTGAATTTGGGAAACTCATCTCATGCCTAGGAATAGAGTCCCCCAAATTCAGACTTGGAGGGAGTGGTTTCACAATAGCCATCTGTTTGTTATTATTTGTGTTATATTTTTGCTATAAAATATATGTTTTTGAATTCTGCTTGTCAGACATGGCAGTCAGCACAAGGCATCCTGGAACATTAGATTTTTGAAAATGTACTGTTCTCCCTGAGTGGAAGAAAACAGCTAACCTCAAAGAATCTAACAAATAGCTGACAAAAGCCTGTGTGGAAATCATTGAAGTCATGTTCTCAGAGAGTTGGTGCTTTGAAATGAAAAATATTGCCTTTTTACGAGGTGACTGGAGGGAGAATGCTTCCTAGTCAGTCTGTGTCAACAATCTCACAATTTTGAGAGGTGGTCCTCAGGATGTTTTTCTGAAACATCAAAGTGGGTAATTCTAGACCTGCCATAAAACCATGTTCTGTGATTCACTTGGGAGAAAACATAATTTTTTTAAATAATTGCAATATTTGGCCTTGTGCAGTGGCATGTGACTAATTCAGTATGTAGAAATGAGAGTGACCTGACAGCCAGCATCACCACAGAGCTGTGACCTCACAAGCTGGGTGGAACACTCCCCCCCCCGATATTGTCAAGTTGCTGAGGGAACATTGCATACTTCAGTGTTTGGACTTTCAAGACAGACACTTGTGTTCTGGACTTCTAAGGGACACTTTGTTCCTGGGCTCAAAGAGAGGCACTTCTGCCAAAATAAGTAATTTCATTCCATTTATTTACCAGCTGGAAACAGGGTAGACTTAGTTATTCGGTACAAGGCACTTTGTAACTGTCCATTTATTTTCTGACTGTGCCCTTAATGTACATATGTTCTATGTTTTGTAGTTTATTTACTGTTTTTCATTTTAATAAACTTTGATTTTCCTTATAAGACTGCCAGTGACTTGTTCATTTTGAATGTGAATGGTGGAACAGTCTTAATATTCTAACACCACTGATAAATGCATATGCAGCCATGCTAACAAGGATCTGTGTAAAGATCTAGCAAGGTAAGAAAAATACCAACATCTGAACTGAGTTGGAAGGGGGTTGTGAACCAGGCTGGTTGTATGCCCACTGGGTCAAATATTGCACTGCATATCTCCAAAGAGAATGTGATATTTAGACCTGTTACCTGGATGGGCTAGCTAAAAAGGGTTCATAATTGACCCCATGACTCGAGACTGGTAGTTGCTCCAACCCAAAACAAACAGGAGGGTGTCCTTGTTTGTCCCCTGTTCATGAATCACACTTCAAGGTTGGGCACTGTGGGAGCAGAGGGCCTGACCCCTGGAATGTATTTGCGACAGACTTTGACAGTCCTAGTTATTGCTTACAAATATTGAATAGAACGTAGTTCATGTGATGAAAACAATTTGAAGGGCAGTCTTTATCATGACTGGTAATGTTTACCACTAGATTCAGGTTAAGTTTTGGTGAGGTGTTAAATTGCATTTAATGTCTTATTGTCTATCAATCTGGTCTTCTAGGTGTGGCACTCGCAGTGGATATGTGGAGCTAATTAATATGGACCCTAAAGTGAAAAGACTCGTCCCTCACATTCTATACACTATCGCACCTCCGCTGGGCCATATAGCACTTGATGTGCTAACGGATCCCCCACAGCCTGGAGAACCATCCTACAAAACCTTTATGATGGTAGGTGGACTAACATACTTGTCTACACATCAGCAGTAACCTCACTTGGTTTTTATACTGATAATGTGCAGCCCCAGGCCTTCGGATAACAATGCAACAGAAGAGCAAGTTAGCAACAAAGGTGGGGGTCAGCACAGAATAGTTAACTGTGCAGAGGCTTTGTAAATAGAATCTGGTGTTCTGAATACTGCAATGTAATTAAAACAAAGATATTGTATGGTTTGAATGCCCAACTTGGAACAGGTTCTTTTCTTGGTCAGGTATTGTTAATGGACCTATTGGAGGGCCTTATGATATTTCCACCTTTGTCTACATTAATGCTGGAATCAATACAATGCTTTATTAAATTGTAACCCCCAGTAGGCGCTAACTGAGAGGGCTACTACCCTCGCCTGTGTAGCTAGTGAACAGGTTGAGGGGCTTGGGTCCTTTGACATGGTGCCTCCATTTTTATAAGTTGAAACTTGGGGAGAAAGGTGTCATTCGGCATGGTGATTAGGTTTGGCTACTCTGCATAGGGGCCCCCAAATAACTCCGGACACAGGAAGCAATAACTGTAATGTCAAATACCAGAAGTTGGGATTCTAAAGTGTTGCTTTTATTCACTTTCAACAGAATAACAAAGCATAGATGGACCCCCACGGGGCTACACTCCTAGTAATGCAGATTTATGGAGATCAAAACACATTCTCTTTACACTGAAACCCTCAGGTTTCAAAACACTCTGGGCATTCAGCCCTAACTCAACTCTTTTTTAGTTTCCCTGGTTCGACTCCCTTGCCAGCCCTCTGGACTACCTTCCTTCCATAGCTCGGCTCTCATGCCAGCGCTTGGACACTTTCCATGTAGCATGGAACATTTCTCGGTGGCTCCCTAAACTACCTCTGAGCACTTCTGGCTCCATCAGAGAATCTTCTTCATCAATCCCACGTCTGGGTACTTTCCTCAGGCACTGGCCAAGTACCTGAGAGAAAGCGATAGGTGTCCCAAAGCAAATCCGTAGAGGTGAATTTGGTTACTACTGATGGGGGGGTCTCCCAACTCTTGCTCCCATAATTCATACCTGGCCATTTCTCTGGACTTTAACACCTCATCCTCTGAAAACACTTTACTGTGTAGATTCTCTTTAAATGTATGTCACATTTGATCTACTGTTCTTCCATCCCACTTGTACTGAACTTGAAACATACTTAAAGAGTGGCTGTGTCCATTCCTCTAGACCCCCACAGAGCTAAGCAGTCCAATTCCCACAATGTTCAAAACTGTACTTGGCTGTCTTTTCCTGACTCCACAGTAACAGTCACTCAACTTCATCTTGTCTCAGGTGACAATTGACCTTTTATCAGAGCAGACTCACCCCTTGGTTGCAGATGCCCCACAGGCTTTTTCTTCTTCAAATAATTCTCATCCAAAACTTCTGGTGCTTCAGCACGAACCTAAAATTAGGCAGCTTCTTCTTCCCCTAGCCAGACCAGGGGATTGCCCCTGGAAGTAGGCTGAATCCTTCCCCCATCCCCACAGGGATGGGTCCCTGACCCACTGGAAGCAGTCTCTACCACTTCACTTGGTTCTTCTCGTGTTTCTCTTCAGGTGAGAACACACTCCTCTAACAAAAATATAGCTCTTTGTCAGAGCTGAGGGCTACGAGGACCTGCAGCTGCAGCACACCTCTTCCCTCTTCAACACTCTACTACAGACTACTACTGAACTGACTTCAAATTCCCCAATATTCTATCCTAACTTCTCTAGCTGCAATATTCCAGTGTGGCTTATGCAGCTGCGACAGTTCTAAAATGATGTCATCCCTCAGTCTCAGCTGAGACTGAGAACAGAGTGAGACAGTGTGAAATTCATTTAACTGGAGTTTCACCAGCTGCCTTCCCTGCCTGTCACTAGGTCTAACTGGGATTCTTGTAACCCCAGGTAACGGGGGTTACAAAATGACACATCATTTATGAATTACCTTCTCCAGGAAGCATCTTAAAACTTGGTACTTCAGATGTGGAACTTTCACAGAGGCTTGCATGCCAATTTTACATGGTGCACAAGGATCTGCATGCTATCAAGCCATTAGAAACATTGAAACAAAGATTTTGTCAGCAGAAAGGACCTTTAGGCCCATTCCAGTCTGCCCCTTGTCCCTGCCTGTTCCATCACCACTCACCCTAGCTGGCCATTGGTGTCACTCCCTTCCCTGTTCCTCTGCCTAATATGCCCCTGTGTTTATCCCGTGTATGCTTAAAGCTCCCCTCAGTCTTTCCCTCTCCTACCTCCTCTGGCAGGATGTTCCAGTTACCTACAGCTCTTTCCATCAAGAAGTGTTTCCATACATCTTTCCTGAACATTCCCCATCTTAGTTTCATTGCATGTTCCCTTGTTCTAGTTCCTTCCTTTCTCTGAAATAGACCCTCCACTTGCACCTTGTTCACTCCTGTGAGGTACTTGTAGGTTGCAATCTTGTCACCTCTCACTCTCTTCTCTTTCAGGGAGTACATGTGGAGTTCCTACAGCCTTTCCTCTTATGGCTTCTCCTGCCACCCAGTCAATTAATAGAAGAGGTGCTTATCCTTCATAGGATGTTCTATTTTATCTCATGGCAGTTAAGGCTCCCGCCCAACCCCTGTCTAGCAGGCAGGCATTGTTGGATGATATACCAGGGTGTGTGTAGCAGACTGTGGTATGGTCAAAGCTAGATTAGAACTTCAGTTACCATAGTAACACGAATGATCAGTTTCTAACACTTCATTTATTTATTTGCTTTCGGTAACCAGATAAGTGCACTAGGCAAGGATCAGCCTATTTTTGGGCACAGCCCAGGACAGTACAGATAACAACAGCAGAAGTACAGATAATAGCGATAAATACAATAGTCACCCATGAACAACGTACAAGGGGGAAAGCAGTTATCCATGCAGGGATAATTAGAAGGTTACAGACCATTGATTAATAATATCCATGCTGGGATGTAAGATAGATGCATGGATGAGTCTACAGGACACAAAACATTAAAAACATTGGTAGTAGTAGATAATGGTAAGCAAGCTTAGTTGTAATACTAACAGTATTGGGTGCATTTACCAACAGCAAGAGCAACTAAATGAGAGAAAAGGGCTTTCTTAAATGTGGGGTGAGAATTGGAGTTCTTGACCTGTAGAGGTAGGGAATTCCAGAACTTTGGGGCAAAGTGGAAGAAAGCTTGTTCCCCCATCTTGGTTGAGCAGAGTGGGACTGAGAGCAGTGGAGACACTGTAGACCATCAGGGGTTGAGAGTGTACCACTGGCTTTAGCATGGCACCTAGGGCGTCAGGACAAGGATGATGGGTAGTGTAGTCAAAGAAACCATAAGAATGCAGATCCAAGGGGGATAGCCATTTCAGGGTGGAGCAAAGCAAGCAATGGTGGGTGAGGTGAGGGGCAGACAGGGCAAACCTGTAAATATTATTATTGGTGGTGTCTCACTTATGGAGTAACCCCACTTTGGCTTGGGCAATGATCAGGAGTGCATAGCTGAATCCAGGGAGCAGAACACCCCTAGTGACAGAGATCATGGCTGCTGGGGTGAGGGAGTGATGAACACAGTAGGCCGCCCCAATCTTGGAATTAACAGATCTACAAATCTCATTAATGTGGGATGAAAATTCAAGGGCAAGGTCAAGTGTGATCCCTAGGTACTTAAAGGAGTTTGTAACAGTCATAGCAAACTCATCAAGGCAGAGGACCTGAAGTTTAGAGAACTTAGCAAGGGACTTTCTATTGGACCCAAAGAGCATGGCCCCAGTTTTGGAGATATTAAGGATTTGATAATTTGAGGTGAGCCAGGACTGGATTTGTTGAACAGCAAGGGAGAGGTTGTTATTAATGACATCAGTGGTTCTAGAGGCAGTGAAGAGAACCAAGTCATCAGTGCACACAATGGTCTGACAGTAAGAGGGAAGGGTAGGAATATCGTTAACAAACAGGGAAAAGGCAGAGTCACGTGATGCGCCCGAGCTAGACAGACGCAGGACTGCTGAGCACCATTCACCCGGGATACAATTTTAATAATAATCCCCTTTTTTTTCGGTCACCCAAGATCTGAAATACACTTACCCAGTGCCTTTGGACCCAAGGATGCCAAATCCGACAGAGGAGGAGAACATACAGTACAAGTCACATTAAACTGTTCCATCAACTCACTGGTGTAGCATTTTTTTTTGTGATTCTATTGCAGTGGCAACTTGAATTGTTGAAGCTTTTAATTCTTTTCCAACCATTCTTCACTACCCTATTCAACTCACTTGTACCTGTTTAGTGATACAACAGTAGCTGTTTTGCAGGGTTTATGCAATGCATTTTCATGGCATTGTTTATAAATATCAAAGCATTCTTTAAGAGTTGTTTAGTCTGCCTTCTGAACGGAAACTCATAAGCACTCAGCTGAAAATAAAGCTTATAATCCTAACAGCTAGTTGCAAACTAATACTAAGCTTTTACTAATTCATTGAATTAAACACTGCACAGATTAGGAAACTCATTGAACAATGCTACACCAGTGAGTTGAGGGAACAGTTTAATGTGACTTGTACTGTAAGTGCAGCTAAGAACAAATATAAGCTTTCTGCGTCACCACCGAGTGAATCACCTGTTGGGTTCACAATGGAGCCAGTTGTGGAGAGGGAATCTACTCCTAGCTTAGTAGCTTGGGAACTGGCCAAAATCAAGGCCTTTATGGGCAGTATCTGAGCTGATTTGAACCAAATAACAGTGCACTCAATGGCGGTAAAGGTTTCGGTGGAGGCACTGGGTTTCCAAACAGAGCAAGTGGAGAAAAGAGTGAGTCAGATGGAGGATTGGCCTCTCCTGCAGAAAGGTGTACTAGGCATCTAGAGAAGGACACTCGAGTGATATGGGACAAACTGGATGATTTAGAATCCAGGAGCAGACGTAGTAATGTCCAGCTGTTTGGGTTGCCTGAAAAGGTGGAGGGGGACAATATGATCAAATTTCTGCAGAATAAGCCTCTGATCTGGCTCATGTGGGAGCCAGGGACTGTGGTAGAAATTGAGAGGGCTCACTGGGTTCCCATGGGCCCCCTGCCAAATGACAGTTTGACATGTCTGCTGCTGGTGGTATTCAAATCGCTCCGCTTTCAACATTGTCAACAGATATTGAGGGACTCCAGGGAGATCAAAGATATTCGTTTTAATGGGGTGAGGTTGCATTTTCGGCAAGATTTCCCCCAATGGGTGATACAGTGCAGGAAGGCCTTTGATAAAGTGTGAGACATAACCTGGGTGAATAATCTGAAGGCCTACTTGGTTCCCCCAACTACCCTGAAGTTGGTATCCTGTGAAGGCACTCACTTTTTTTCACACTGGGAGAAGCTGAGGATTTTCTGTATCAGTTTAAAGCTGCTGTGGGACCTTTGGAAAAGAGGCAGCCAAGGCGGGACTCGAATGGTGGAGCAGCGGTGAGAGGGAAGGAGACTGTCCACCGATGGGATCAGCAGGAGGCATCGATGAGGATGACTAGGTCTCAGTCAACCCAGCCGACAGACCAGGAGGAGGATTCAATGGACTGAACTGATGACAGTGGCATGCTGAAGTTTTTTACCTGAGCCTTGGTTCAGCTCCTTCTTCAGGTAAGGGAGGTTGCCATGTTATTTACCTGGCAGTTTGATATGGTTAAATGGGTTGAGGTGGGGGGGCAGATTGTAGGATGGGGGTACGAGGATGGCGGAGGGGTAGGTTGATCGACTCAGGGAGTTACTGTAATGCACCCTACGGGGTTAAGAGGATGGGAGGAATCCGTGGGATCCTTTTGAGGGAGTGGGAATGGTTGGGAGGACTTGCTTGCAGAGTGGTGTATTGGGAGGGATTCAGCCCAAGAGAGTATCTGACTAAGGATTTATTTATGGCCATGAGGGCTTTGATGGTGTATGAGGGCTGGGTGCTGTACAGGGCTTGTGGATGGTTAGTATAGGATCGCTTATTGGCATGGTTACAGAGGACTGAGGGGCAAGAGATGGGGGGGGATATCAGAAGGAAAGAAGGGGGCCAGAAGGATGATGGCTCTCTCACAAATGCTTTAGCGTAATTCCCTAGGAATCAGGGTATATGGCAACTCAAGAGGTCTTAATAGCTTCCATGAGTAACACAGTTGAGAGGCTGATTGCTGCCCTTCTGTGCTCCACATTGGCATCTAAATAGAGGGCCTCTTAAAGCACCCTTGGGCACTGTCAGCCTCTGGGAGAATCATATAGGGCATATGTGTAGGAATGGCAGGATGTAGTGGACTTTATAGACTGGGGGGAAGATCTGAGTGGTCAGGTCCACATCACCTGTTTCCAATGCTTGGAGACTCCTGGGGCAAGGCTACTCAAGGACAGCTTGGGGAATGGAGGGGAAGGTATGTAGGGAAGGGCAATGTGGATGTATGAAGGGGTATATGTGGTTAGATTTAGGGTGTGAGGGGGATATTTAGTGGGATAGCAGCAAGGGAGCCTAAATGAGAGAGGGGGATGAATAATAATCCTCCCAGGAAAGTTTAGATAGATTTGAAGAATTGGGAAGGGTAGTTCTGAGGATCCCAATGAGTTTATTAACGGGATACGGGACGGGTTTGTGGGACAGCAAGGTTGCTGTTTGTTTTTCTGTTTTTCTTATTTGAGGTAGGAGTGGATGGATGCCGAAGGCTATCTGAAGATACCCACCATTAAGACAACTTCAGGAAGAATAGCGTGGCATATGAATCCAGACTGATTGGCATCACTCTAAGCTATGGACTGTGGGGGGCTGAGTTGCTTGCTAAGATTACAACATTGGTATCATGGTGTATATCTTGGAGAACTTGGTGCATTGTTAGTAGGACTTGCTGGGGGTCTGGGTTAGGGTGGGAGAAGGGGAATATTGGAGAGCTAGAGGGTGTACCGGGACTTGTTTCTATTTGTAGGAGTAAATGGTGTATGGGGTTGAAAAGAGGGAATGCAATTAAGGGTTCAAGGATGAGGAGTTCGTGGCTCAGAAAGTAGCTGGGAAGGCTATACTAGTGGAAGGGGATGGATGTTTTCCTCTATGGTTTGTATATAGTTCTCTGGTTGAGGAGAGGTTGTTTGGTTGTTCATTCTTTGCTGTTTGTATATCTCTACGCTAGGAAGGGGGTAAAGCCAAGTCTCTGGAGTGAAGGGGGAGGGGAAACCCATGGGGAACAAGGGGTAGAGGAGGTTAGGATAGTGGTGTATCAATTCATGTCCTGAATATGAGGGGTTTGAATGGGCCCATCAAGAGAAGGAGGGTTCTGGGGCATATTAGGCATCTAGGTGGCAAATTGTCTTTTGCAAGAATGTCATCTCCTTTGCAAGGATGTGGTACGGATACAAAAGGCTTGGAAAGGTAATGTGCTTGCAGCCTCTTACTAATTCAAGAAGTGGGGGGGGGGATTGATTTTAATTGCTCAAAGTCAAAACTGGATCACAAAATCATTTTTTCTGGACCCTCAGGGGTGATGGTTACTAGTGACGGGTATGTTAGATGGCCGGCTATATACCTTAGTGTCAGTGTAAGCACCTAATGAAGATGGCGCCTCCTTCTTCAATAGTCTGTCTCAGGTGGTACAGAAGAAGAGTGAGGGTCAGGTGATAGTGGGGGGGGAGGACTTTAATGAAGTCCTAGATTCATGGTGTGATCGGAGTGGGGAGCTCGCCCGCTCTGCTACCCTGGGCTCGAAAGCCTTGGGTCTACTGATGGAGGATAGAGGGCTTAGGGATGTATGGCGATTATATTATCCAAAAGGGAGGGATTATACATTTTATTCATCTGTCCATCAGTCTTATAGTCGAATTGATCTGTAGTGGTGTCGCAGGTGCTCCTGCAGGGGCCACAACAGTGTACTATTGAGCCTATTGTGATTTCAGACCATGAACCATTGGTATGGACCTGCACTGGCACTCAGGATACTGACAAGGCAAACAGGTGGTGATGTAACATTAGTTTTTTTAAGGAAGCCTCCTTCCATGATTAGCTTCGGGGGAGAAGTGTCAGAGTACATGCAGGATAATCACACAGGGGAGGTCTTAGCTCAGTGGGTATGGGAGGGATTGAAGGCATTTATTCATGGTAGACTGATAGCCTACTCTTCTGGAAAGAAAAAGGAGAGTGGAGCAGCTGAAGGCCCATTTGGCCCAGCTTTTCTCTTTGGAGGCTCAACATAAGGCAGGAGAGACAGGGCCGACACTAGAAAGGCAGCTGAGGGAGACACGTTTTCAGATTAATATCCTGACTTCTCAGCAAGCTGAGCTAGGTCTGTATCGTATTCACCAGACATTTTGGGATGTGAAAGAAAAGGCAGGGCACCTATTGGCATATAGGCTTAAAAAGAGGAAAGCAGAGAGGGTGATCCTGGGGATCAAGGGGTCCCAGGATCTTACTCTTGAGCCAGGTGGGATTAGCAAAGAATTTGACATTTTTTATAGGACTTTATATTCTTCTGTATCCTTGGGGGGGCCAAGGTGCAGAGTTTTTTGGACTCTGTGAAGCTACCCAATCTGTCGGCAATGCAGAAGGAAATTTTGGAGCAGCCGATATCAGAGCTGGAGGTGAAACTGGCGATAGAACAACTTCAAGTAGGGAGGAGCCCAGGCCCAGATGGTTTCCCAGTAGAACTCTACAGGGCGGTACATGATCAGGTTCTTCCATTGTTCACAATGGTACTGGATGATGCCTGGAGGGAGGAGCACCTTCTTCATACTATGTATGATGCTATTACAATGGTTCTGCCGAAAAAGGGCAAGGATCTACTTCTTTGCATCAACTATAGGCCAGTGTTACTTTTGAATGTGGACTACAAGGTATTGGCGAAGGTGTTGGCGAATTGAGGGGCCCCCCTTACTGCCCCGGATCATACATCCGGATAAGGTGGGTTTGTGGGAGGGAGGAACGGGGCAGATCACCTGAGATGTCTGGTGGATCTCTTTGTGGTAGCCCCATCGATCCCTATGGTTCCAGCAGTGGTGGAGTTGGATACAGAAAAAGCCTTTGACTCGATCGAGTGGTCATACTTGTTTGCAGTTCTAGATAAGTTTGGTTTTGGACCCCGTTTCATAAGATAGGTGCAGCTCATTTATAAAACACCCAGGGCATTGGACTTGACAAATGGCAGGCTATTTCCACCATTCAACCTGTCACGGGGGATTCGTTAGAGATGCTCCTGTTCCCCAGCTTTCTTTGTACTGGTGATTGAGCCTTTGGCTCAGAAAATCAGAGACTCAGAAGAGATTGTAGGAGCACAGGTAGGGTCAGGAGTTTACAAAACTATGCTGTTGCAGATGATATCTTGCTTACACTTGCAGATGCAGCTACCTCTCTCCCCTATTTAGCACGTTTGCTAGAGCAGTTTAAGGAACTATTGGGTCTCGGTAATATTTGGGCAAAGACTTGTATTGTCCCAATAGGTCAACCCACTTTGAGTCTTCCCCAGTTAGGGGGAGGCTTCAAGTGGACAGAAGGCCCAATAACTTATTTGGGGATACAGATCTCTTTGAAGCTGACGGACTGGCCTACTCTTAATTTTGCTATCCTTCTGGAGTCCCTGAAGGGGGATGTAGCCAGATGGTACCATTTATATTTATCTCTATGGGGTAAGGTCCAGGTCTTGCGCATGATGTTTGGGCCGAAACTACTGTATGTTCTCCATTACCTCCCACTGAAAGTCCCTGAATCTTGGTGGAAGCAGCTGGATAAGGTTTTATCTTGGTTTTATTGGAAAGGGCAAAAACCCAGGATAGCCAAGACTCGACTAATGGCACCGTATAGTAAGGCTGGGTTTGCGGCACCATGGTTCAAGGGCTATTATCTGGCAAGTGGGACTTAGACAGATCTGGCTGTGGTTGCATGATGAAAGGATTAAGGACCAGATTAGGTGGCTTAGACTTGAACAGGACTGGTATGCTCCACATCCCCCAGAGGGCTGTTTAATGGGCACCAAGCTATCCTTTCTGAGACTAGCCACACAGATTATTTAGTTTGTATTTGGAGCCAAGTTAAAAGGCTTTTGGGCCCCAGTGAGGATACCACTATCACTTTGGCCTCTGAAATGAACAGTGGTTTCCGTAGGTCAACTCCCTTTTTGGAGACATGGGGGGGACTGTTAAGGGTGGGGGACTTTTTTTAGAAGGGAAGGATGTTTTCAGACCCTTTCTGGAGCTCCAGGAGCAGACAAACCTACTGAAAGAGGATCATTGGAAATTGCTCCAAATGCAGCATCTGGTAGGTAACTTAAGGAGTGGTTTTATTAAGAAAGGGGTTAAGGGAGGATGGGAGTTGATATCTGGGAAGGAGGTTAGGACGCAGGACTCCTGGACTCTTCCGAGGGTGGGGATGATATATGGTAATCTTCGTGATTGCACAGCACCCAGCATTTTAGGTATTCAGCAGAAATAGGAGGGCCTCCTGGGGAAACAGCTTAAGGATGAGGAGTGGGGGGATATATGGCAGAATGCTAATGCCAGGTTAGGGACTCGGGCGGGACACTGATGCATCTCGAGTCACTTTTATTATGGTATAGAACATCTGAGGTCTTGTTTCATATGCAGCTCCTCTCACACTCGAATTGTTGTCATTGCAATGGCGGGCGGGGGGTCTTTACTTCATATATTATGGGAATGTCCAGTCTTAAGGCGATGGTGGCAGAGGATTCGGGGGAGGGGAATAGGTACAGTTTTAAGAAGACATATCCCATGGGATGCTTTTCTTTGACTTTAGGGAATACTAGGGGGTTGGGTACCTTAAACACTGATCAGAAAGCTTGGTTTCTCACTGCCATCACTGAAGTCAAAAAGGTTAATTCTTCGTAGGTGGTAGAAACCAGACACTCCCTCCTTGGATAAGTGGTATGAGTGTATGTTGAAAGTAGAAAGCTTTGACAGACTTGTATATTGCAGGGTGAAAACCTAATAAGTTTTTGAAGACATGGGGACACTTCTTGGAATTCATGCAGGTCTCTATCCTGCAGGGGAGGACTTGGATCCCTCACCACTCATGTTCCAGGACAACGGGTAACCTTCAGGACATCCAGTAACTAGGCATGATGGGGCATGTCCCTAAGGGGGTGGAGGTCGTGGTTTTCAAAAATCTGCATCTCGTTCTCCTCCAGCCCCAAGTTGTCCTTCTTGACTCCAGAGACTGGCTTATAGGTATATTATTGGACCAGATTGGTCCTGATAAGCTCCTAATGTTAGTTTACAGTGGGAGAGAGGGAAGGGGTGGGGGGAAGGGGATTTGGTGATCTGTAAGGTTTTCTTCTCATATGATGCTTTAGACTGTATCTCCATGGAGTTTACTCCAACTAGGTATGTTTAGTGCATACAGGCTTTTGTGTTTTTGTAGGTTTTATGTAAGTGTTAAATTTCAATAAAATGTTGATATTTAAAAAAAATAGGGAAAAGAGCAAGGGGCCAAGTATAGAGCCTTGGGGGACACCACTGGAAATAGTGGCAGGGGAAGAGAGGACCTTACAGAAAGAGTCCATTTGAGACCGATTAAAAAGATAACTATTGAATCTGGATAGGGTGGCTCCTGAGGCCCCAAGTGCTTGAAGTTTGCATAAAAGCAGGGGGTATTTTGCCAAGCTCAATGCTTTGGCGAGGTTGATGAAAACTGCTCCTGTGAGTAGAGCATTATCCATATTAGACTCAACTTCACTAGTAAATTGTGTAGGAGCAGCAGTGGTACTGTGACCAGCCCTGATACCATACTGGACTGGAGACTGAAGATGAAATTTAAGTAGATGGTTAGATACCTGACAATGGATTAGCATTTCAAGCAGCTTGCTGAGGGTGCTAGAATCTCCTTTTTTGAACACAGGAATAATCCTGGCAGTTTTCCAGGGTGAGAGCACAGTGGAGGAGCAAATGGACATGTCAAACAGTCTGGTTACAGAGGTAGCAAGAAGGGATGCAGCCAGCCTAAGAATCCTAGGCTCAAGTCCATCGGGACCAGGGATCAGGGCTGCCAGGAGGTGGAATGGTTCTTAGAAGCTGTAGACATCCTGCCTGGTAACAGGGGTTAACTCCAGCGAAGGAGGAGCAGTGAGGGGAAGGAGGGGAGGGGGTCACTAGAGGGGAAAGTGACAAGGATGAGAGATGTTGGAAACTGTGCTAAAGAGGGAGTTAAATGCATTGGCGATACTGGAAGGGTTGTTGCAGCAACATTATTTACTTTCATTTCATGGGGAGTCAGATGTCTTATGACTCCCAAGGATCTCATTAATTTGTGACCAGTACCTCTTGGGATTACTGGCAGAAGAACAAAGTAGTTAATTGTGGTATTTTTCTTTGCACTGTATACCTCCTTCTTGCAGGTGTTCCTCAAGGTGTGATACACTCAGAAGTCAGCAGGAAGGAAAGATAATTTCCATTGACTCTATGATACCGGGTGAATATGCTGTTTCAAAAACAGCATAGTCAAAACTATAGAAACATAGAAACATAGACTTTGATGGCAGATAAGGACCACCAGGTTCACCTAGTCTACCCATTTCCCTACCAGCTGGATAAGCTGCAGATCCTAGTTGACCAACAGCCTATTTCTTCCTATCCCCCACAAGAAATGCCTTATGTCTGTCCCATGCATTGTTGAATTCTCCCACAGTTTTAGACCCCACAACCTCCTCAGAAAGATGGTTCCATGCATTCACCACTCTCTTTGTGAAAAAAATACTTCCTCACATTGCCCCTGAGCCATTCCCCTCTATCTTCAAATTGTGTCCCCTTGTTCTTGCACATCTCTTTTTCTGAAAGGTGCTATGCTCTTGGACTTTGTTGATTCCCTTGAGGTATTTAAAAGTTTCAATCATATCCCCCCTCTGCCTCCTTTCCTCAAGGGTATACATATTAAGCTCCTTTAGTCTCTCCTTGTATGGCTTCTGTTGCAGACCCTGCACCATTTTAGTTGCCCTCTTCTGGACTGCCTCCATCCTGTCTATGTCCTTGTGGAGATGGAGTCTCCAGAACTGGATGCAGTATTCCAGATGGGATCTCACCAACTGTCTGTATAGAGGGATAACAACTTTCTGTCTTCTACTGGTGATACCTCTCCCTATACATCCCAGTATCCCCCAGCCCTCCCTATTGCCTTCTCACATTGCTTGCTAGCCTTAAGGTCATCTGATATGATTACCCCCAGGTCCCTTTCCATTTTTGTTGTTGTTACTACCCCGCCATTGTGTAATCTTCCCCTGGGTTTTTGTTTCCCAGGTGCATTACTTTGCACTTATTTGCATTGAATTCAAGCTGCCGTACTTCTGACCATTCCTCCAACCTTGCCAAGTCCCTTCTCATCCTTTCCACCTCCCCCCTTGTGTATCAACCCTGTTGCAAATCTTTGTGTCTTCTGCAAAGAGACATATTTTCCTTCCAGTCCCTCTCCAATGTCAATTATAATGACATTAAAAAGGACCAAACCCAGTACTGAACCCTGCGGTACCACACTAGTAACCCCCCTTTCTTCAGAATGGACTCCGTTTACTATTACCTTCTGTGTCCTGTTGTCCAGCCAATGTTTTACCCAGGCTATCACCCTGGGATCCACTCACAAGCTGGCTAATTTGTTTATTAATCTTTTGTGTGGGACTGTGTCAAATGCCTCGTTAAAGTCTAGGTAGGCCATGTCCACAGCCCCTCCCTGGTCTACTGCTTTGGTCAGTCAGTCAAAGAAATCGATTAGATTCATCTGACATGACCTTCCCGCTGTGAATCTATGTTGCCTTGGGTCCTGTGCCCCACTGGCCTCTAGATACTTAACAATTCTTTCCTTCAGAAGTAATTCCATCATTTTCCCTATCACAGAGGTCAAACTGACAGGTCTGTAATTTCCTGCCTCTGTCTTACTCCCACTTTTCTGAAGGGGACTCACATCTGCCCTCCTTCAGTCCTCAGGTACCACACCATCCTCCCATGATTTGTTAAAAAGGATAGTCAGTGGTGTCACTAGTTCTCCTCTTAATTCTTTTAGAATTCTGGGGTGAATCCCATCAGGCGTCATTGCTTTGTCCACCTTCAGTTTTAGGAGTTCTTTCAGAACCCTTTCTGTGAAAGGACTGGGATTGACCCCCCTATCCAGAGTGCTTCTACTGATTGGATTACGTATCTCCCCCTCTCTTCTTTTGTGAATACTGAGCAGAAGTATTCATTCAGCATCCCTGCTTTTTCACTGTCCCTCTCTGCCCACCCACCATCTCCTTTTTTCTGCCTCACTATCCCTCCCTTTGTCTTTCTACACTCCCTAATGTACCTATAAATGGTTTTATTCCCCTTCTTAACCAAGTTGGCTATCTTTTCCTCAGTTTGGGCCTTTGCTATTCTGACTGCCTTCCCTGCTTCCTTCTTCCTTAACTGGTACAGTTCTCTATCCTGCTCCTTCTGTGTTTCCTTATACTTCCTAAATGCGGTCTTTTTCTCTCCAACCTTCCCCTGCCACCTCTTTTGAGGAACATAGTGTTTTTTTTTTTCATTTTGATTTGTTTATTTGCTTCACACAAAGGCTTGTTGCCTCTGTGATGGCAGTTTTGATGTTTCCCCATTGTTCTCCCACCCCTCCTTCTTGCCTGTTTATTAGTGCTCTTCTGAGGTAATCTCCCATTTTGACAAAGTCAGCCATCCTGAAGTTCAGTACTTTTACTTTTGTATGGCTTGACTCTGCAGCTGAGTTTATATGAACCACGCTGTTTGGTGGTCACTTGTTCCAAAGTGGTTACCCACTTCTAGATCTGAGATCCTCTCTCTATCCCCATTTGAGAGGGGAGACATAGCGTGGGAGAATACAGTGACAGGGTACAAAATACTGCTAGTAGGAAAGCGCTATTTTGTACCCTGTCACTATTGGCTGGGAAGGACTGGAAGGAGTGATGCAGAAGATATGACTTCTGCTGAGGGGGCAGTTTGCCGAGCAGCTGCCATGGCTCAGGGGGATGAGCCAGCAGGAGTGAAGAGAGGCGGTGCGCCTGTGGACCAGGTTTCAAATCCTGGTCCCAGACTGCTGGTGGATTTTATATTTATTTACTCTGTTGGACTTGTGTCTCCCCTACCCAAGTTTTGCTCCATCCTGTTGTTTAACCCCCCCAGAGTTTCTTATTTAAATAGAGAGAGTTGGGGGCACAGTGCCCCATAACAGAGGGGTGAGGGGGACTCTATTGCGTGATGCAGGGTCAAAGCGCCCCGCAAAAATGCAAGATTTGTCTGCCATTTTTGATAATATTGTTACTCAGCGTTGTGTGTGAGCGCTAACAATGTACTTGCTGTATTGACAGCATGGTACATTGCTGCGTTATTTTTGTGTGCCACATATGCCGATGCCATAGCTTGTCCTATAGCTTGAGTATACATAAGAGGGGTTGCATAAGCCATTAAGTAGCAGTGCCTCTAAATTTATGCTTAGGAAAAGGAATGTGCTTTTTTTGCAGGTCGTGTAGGGTATCGATCAAGTAATCAGTGGCCTGGATGACATTGTATGTGGTGAAGGGGAGGGGGGTCCAGTCAACCATCTGAAGGTCACTTAGGAAAGCATTTGGACTGAGGACAGAAAAGCTGGAAAAAGATAAAACTATAGGAGGGCACAATTGAGGGGAGGCATTCCATGCACAGTAAAGAGGACAGTGGTTGCTGATGGAGTCAGCAAGGACCCCAGCAGAGGAAATTTTGTCAATTAGAATGTGGCTGGAACCATTCTGAGAGAGCCTTGTGGGAGACAAGATGAGTTGTGTGAGATTTGCTTTACTTACGGTGGTAGCAAGGCTGGTGGAGTGAGGGCCTTATCAGTCTAGGTTGAAATCCCCTAGACAGAGCATTTAATTTTTTTTAATTACTGATAGGAGATCAATAAGTTCCTCCAAACATTGTTTGCAATTTTTAAGGGAATATAAACACGTAATTATATGAATTTTCTTCACCCCACCCAATATTAGTAGAGAGTTAAGTACTGTACCTCACAAGATTGCAGTGGGTTGCAAGGCAGAAGAGAGAGGTTCAGGTGAGTCTTGTAGCACACAGCCAAGCCACCACCCCTTTTGGGGGGAGGATGATCCCCACGGAGCATGTTATTGCCGCTTAGTGAGCAGAACAAATCAGGGACAGAGGGCTCCAACCAGTTTTCAGATATCACAGGTATAGCTGGATTATTCACCTGAACCCATGCCTCAAGCTCAGAGTGATTGGCCATTAAGCTCCAGATGTTTAGGTGGGCAAAAGTAATTCCCGGTGGATGGAATAAGAGATGGAGGAAGCCTTGCGTAGTGGCATTGGGAGGGGCAAGATGGTCAGGGATGGGCTCAATGTCATCAGCAAGGGATAGTGAGACAGTTATAACACATACAGTGGCAATCACCATAGCCTGAGATATACACCCTGGGGATGTAAATTTCCTACAAAGGATGTACTTGAAGAGTCTTCTCAGGGGTTTGAAGCTGAAGTAAAGCTGAGGTGGGGGAGTTGTGTCCTTAGCTACTAACAGGTTACAAAAATAAAGTTCTCAAGGCTTGTGTCATTAGAGTTGGAGGTGGTTTCTGAGAAGAGAGGAAGAGAGTTAAATACAAGGAGAGTACAGAGTGTAATCAGTCCAGCTTCAAGATGGGCCATCTTATACCTGTGATGGTGAGCAGGAGGCATAGAATTGGTTAGCAATGGGAGAAAAGGAATTGGATGACTAGGGAACAGAGGCATATCTTAATTGTATTATGATGACCTCTAGCAGCCAGGCTATATAATCTGCCGATGAGAAAGTCAGGTGATAGAGAAATCATGTGATCGCCAAATCCTATATAAATGCAGCTGGCTATGGGTGGAAGCGCGGGCTGGGCAGCTGCTGTACTTGCACAGCATTGGGAAGAGCATGCTGAGCAGAGTTCAATTTGTGCAGTACAGCCAGCCGTGCAGTCCCTTACTGAATTAGTAAAGAGAAGACTAGACAATTAATTAAAGTGCAACTCCAGGCTTTTGTTGAGATAAAATAGCTGTAAGAAGACACAAAAGTATCTGGCCACACAAGAATTAATTAGCAGGCTCCAGCCCCACTAGTGGAATGCCAGGCAGAAATGGCAACAAGTTGAAACACAGCACAGCACTCTGTGTGAGTTCTTCCTCGCTGGGTTACAAGCTCCATACCTGAATTCGGGCAGTGTCGACAGCAGGAAACTCTAATGAGGAATGGTGGGCAGGTAAGCTGCTCAGGGTGGGGTTCAGCTGAAAAGAGAGAGATGGGGGAGAGAAAATTAACGTGAACTTGGGCCGATAGAAGTTAGAGTCACAGGGGGCCTGGGAGGAGGGGGAACTTGCTGTAACAGTCAGAAAGGACTTTCATATCTTTTTTTTCTTTAAATTTTATCTCAGCAACTGCCAGCAGTGTCCATAGCTTAAGCAAACCCCTCAAATATGTTAAGAATATGCTAACCCCCTTACTGTATTGGTCTGTCAATGAAGTCTTAAAATTGTGAACAGTCTAAAAACTAAGGTTCGATGTGCTTATGCAAATGGATGAGATAATATGAGATGATGCTTGTATAACTTGATTTACTTTGTGGCTTTCCACCTCTCAATCCATGGGATATACCACCCTGTAGGGGTACAAAGCAAGGAACCCTAGAGGAGTGTTCCCTCCTACAGGTTGCAGGAATGAATGCATCGGCTAAAGGTAGGTTAGGAAGAAACACACAGGTAAGAGAGATGAGCCACTGGAGGAGGAGGGATGGATGGATGGTGGGCAACAAAAAAGAATCCTTGCAAGGCCCAGGATGTTGTGACCTTTTAGGCTTGATGGGAGAGTGACATTGTTGCTCTGCCCATCGAACCTTGGGCTTAAAGCCCTCCCATTCGATTTGCTTATGCAACTGGATGAGATAATGTGAGATGATGCTTGTATAACTTGATTTACTTTGTGGCTTTCTGCTTCTTTATCCGTGGGATATATCACCCTGTAGGGGTACGATGCAAGAAACCCTAGAGGAGTGTTCCCCCATACAGGTGCCAGGAATGAATGTGTCAGCTAAAGGTAGGTTAGGAAGAAGTCCAAAAAGAATAACTAAATATGTTGAGCTTCGAAGAGGTGAGGAAGATGAATGAATTCTGAGAAGAGAAGGGCTGATCTCCTAAGCAGAGAGGGGAAAGCAGGGGGAACCATCTGCCTCAATCCAACAGTGGAACCTAACTAACAAGAAGAAAGGACCAACTCTAGCTAATATTATGACCATTGGCACGGAGGAGAGGAAAAAAACCCTTTGAGGAGAAAACCTCTGGGGATCCAAGGCCTAGGTCGCCTTCCCTCCAAGCTGACAATGTCTGATGTTGAGGATGTATGTCAGTAAATAGAATTGTTCATTAATGAGGGATAAGAGTAGAGAGGATGATGACGGGATAGGGAAAACTCCAAAGAAGCACAGATTTAAAGAAGGAACATGAGGCAGCAGGGACCCGAGAAGGGTATGCTCGAGTAGTCGATGGGAGGGAGTAAATCCATGTAGAAGTCAGAGAAGCAAGGGGTATCCAGATGTGCTCACTAGGAGATTCCAGATGTGCTGATGAGAAAACCGAAGTTAATGCAGACTGGCTTGATTGAGCCATGCGGGTGATCAGACACTGAGGTTGAAGAGGCATGCTTGATTATGTGATGTGAATGATTATTAGACTCTGAGGTTGTAGTCAATGAGGTAACATAGGATTCAATGATAGGAATGTTCAAGTAAGCAATGTAAACAGATAAATCCTGAGGTAAGGTGGAATGAATGTTTGGAGCTATGAACTCGATACATGCAGCAGGATGGATACATGTGGCAGGATGGCCGTGGGTTGATAAGGTAGCATAGGAGTCATGATAAGTATGCCCAAAAATAAATATTGATAGCATGCCACGAGTGGAGTAAATCCTGGATGGCCAGTACGGAATTGGAAGAGGAAGAGACAGGAGTGAACTTGAAAAGGAACTTGTAAGGAGGAAGTATTAAGATGTAGGCTCCTTGAAAGGAAGTAGACTCTGAGGCTAAGAAGGCATATCTGGAACTAGAGGTGACTCAGATGGAGCAATCTAGGATCAAAACCGGACGATGCATGATGAGGAGCGACACTAAACGTGGAAGAAATAGCAATGGCAGGCCTTGAGTGGAGTGAATCCTGTAAGGCTGGTGTAGAATTGAAAGAGGAGGAGACAGGAATGAACTTGAAAATGAACAGGTACGAAGGCAGTATGAGGAAGTAGGCTCCTCAAAAGGAGGCAGACTCTGAGGCCAAGAAGGCATGTCTGGAACTAGAGATAAGTCAGGGTGAGTGATCGAGGAGCAAAAGTGGACAATGAATGAGTAGGGCAAAAGTGGATGATGTATGATGAGGAGTGAACTAAGAGGGGAGGAAAGCTATGATGGTGGGTACCAGAAAAGGTGCTAGGACAAGGAAGGTAAAATGTAGGAAACGGAGGAGGTACAAGGATGGATTGAAGCTATGGAAGCAGGTAGCATAGGACCCAGCTGATACTAGATGAGAACTGCAGGAAGGCGAGCTTGTTGAGGAGGCACAAGAGTATGGGAGCTAGAAGGAGGCAGCCGAGGCAAGCTGGTTGGTTAACCAAGGCATACAGATTCTGTGATGGAAACAGGAGCAGGTCAGTGAGAGCCAGCACATATGATAAAGGATAGGGATTCCCAAAAAGAATATTGAGTGCAGGCCAGATGGAGATTGAGGAGGAGGAAGGCAACAAGTGGCTGCAGTGGGGTAGACATCCCTGAGGCGGTGGAGAAAGGGCAAACCAGAGAATGCTCAGGATGAGAGGAGCAAAATCAGATGACGTATGATGAGTAGTGAAGCCATGAGTGGAGAGAATGCATGAATGCTGGGACGAGAAGAGGCGCCAGGCCGAGGAAGGTAAAATAGGAACGGATGAGGTAAGATGATTGATTGAGGGCATAGAGACTGGTATGGAAAATGAGGTAAGAAAGGATTAAGGACGGTAGGGAGGTCAATGGGTAGCCTAGGAATAAGAACCACAGTAGGGCGAGTCGGATGAGGCCGAACAGAAACAGCCAGAACATATGACTGAGGATAGGTATGTTTAAAAAGAAATAACGAGTGAAGGCCAGACAGAGGCTGCTGAGGTATATAGAGTGGTCAGGCTATGTGCGGGTCGAGTGAGCTAGAGGAGATCGAAGATAGGGAGCCATGGAAACTACTGGGATGCCACAGGGTGGGCTGTGCCCCAAAGAAATATTGAGTGTAGGCCAGAAGTGGAGTAAAGCCACAATGGCTGGTGGGAGATGAAAATCACTGGACAGCAGCAGTGAGGGGAAGAGGGAATTGTCAGAGAAGGATGAGTCCAGGGCTATCATAGGCTAGAGATGGTCTGAGGTGGCCCAGTGATGCAAGAATGATATCCGATGAACCAGCGACAGGTATGAAGATGTAACTGGTGCCATGTGAGTTCAGCCGCAGGCTGCAGTACTGCACAGGACAATGAGATTACATTAGCAGCATACAAGCTGTCACCCGAGTGGGTCAGTATGGCACAGTGACATATCCAGCAGTGCTACCATTGATACCAAGTGTAACATACCCCAAAAAGCAAGAGAGGTGTCATGATGTTTAGGGAACACAAGAAGGTACTGAGCAGGTGAGCAGCAAACTGCAGGTTAGGACTGTCATACTCATTCATGGTCTGACCTTGGTACCAGCCAGTTCAGGTGCAAGACCACGTTGCTCCATCCGCGGAACTCAGGCGCCCTCCTGCGGTCAAAAAGTGGCTCTGCGCAGCCGGACTAGAGGTTGGGCCACACAAGCACGGAGACGTAATTCACAAGGAAAGAAGCACTGCAGGGGATAGGCAGAACGCCACACCGAGAAAAGGAAACTGGGTTAATCAAGTTCAGGATAGGAAGAAACGGAAGACAACAGAGAGAGGGAAGGGGGCAGCACAAGCGAGGAGGAGAAAATGAACAGACAGCATCGGACAACAAAGGAAAGAAGAGAGCGGCAGGGTGGGTGCAACAGATGAGCAGACAGCAGGATGTCGGAAAGTGGCAGGCAAGGAAAGCGAGCAGTAAACACCGGAGAAGTTTAAAACACAGGAGCAAGAGACCGGGGGGGGGGGAGCAAAAGTAAGCAGCAGTACACAGGAATGAACCGAAGAGATGCCAGAGCCCACAGATAAAACAACGAGGCTCCCATGGGGGAGACAAACCGCCAAATCAATAAAAATGCAGAATGACTGCAGAAATGCAGGTCGGAGGAAAGCTGAGCACAAATGAGGAGCCGGGAGGGCAGTGCGGAGGCCCAGCCTCTGGCTGTATTGAAAAGGAATCCTGGCGAGGCCCAGGATGTTGTGACCTTTTAAGCTTGATGGGGGAGTGAAGTTGTTGCTCTGCCCATTGAACCTCGGGCTTAAATCCCTCACATTATAGAACTGAGCAAAACACAAATCTGGGCTAGCTATAGTTATGATCAATAACACATTATTTATTTATTGGAATTGTTTTACCAGGTAAACATACAGATTTACAATAATAATCTTGTTTGCATATGTATCTCTAGGTACCCAGTTACAAGAAAAACACAGTTCACCTGTAGACCTTGAGTTACGATGACAGCATATTTCATCTTTTGTACAAGTAGATTTCTCAAAGGATTGCAGAACGGTAACATTACTAAATATTAAGTGGCAGATGGGATTCACTCTTGGGTACTTTATTATTTATTTTTTTGAAAATTGGTAACTGGAACAGACACACTGAGCCAAGGTTCGTTTCCAGGTGTGACCCTGGGGGAAGGGAAGGTGGAACAAACAGCAGAAATACAAAGTATCAAAACATCTGAGCAATCATAAGGCACAGTAAAATAAAATAAACATTGGAATAATTTTTAAGCAAATTGTGTTTGCAGATAATGAAATGCAGAGCATGCCTAGCATTGCATAAATAAAAACTGGCAATAATAAACAGCAGGCAAGAACAATAATGGCAGCAGGTGATTGAGCAGAAAGCAGGTTGATTGCCCAACATCAAAGAAGACGGAGAGCTGTAGAGCCACAGGGAAATGGACATTTGAACATGGCAGGAGCAGGGAACCAGCTGGTTGCTTCCCGGATGGAGTAAGGTTCAGCCATGGAGATATCAGTACTCATTGTAGGGAGACAGTATATGCACAAGCACCATCTATAGCAGAACTTTCCAATGAGTCCCTTCCCTATTAACAGAAGAGGTGCCAATAAATTGAAGTGTGACAAATTTAGTACCACTGCACAAAAATGGGAGCATAGAAACATAGAAACATAGACTTTGACGGCAGATAAGGACCGCTAGGCCCATCTAGTCTGCCCATTTCCCTACCTACAGGATAGGCCGCAGATCCTAGTTAACCAACAGCCTATTTCTTCCTACCCCCCACAAGAATTGCCTTATGTCTGTCTCATGCATTCTTGAATTCTCCCACAGTTTTAGACCCACAACCTCCTCAGGAAGGCTGTTCCATGCATCCACTACCCTCTCTGTGAAAAAATACTTCCTCACATTGCCCTGAACCGCCCTCCTTCTATCTTTAAATTGTGTCCCCTTGTTCTTGCAAGTCTCTTTTCTGAAAGATGCTACCCTCTTGGACTTTGTTGATTCCATTGAGGTACTTAAAAGTTTCTATCATGTCCCCCTCTCCCTTCTTTCCTCAGGGTATACACATTAAGCTCCTTTAGTCTCTCCTCACAGCTTCTCTTGCAGACCCTGCACCATTTGAGTTGCCCTCCTCTGGACTGCTTCTATCCTGTCTATGTCCTTGTGGAGATGGGGTCTCCAGAACTGGACTGATACTCCAGATGGGGTCTCACCAACTGTCTGTACAGAGGGATAACAACTTCCTGTTTTCTGCTGATGATGCCTCTCCCTATACATCCCAGTATACCCCCAGCCCTCCCTACTGCCTTCTCACATTGCTTGCTAACCTTAAGGTCATCTGATATGATTACCCCAGGTCCCTTTCCTTTTTTGTTGTTGTTACTACCTCCCACCCATTGTGTATTCTTCCCCTGGGTTCTTGTTTCCCAGGTGCATTATTTTGCACTTCTTTGCATTGAATCCTAACTGCCATACTTCTGACCATTCCTCCAACCTTGCCAAGTCCCTTTTCATCCTTTCCATGCCTCCTTGTGTATCAACCCTGTTGCAGATCTTTGTGTCATCTGCAAAAAGGCATACTTTTCCTTCCAGTCCCTCTGTAATGTCACTGATGAAGACATTAAAAAGGACTGGACCCAATACTGAACCCTGCGGTACCCCACTAGTAACCCCCCTTTCTTCAGAGTGGACTCCATTTACAATTACCTTCTGTGTCCTGTTGTCCAGCCAATGCAATGTTTTACCCAGGCTACCACCCTGGGTCCCACTCCCAGGCTGGTTAATTTGACTATTAATCTTTTGTATGCCTTCTACCATATCTTTGTCCATTCCCTTCCCCTGACATGGGGGTCTATATACAACCCCTGTGTGGATTGTGGTGCCATTTCCAGTCTCTAAGGTGATCCACAGTGCCTCCTCTCCTCCCTGTTTACTCTTTTGTTTGGTTGCTTTTATCCCTTCCCTTACATAGAGAGCTACTCCCCCCCTTCTGCCCTACCTGTCTCTCCTGTTGGTTGTGTACCCTGGTATGTTAACATCCCAGACATGGTTCTCTGTGTACCATGTTTCTGTGACTGCTACAATATCCAGGTATCCCTCTTCCATCAAGGCCACCAGTTCAGGGAGCTTGTTGCCCAGACTACGGGCATTGGTACTCATTACTCTCCATTTCTTGATGACCTTACCTCTTTTTGCTCCATCCCTGTCCTTACTGCACTTGTCACTTTCTCCATTTACCCCTGCGCTTCTCCCTATCGACATCTCTATGTTGGTGTCTACCTCATTTAGTGCCCTGATATTTTGGGGGGGCTAGGATTTCCCTGCTCCTTTTCAGTGCCTCCCCCCTTGGCTAGTTGAAATGCTTGCCAATGAAGTATTTAAACCTATCACCTAGGATCCTGGTTCCCCTCCTGGACAGATGCAGACCATCATGCCAATATAGGCCTGCATCCCTCCAGGTGGACCCAAAGTCCCCAATGAAGCCAAATCCCTGAGCTCTGCACCAGTTTTTCAACCACTGATTGAATTCCATGGTGTGGAGCACCCTAGCCTCACCCATGCCATAGACAGGCAGCACCTCCGAGAAGGTTACCATGTGTGCTATTTGTCTAAGGCCCCTCCCTATCTCTACAAATGCTTCTTGCACTGCTCTGATCACTTTCTTAGGCAGGTCATTTGTCCCTAGGTGGACAATTACATCCAGCTCCCTCCCCGTGCAGCTGCTTCTGCGATCCTGAGGATTCACTCCCTGTCCCTCAAAGCCATGGCACCAGGCAGGCACCTCACCTCACTCTCCCCTTCCTCCCCCAGTTCTACCTTCCTAACAATGGAGTCCCCCACCAGGAGTTGTTTCCTTCCCCAGTGGGTCTCCTTTGTGGAGGTTCCCAGCATCCTCCTTGGTCTCCACTGTGGGTGCCTCCATAGAGGAAAGACACTTTTCCAGTACAGCATAGAAATTGTGGAGAGGTACAACTGGAGGGATGTGCCTCTGTTCCACCACTCTCAGCCTCCCTGAGCCCACTGTGGTCCAACCACTCCTCTTTCTTGGCAACCTCTGAGGCAATGACAGTGACCCTGGTGGTCTCTGGCTGGGAAAGGAGGTCCCACAAATCCTGGCCAACTCAGCCTGGAGATGAGCAACCTCCTCCCTCAGCCCAGAGAGGTGCCTGCAGATGGGACAACACTGCATCCTCCAGAACATCTCCTGGAAGACTGCTGCTCCACAGCCACTGCACTGCACCACTCCCAACATGTCCTTTTTCTGGCCCCCTAACTGTTATTTGGAATACTTACTCTTTCCTCTGTTTGTTTAATTCTTTTTTTTCTTCTTTCTTTTTTTTTCTCCTTCTCTTCTCTCCCTACTTACTTACTGTCTCTGTACTCTTCTAGCTCCTGATCTTCCTGTTCTGAGACAAGAAGTTCCTATATTTCTCAGTAGTCTCCTTACTTGGTCAGAGTCAGACCTCCAGCAGCTGGGGAGGGGGGCAGAGAGCTGCTCTTGCCCTTCTAGGATGGTAAGTCTTTTGTGGCTTTGTGATCTCTTACTTCCTGCTCCCAAACAGGAAGTTCCTGTTATCAGTTGAATCCTGTGCCTATAAAAGTAGAACTGGTTTAGGGTGGGGGGTGGAGGGGAGGGGAGGGAAGGAGGGCAATATAGCCCCAGTTGAGAAGTTTTAGTTATACCAGTAGCTCCTTCCTCCTGGTTTTCTGTCTGCTTTGTGGCAGAAGCAATCTAGGGCAGTGTTTATATCTGGTCTTAACCTGGCTCCTTCTAGCTAAGCCACTCCCCCTACTTTGCAAGTCTTTCTACACCTAGTTAATTTCACAGATAACAATTCCCTTCTGACACCTGTGACAAGCACCTAGATAAGTACACAGATAATGGATAACAATTTACTTCAACTGCCTCTTGACAAACACACTAACTTCTTTTTTTTTACCTTAAATTGAAGGTCCCAGTAAAAGAGATCTAGTTCTTAGACCCAGTAGAGAAGTTTTAGTTATACCAGTAGCTCCCTCACTAAGTTGTCTCTGAAGAAATTCATTGATTTTTTTAAAATCCGCCCTCCCCAAGTCCAGAACACTTGTCCTTGTGTGATTTGATTCTGCCACCAACGTTATGTTAGCTACCCTGGCCTAGATATTCAATGAGGTTGCACATGACGCAACAGAGATGCGCCAGCGCAACCCTGCATTGTGCCCCAGTGGGCTGCCAGGCGTAGTACAAATCCCGGTTCATCAGGGTGCAATGTAATGGTATGCAGCACCGATGCAGGGGGTGTGCCCATGCATATGTGGCACGTCCCGATTTTCAGACCGGGATGTGAAGCACATATGCTGGCCCAACCCTGCATTGTGCCACATGGGGGTGCTCAAAGTTGAGCCCGTGAAGAGTAGGTACAACTCCCAGCCACCCACAGGCTGGCTGCTGTATTGCATGGCACAACAGAGCAACCGCCAACAGTGGGTGGCCACCCGCCCACCCAGAACATTGTTCGCAAACACCCACAGAACCCTGGTAATCTAGTGGTGCTCCCCTCCCTCCGGAGATCCCGATCACTGGTAGCTATATTGTAACTCATTCCTTGGTAGTTTAGTGGTACCCCCCTCTCGTCCATGTCCCCGATCACTGGTAATATACTGTTTATGTAATCCCTGGTAGTTTAGTGGCACCCCCCCGCCCGTTGCTGTGATCACCGGTAAAATAATATAATACTACTCCCAGTCCCTGGTAGTCTAGTGGTACCCCCTCCGCCCATCGCCGCGATCATGGTAAATCCCCATATACCATGTCCCTGGTGATCCAGTGGCACCCACCCTCCCACCCACACAGAACCCTTGCCCACCCGCTCCCCATCATCGGTGGGTGGCTGCAACTCACCTGCATACCACCAGACCGCCCGCCAAATGACACGGACAGTATGGGCTTGCAGCCCAAACTGTACCTGCCATTCAGCGGGGAGCCGGGTGGTATGTGGGTGGATTGCAGCCACACGCAAATGATGGAGGGCGGGGGGGCAAGGAGTTCTGTGTGGGTGAGAGAGGTGGGGATGCTACTGAATCACCAGGGACATGGTATATGGAGATTTGCTGAGGTTGTGGTGACTGGCGGGGGGTACCACTAGACTACCAGGGACTGGGAGTACTATTACAGTACTTTACCAGTTAACTCGGCAACGGGTGGCAGGGGGTGCCACTTGACTACTAGGGAACTGGGTTATGGCTTGATACCACAATCACAGGGGCAGGGGATGCCCAGGCATTCACACTGCCCAAATCATTCTGTGCAGGGCTCCAGGCATAAATCGTTGGGTTGCCCTGCGCAAGGCATGCAAATGGGGCTGTGATGAAATGCAAATGGCCCCATCTACACCTCGCATATATTATGGTCTCATATGCATGCTCCCTGCTGAATATTGCAGGTGATGCGCCTAGTGCAATGGCACTTGTGCATGTGCATCCCCGTGCTTCCTAGCAGTGGCTTATGCCGGCGCAGTGCCACTGCACTATGCACAATATGTGTCCTGGCCCTGCCATATTCAGTGGTGCTGCACCATGGCACAGCACCATTGAATATCATCTGGACCTGGCCCCAGCGCATCACGGTTGTGCTGCACCTGGGCTTGCACCACTGCCTGGTGCAGTCTGAATATCTGGCCCCATGTGTATAAATGTGAACTCTCACAAGTACAGTATACATGTAGTAAACTGGTTATCAGAAGGGTACTGCCCCAGTGGCTGGTCAGCACTATTTACTGTAGTTTTGGATCATACAAACAGTCATCCTGTATGTAGATCCACTATAAGCACCCATAGTGAGATTCCCAATAACAAAAAAAGTTAGTTTACTCATCTTCATACACTAACCCATCCAATAAACCATCCCAACTGCAGCAATACATTTTAAACACTTTAGAGGCATTAACACATTTTTTCTTCATTTTCAGCAGCTTACTTTGCAACACAATTGCCAACCTGCTCCCACTTACTCACAGCACTCAGCCTTCTGTAACAGCAGTCTACTTTACACAAGATCTTGATTAAATTTAATAAAACAGCCCCATTTGCTCCCGGTGGCCATTTTGGGTCAGTTCTAACAATGGATGGTTCTGACGCCATATAGCGTCTATGGGAACAAATTTATTAAACTATAGCAAACAAACCCACACAAATTCTAGATGTCCCAAGGATGCCCAACTTTCATTCACTGTTCTTTCCCTGCCACCCACCAGTCTCAGTGCCTGCCTGGTCGATACCCCATTTCGTTGTCTCACTCTGCAACTTTACCTTCATTCCGGTGCTCACTCCATTTTTGCTGCTGCCTGTCCCACTCACTCCTGGTTCCACTCCTTCTCAGGTCACTGAAAAACTGAGTGCCATTAGCAAAGCAAAGCAAGCAAAAAAATCAGAATAAACATAACACAGCCAGACCATCTTTAGGACTCCACAGCTACTCCCCCCAACCCCCGCTAACAACGAATGCCATCTTGGGCTGAAATATTTAAAAAAACCACTCTCTCCGCCATTGAAAACTGATGCTGGAGCATTGGAACGGTGCTCTGACAGACCTCATCCCTAGCAAGCCAATGAAATTTGCCAAAACTTAAATAAACTGTTTTTTATAAAATAAACAACAGCATGGCATCCAAGAGGAGCCTACTGCATACATCAAATATGCGGGGGTTGGCTGTGTGACACACAATTGATCTGTACTCTTTGACAGTGACCGTATGCACCATCATGCATGGCTCTGCTATGGTCCGCAACTCGTGAAGTCACCTGCGGTCACTGTCATTGAGTACATATAAACTGCATATCACACAGTGACCCCCCCCCCATATCCCTTAAATATACAACTGGAGCGGGATTAAAAATGACAAGATAAACAAGCATTTGTCAATGCCAGCTGTTCACTACTGGTACAGAAGTCCTGGAGTACTAGATGCTTTGTGTTACTGAGGTGTGAATGGGGGTAAAGGACGTGCTGATAGAGGTTTAAAATAAGACATCTTGTGTTAAAAAGTGTGTAACCTGTTTTTAAGATTACTTAGATATCTGCAAAGGAAGCTGCAGACTGTAGAGAGAGGAGAGCAAGTGAGTTCCATTGTTGTAGTGTAGCGTGACTGAGCCGTGTCAACGGTAGTAAAGGACATGCTGCCAAGGTTTAAAATACTGTAAGTCATCTTCTGTTAATAAAAAGTATGTAAATGCCTTTGTTTTAACTTGAGATTAGTTAGATATCTCTAAAAGAAGCCACCAACTGTAGAGAGAGGAGAGTGAGAGAGTTGGCGGTGCAGAAGGGAAGGCACAAGCCTGAACAACTGTTGCAATAGCAACGCTGTTTCATGCTTGCGTCTTGCCTTCTGAAGTTGCCTACTGGGTTGCTCTCCTCTCTGTATAGTTAGTGGCTTCCTTTACAGATATCTAACTAATCTTAAGTTAAAAAAAGGAATTTATATACTATTTTAACAGAAGATGACTTATTTTAAACCGATGGTAGATGGCAGCATCCTTTAATACCATTGACACTACTCGGTCATCATGCTACACTACAACAGTGGAACTCGCTCACTGTCCTCTCTGTACAGTCTGTGGCAACCTTTACATTTATGTAAGCAATCTTAAGTTAAAAAAAGCAGTTTACATACTTTTTTGATACAATATTCCTTATTTTATATCTCTGCCAGCCTGTCGTCTACCACCATTAACACCGCTCGGTCGTGCAACACTATAAGAACGATAGAAGGTAGCGACACTGGGGATGGGGCACCCACAGTGTGAGTGGTATGTTTGTTGGGGGGGTGGGGGGATGCTAAGATGGAGAGTTGGGAGGAGACAGTTACAGGGGCACCAGTAACAGACATTGATGGAGCATTTTCTTTTTTACAGCTGGCTAGCATAGTGCTTTTTTTGGATGTTTGAAATTCCTCAGCAGGATGATCACGACAGATCAGCTCTGCTTGCTGGGTGGCATTGATCAAAGGGAAAAGAAACAACCACATAGTTCCCTCCCAACAAGCCAAAACTATGTCATGATCTGCAAGGCTGATGTTTGGCGTGGCACTGACATGCCCCTTACAGACCACTCTGCATTGATCAGAGGCACCCTCCTATCAAGATGTTCACAGTGAACATAAAAATATAATTTAGCTTGTGACATCAGTAACAGCAACATATCAAAAACAAATATTGCTGTTACTGTTGTCATAGTGTGTAATTTTAAGGTTACTGTCATCAGAGTGGGTTGGCAGTATAGCCTAGAGGTTAGAATAACGAGCTGTGAATAAGCTTGGTACACCCAGCAGACGAGACCTTGGTTTTATTCTCACAACCTCCACTTGCACGCTCTGTGACTCTGAGCAAGTCACTTAATCACCCAGTGCTCCCAGGTCGCTCCTGAAAACAGGCACTTGTGCCTAGTGGGTCTTACCCAGTTACCAAAGAGTAAAATGAAAAAAAAACAATAAAAACAGTGTAATAATGAAGCAATCAGAAAGCAGCTTTCACAATGCTGATGGCATCACAATGCCTAGTGCAGCCTTGAAGCTAGAAGTTAAAATCAAAGAGAGACAGCAAAATCTTCAAAAAAACTGCAGATTTGAAAGCTATAGCTTGTAAATTACTGTTGTATATGTCATATGCAATTTATTGTCACTTGTGAGTGGGCAGGACTTTCATAACTTACTTGTGGTTCTGCCACATGTGAGTTATACTCCTGACCCTTCACACTTGAAGATAAATTGCAGATTTTGACTCAGTCCATTGCATATTCTTTATTTATAAAATGGCAGGGTAAAATCCAGTAATGAGTAAGAAAAATCCTTCATTCTGATTAGTTGTTACCTGTGCATTAGATCTGTCTAATGCATGGGTAAAACAAGTGCGGTTAAAAAAGGAACCCTAAAAAATCCTGCCACATAGAATATTCATTTTGGATAGAATTTTAATAACCGCAATTTTTTTATCCAGCATCACCTCACAGACCCAGCAACATGTATTTTTCACCCAGTAAGGTCATTTAAATAAATTCAGCACATTGTAATCAGCCTCCCACAGACTGGAAGTACAGAACTTGAAGTGCTTGACAAGAATGTTTTATTTACCTCTTGAAGACACTTGCTTACCCGCGGCACCTAAAATGACTCTCGTTTACTTTATGGCTCATTTCTTGGGAACTGCAAAAAAAAAAATCACTTTCAGTCTCCTACCATCTACCAAGTACACTTACTGGCACAAATCCAGTAACCTACTGTCACAAAAGTAGAAATTAAATAACAGCCCTCCTCTGATGATATGCACCACTTAAGCTGTTCCTTCACACTGTCAATATGCTTCTTTGAAAGCAGCCATTTGCCAGCCATACTCTGCTATGATCTCAAACAGCTGCTCATCACGTTTCATCTCCAAAAGTGTAAAACTACTCACTCCTCATCCCAACATATTAAAACAAGAACATTTACTTTTATCCATGTCCATCATCAAACAAAGAGTTGTGGAAGAACTTACAATTGTAAGTGTCTTTTCTCTCAGCCACCCGACACCACCCCCCAGCCATCTGCTCACTCGGTCTGCTCACTCAGCTTCACTTGCTCACTGGCACTACAACTCAGTCTTACTATTAAAGGTTCATGAAAAACTAATAAAAGGATTTCATATAAATGTTTCTTTTTATTGAAACTGAGCGAGGGATGAATATGTGTGTGTGGGGGGGCATAGAAACCATGGTAACCACAGTAAAACAAGGAGAACTATGGAGGTCATAGTAGGACAAGAGGCAGAAACTTAAAAAAAATGGCAATAATACAGGCCGAGGAACTATTTTACTATAAAATATGTAGAAAATTTTAATATTAGGTAATTTAAACTGCTAAATTTTTATTTTTTAATGCTTGTGCATTACAGTGCCCTATTTTATAAGCTCAATAAGACACTCCGGGGATGTGCATTAGACTTTTCTAATGCACGGCCAGCAGCTGAAGGCACTTGGCCTGCAGCCTCATGTCTCACTATGCCCCTGGCTGTATGCTAAACATGTTTAATGCACACCCCATCTTGTCTTATTGCTTACTTATAAAATGACAGGATAAAATCCAGTAGTCTGACTGGCTATTTATGTGAAAAAAATTTGGTTTACATAAGGATTAAGCCACGAGAAAGGATGGGTCTGCTATGGAATTAATCCATGGTTAGGGGTGCTGAGGCACGAGGTCGAAGGCCGTGTGCCTCCAACAACCCAACCGTGAATTAATTCCACTGTAGAACCATCCTTTTGAGTGACTTAATCCACTTGTAACATGACATTATTTGTAGGAGTAATGCCATGTTGCAATTTCTCTACAAATGAACACAGACACTGAATTTTAGTTCAAAATATTTATTTCTGGAACAAAACTATGCTGCCTGTTTAGTGAGTAAAAAATTAGAACACCTCGATCACATAAATCCCAGGTAACCAACATCTCCCGCTACAACGTTCCTCTGTTTTGTAGCCCTCATTGTTATAATGCCAATACAAGGCATTAAACACATAAAAAACTTTCAGTGCTGCTGAAATACTCTTTGGTATTGCTCCATTCCGAGTACATCGATGGTGCATTGTGGGCTTCATTCTGGAATTGATGCACGGCATACCGTGCACCACTGCACTACCGGTAGAATCATTCTATTGCCAGTACTTGCCACTTAAACAACTTTTTTATTTCAGTATTACACTTTTTAAAATGTTATATTTTGAGCTATTTACTACTTTTTGCATCTGTTCATTTATTTATTGAAGATATCGGATAACATACCTTTGAGTCAAAGACTCCTTTAAAAAGGTTCCACATCATTATATACAGAGACATCAGATACAATGGCAACAAATAAGACACAATAATTATAAAGAAGCTTGTACGTTAGCAAAAGTGGTTACAGAAAGTCACAAAAACAGTTACAGAGTAAAGACGGTAATCAATTAACAGGGTACATACACATAGAATCATAGATTTTGACGGCAGATAAGGACCGCTTGGCCCACCCAGTCTGCCCATTTCCCTACCTTTTGGATAAGCTGCAGATCCTAGTTAACCAGCAGCCTACTTCTTCCTACCCCCACCTCCTAGAATTGCTTTATGACTGTCCCATGCATGCTTGAATTCCACCACTGTTTTTGACTCCTCAACCTCCTCCAGAAGGCCATTCCATGCTTCCACAACCCTCTCTGTGAAAAAAATACTTCCTTAAATTACCTCTGAACCGCCCCCCTTCTATCTTCAAATTGTGCCCCCTTGTTCTTGCACACCTCTTTTTTTGAAAGATGCTACCCTCTTGGACTTTGTTGATTCCCTTGAGATACTTGAAAGTTTCTATCATGTCCCCCCCACCTCCTTTCCTTGAGGCTATACATATTCAGCTCCTTAAGTCTCTCTTCATATGTCTTCCGGTGCAGACCCTGCACCATTTTAGTTGCCCTCCTCTGGACAGCCTCCATCCTGTCTATGTCCTTGTGGAGATCGGGTCTCCAGAACTGCATGCAGTACTCCAGATGGGGTCTCACCAACTGTCTGTACAGAGGGATAATACCTTCTTGTTTTCTGCTGGTGATGCCTCTCCCTATGCATCCCAGTATCCCCCCCAGCCCTCCTTGCTGCCCTCTCACATTGCTTGCCCACCTTTAGGTCATCTGATATGACTACCCCCAGGTCCCTTTCCATTGTTGTTGTTGTTAGTATCTCACCCCCCATTGTGTACTCTTCCCCTGGGTTTTTGTTTCCCAGGTGCATTACCTTGCACTTCTTAGCATTGAATCTAAGCTGCCATATATTAGACCATTCCTCTAACCTTGCCAAGTCCCTTCTCATCCTTTCCACCCCACCTTGTGCATCAACTCTGTTGCAGATCTTTGTGTCATCTGCAAAGAGACATACTTTTCCTTCCAGTCCCTCTGCAATATAAACCTGAAACATTGAAGGCCAGTCTAATACTGAACCCTCTGAGTACCCCACTAGTAACCCCCTTTCTTCAGAGTGGACTCTATTTACTATTACTCTCTGTGTCCTATTCTCCAGCCAATTCTTTACCCAGGCTGTCATCTTGGGACCGACTCCCAGGCTGGCTAACTTGTATATTAATCATTTGTGTGGGACTGTGTCAAATGCCTTGCTAAAGTCTAGGTAGGCTATGTCCACAGCCCCTCCCTGATCTACTACTTTGGTCACCCAGTCAAAGAAATCTATCAGATTTGACTGGAATGACCTTCCCGCTGTGAATCCATGCTGCCTTGGGTCTTGAGTCCCTCTGGCCTCTAGACACTCAACAATTCTTTCCTTCAGAAGTGATTCCATCATTTTCCCTACCACTGAGGTTAAACTAACAGGTCTGTAGTTTTCTGCTTCTGCCTTGCTCCCACTTTTGTGAAGGGGAATCACATCTGCCCTTCTCCAGTCCTCAGGTACCACCCCATCCTCCCATGATTTGTTAAAGAGGGTAGTCAGTGGTGTCACTAGTTCTACCCTTAGTTCTTTTAGAATTCTGGGATGAATCCCATCAGGCCCCATTGCTTTGTCCACCTTCAGTTTTAAGAGTTCTTTCAGAACCCTTTCTTCTGTAAATGGGCTGGTATCAACTTCTGTGTCCAGAGTGTTTCTACTGTTTGTTTTAGGTACCTCCCCCACTTACTTTGTAAATACTGAGCAAAAATATTTGTTTAGTATCTCTGCCTTTTCACAGTCACCCTCTGCCCACTCTTCCTCCTCTTTATTAAGCCTCACTAACCCTCTCTTGGTCTTCCTTCGCTCCCTGATGTACCTATAAAAGGTTATATCCCCCTTCTTAACAGAGTTGGCTATCTTTTCCTCGGTTTGGGCCTTTGCTGTTCTGACTGCCTTCCCAGCTTCCTTTTGCTTTAACTGATACAGTTCCCTATCCTGCTCCTTCTATGATTCCTTGTACTTCCTGAATGCTTTCTTTTTCTCTTGAATCTTCACTGCCACTTCCTTTGAGAACCATAGTGGTTTCTTACATCGTTTCATTTTGTTAATTTGCTTCACACAAAGGCTTGTTACCCCTGTGATAGCAGTTTTTATTATTCCCCATTGTTCTTCCACCCCTCCTTCCTGCCCATTTGCTAGTGCATTCCTTAGGCACTCACCCATTTTGGCAAAGTCAGCCCTCCTAAAGTCCAGTACTTTTGCCTTTGTATGGCTTGACTCTATTGCTGTGTTTATTGTGAACCATACTGTTCGATGGTCGCTAGTTCCCAGATGACTACCTACTACTACATCTGTGATCCTCTCTTCATCTCCATTTGAGAGAACCAGGTCTAAGATTGCTCCCTCTCGGGTGGGCTCCAATACTAGTTGTCTAAGGCATGCCTTGTAGGGCATCTAGAATAACCCACTCTTTTAAGTGGCTGCTGTAACTGCATTCCAGTTAACATCTGGCATATTCAGATCACCCATCAGCAATATCTCCCTTTTTCTGCCATTCTAAGTATTCTTTCTATCATTTCCTTGTCCATTTCCTCCCCTGAGAGAAGTCTGTCTCTAACCCTATGCGGATTGTGGTGCCATTGCCGGTCTCTAAATTTACCCACAGTGCTTCTTCTCCTCCCTGTTTTCCCTTTTGTTCTGTTGCCTTGATTCCTTCCCTTATGTAAAGAGCTACTCCTCCTCCTCCTCTTTTACCCTCCCTGTCCCTCCTGTAGATAGTGTATCCTGGTATGTTTATGTCCCAGTCATGGTTTCATGTGTACCATGTTTCTGTGACTGCCACAATATCCCGATATTCCTCCTCCATCAAGGCCACTAATTCAGGAAGCTTGTTACTCAGACTATGGGCATTGGTACTCATTGCTCTCCATTTTTTGATGGCTTTACCTTCTTTTGCAGCATCCCCCACTGACCTGTCTACCTCGGTCTTTTTCTCATTTAGTACCCTGTTTTGTAGGGAGAGGCTGGGATTTTTCTGCTGCTTATCAGTGCGTCCCCCCTTGACTAGTTTAAAAACTTGCCAATGAAGCATTTAAACCAATTGCTCAAAAGACTTGTTCCCTTCCTGGACAGATACAGACCATCCTGCCAGTATAGGCTGGTGTCCCTCCAGGTGGAACCCCAGTCCCCAATGAAGCCAAACCCCTGTGCTCCACACCATTTTTTAACCATTCATTAAACTGCATGGTGCAAAGTACCCTCGCCTCACTCATGCCATTGACAGGCAGCACCTCAGAGAAGGATATTGTGTGCTACTTGTCTTAGGGCCCCTCCCCAATTCTACAAAGTCCTTCTGCACTGCTCTAATCTCATGATTAGCCAAGTCATTTGTCCCTAGGTGGACAATGACATCCAGTTCAGATTCCCTGCAGTTGTTCTCGTGATCCTGAGGATGCGCTTCCTGTCTCTCCAAGCCATGGCACCAGGCAGGCACCTTACTTCAGTTTTCCCTGCTCCCCCCACTTCTATCCCCCTAATAATTGAGTCCCCCACCAGGAGCTGCTTCCTTTCCTTCTGGTGTCCTCTGCCTCCTTCCTGTGGGCCTCCCTTGTGACAGTTGTCCTCAGCCTGCTTAGTCTCCTCTGCGGGTGTATCCATAGGGGAGCTATGCTCCCCCAGAATGGTGTATGGATTGTTGTGTGGAACAACTGACTGGGTGTGCCTCTGTTCCACCATCCTCACCCTCCCTGAGCCCACTGTGGTCCAACTGCTGTGCTTTCTTCAGCAACCTCTGAGGTAGTGGTGGTGGCTCTGGTGCTCCCTGGATGGGGAGGTTCCCTTCCTACTGTCCAGTGTGGCCTGGGGGAAGGTCCCCGTACTACTGTCCAGTGTGGCCTGAAGGGCAACTTCCTCCCTCAGGGCAGAGAGTTGTCTGCAAATAGGGCAGCATCTCAGCCTCCAGAAAGACTCCCAGAAGACTGTTGCCCCACAGCCATTACATCACACTACTCCCCACATTTTTTTTGTGTGTGTGTGTGTGTGTGTGTGTGTGATTGGTTTGTAATATAGAAATAGATATATATTTATATTATACAATGTGTATGCTTATATTGTCAGTCCAGTGTGCTAGAGAAGATATGACAGTGACATGCACCTTGCACTCTTGAGGAAATGATGTCAGAACCCCAGGTATAAAGGAACTATTTCCAGGGTGGGTGGGGTGAGGGGTGGGAAGGGGTTGGGCCTAAACTGTGCCCTTACAAAACAATCAGCTAAAAGCTCTGACCCACCGCTGCGATGAATGCCTTCCTGTCAGCAAGATGCCCTACACAATAATTTGACAGAGAAAATACCCTGCTAATCAAACAGAGAAAAATCCACACATCCAGGTCAGGCACAGGTAAACCTCCCCAGCCCCAAAACAGGCCTGGTGGTTTGTGCTCTGAAAGCTGTCAGCCCCAAAATAAGTCAGCTGTGCTTTAAGCTCTTCCTGCACTGAAAATGTCAAGAATTGTAACAAACAAGCATAAACCTAGATCCACCTCCCTCTGTTGCTTGAAAGACTGTCTTTTCCTGTTTCACACTGCAGGTTTTTCTATGACAACTCCTTAACCACAGTAGCTTATTTAAAAATAGTTTAACTATCACAAACTCCTACGCACCACTAAATTATTTAAAAATAGTTTCTGTCCCAAAATCCTAGTAGTCAATCCAGCTACCCCCAAGGGACAACCAAAATGCAGTATTCAAACACTTGTGAAGTTACTTCCAAGATAAGCAGAGTTTGCAAGCTCCTTTTTCAACTCCTCAGCCACCTGCAATTTATTTAAAAATAGTTCAACTGTCAGAAAATCCTAGTAGACAATCTAGCTTGTCACCATGCAGGGAAGGTAACCCATGTAAAGGTCACTGGGGCTGTCTCTGCAGAAGCAGAGCTCAGACTTAGCTCTCATTGCATGTACGTGGCCCAAGGGGAGAAAATGGAGGGAAAAATCACTCCAGGCAGCAGGATGCTCAATCGACCCTCTGCAGGCCCTGCACTGGTGACTGGGCACAGCCATAAGTCCTGTAGCAGAGGATGATGACTAAGGTAAGTCCTGTGGGAAGCCGGGTGATGGGGCTGAGGGGGTTGGTCAGAAGGGGGCCACCAGGGGGAGAACCAGAAGATTAATAAATGATGAAAGCAATTTTTCATATCGACTTAATTCTTTTATTCATTCCAAGCAGTTATCCAAAAGACTGTACTGAGCATGTCCAGAATTGAAATTTCAAAATATAATAACTTTGGAATGGATAACTATTTTTCCACCACACTAGTGAGAGTCATGACTGTGAACCAAGCCCTTTTTACTCTGAAAATTTCTGACTAAAATTCCAAACCATCTGAGTTCTAGGTGATGACAAAAAAAACCCAGCAAGACTCCATGATGTTTTTACTTATTTCACTGTCTAGATCTCAGAAACTGCACATCCGACCAGAACAAGACTTAGCATGTCAAAAGATCTGCCCCACACCCAAGACCACAGATGCAAAATTATGTGCAAATCCACAGAATGGTTGCAAAGCTATTAATGTGCAAAGTTTGAAGTTTAACAAAGATACCCTTGCTCAACTCTAACTATAGTGGCACTACCATGGCCATATAATATATTAAATGTTTTGTAAACTAGTAGAAATTAGCAGACCAGAAAGTGTCTGAAACAATAGACAAGATCACAGCACCACACCATTCAAAAGAGGTCACAGCAATTGATCAACAAACCTAAATGGTAGGAGAAAATAGAAAAGTCAGAAGGCTCAGTAAGCTATGAAGTGCCAAAGTGTGTTAACATGCATTAGAAAATGGCAAGAATGGATTGTCACTCCTGATTGGCTAATACCACCTCCAAACTGGGCATTTATTTTTCAACAATGCCCAGCAATAAATTAGAACCAGCCTAACTGCCACCTTACCACATAATCTTGTGCAGGGGTCCTCAGCTAACTTTGTCATTGGCTCAAACAACGAAAAAAATTTAAAATCCCCGCCATCTTTTTCTGTCGCTTAGCGAGAGCGACTCTACCGCTCCCCACGCTCACACCCGCTCCTTCACTATCAGCTCGCTTACTCTAAAATAAATCAATAAAAAAAAACACATTCCAGTTATTCTGCTGTTGGGGAAGAGTGCCTAAATATTTTTTTTCCTCAAAGCTGCACTTTCCCGACCGCACTCGTCCAGCACTGCTCTTAACCGGAAGTAAAAGGAAGCTGTCGCTCCGAACAGCTTCTTACTCCGAAAAATGAATTTAAAAACTGCCTCAGACACCAGAACTCCCACAAACCACAATGCTCCTACACTTATTTAGACTACCAAGCTAAAACAAATACATAATTTACCTCGCGGCTGTTCCTCACGGCACAAAGACGCAACGTCCAACTGAACCCAATTAAAAAAAAAAATCTTCAACAAACATTACATGATTCCAACAAACTGCTACTGTATATTTACCAGTTCTGCAGCAGGATATCTGTGTCTCGGAAAGTGTTCGTGTTGGGGAGGTGATAGCTGTCGGGAGGAGCAACAGATGGAACAACCTTAAAGAAACATGGACAATTTTTTCAATACTTTTGTTTCTGCTAATGCTATTTATTTTTTTATAATCACTTCTTCTCTTCTTTTACCACTTCATTAAAAGTTACTAAGAAAGCCATTTTCTAAGAGCAATAATACCCTCCAGGGTGGGCATTATTGGGAAATACTGGACCTTCCAGGGGCTAAAAGGCCCTCCACCTGCGGCGTCAGGCCTCATCACGCCCCTGGGCGGTCCGGTATTTCCCAATAATGCCCACCCTGTCAGGTATTATTGCTTACTTAATAGACAAACACAATATTTAACAAAAAGCATCTGCCGAAGCAGCCAAAATGCCCAGAAATAACACCTAGTTCTTCAAGATCCGATGCCACAAACAGCACACATAGAAGCTGTTAAAAATATAGTAATACAACTAATTTTGTCAGAGTTGACAAATCAAAATAGAAATATGATGACCGTCCTGACTCCCAACCAACATCTACCACACAAAATGCATACCTTCCTGAAGACAGCAATGTCCTCTTTTACAGTCACTCAAACTGTCATGAGGAAACAATATTTCAAATTTGAAAATACTGTAAATTGTACTTAGCACTGGAAGCTCCTCACAAACACAGTCACTCTGCTGCTGCCAAAGTTTTTTATTCAGAATTCTGTTATTCATCCTGGCTGTAGCAAGGGAAGCATGAAGTGCATTCAATAGAAACACAGAAACATGAACTTTGACAGCAGGTAAGGATCGCTTGGCCCACCTAGTCTGCCCATTTCCCTACCTACTGGATAAGCTGCAGATCCTAGTTAACTAAGAGCCTATTTCTTCCTACCCCCGACAAGAAAGGTCTGTCCCATGCATTCTTGAATTCCCCCATTGTTTGTGATGCCACGACCTACTCAGGAAGGCTGTTCCATGCATCCACCACCCTCTCTGTGAAAAAATACTTCCTCACGTTGCCCCTGAGCCATCCCACCTCTATCTTCAAAGTGTGTCCCCTTGTTCTTGCACAACTCTTTTTCTGAAAGATGCTACCCTCCTGGACTTTGTTGAATCCCTTGAGGTACTTAAAAGTTTCTATTATGTTCCCCCTCTCCCTCCTTTCCTCAAGGGTATACATATTAAACTCCTTTAGTCTCTCTTCGTATGACTTCTGTTGCAGACCCTGTACCATTTTAGTTGCCCTCCTCTGGACTGCCTTCATCCTATGTATGTCCTTGCAGAAGTAGGGTCTCCAGAACTGGATGCAGTAATCCAGATGGGGTCTCACCAACTTTCTGTACAGAGGGATAACAACTTCCTATTTTCTACTGGTGATGCCTCTCCCTATACATCTCAGTATCCCCCCCAGCCATCCCTACTGCCTTCTCACATTGCTTACTAATCTTTAGGTCATCTGATATGATTACTCCCAGGTCCCTTTCCATTTTTGTTGTTGTTACTACACCCCCCCCACTGTGTGCTCTTCCCCTGTGTTTTTGTTTCCTAGGTGCATCACTTTGCACTTCTTTGCATTAACTCCAAGCTGCCATACTTCTGACCATTCCTCCAACATTGCCAAGTCCCTTCTCATCCTTTCCACCCCTCTTGTGTATCCATCCTGTTACAGACCTTTCTGTCATCTGTAAAAAGGCATACTTTTCCTTCCAGTCTCTCTGCAATGTTACTTATAAAGATATTAAAAAGGACCAGACCCAGTACTGAACCCTGCAGTACCCCACTAGTAACCCCCCTTTCTTCAGAGTGGACTCTGTTTAGTATTATCTTCTGAGTCCTATTGTCCAGACAGTGTTTTACCCAGGCTACCACCCTGGGTCCCACTCCCTTGCTATCTAATTTATTTATTAATTTTTTGTGTAGGATTATGTCAAATGCCTTGCTAAAGTCTAGGGAGGCCATGTCCATAGCCCCTCCCTGATCTACTACTTTGATCACCCAGTCAAAGATATCAGTTAGATTTGTCTGACATGACCTTCCCTCTGTGAATCCATGCTGCCTTGGGTCCTGTGCCCCATTGGTCTCTAGGTACACCACAGTTCTTCCTTCAGAAGTGATTCATTTTCCCTACCATCGAGGTCAAACTACCAGGTCTGTAGTTTCCTGCCTCTGTCTTGCTTCAACTTTTATGAAGGGGAATCACATCTGCCCTTCTCCAGTCCTCAGGTACCACACCATCCTCCCATGATTTGTTAAAAAGGGTAGTCAGAGGTGTCACTAGTTTTTCACTTAATTCTTTCAGAATTCTGCAGTGAATCCCACCAGGCCCCATTGCTTTATCCACCTTCAATTTTAGGAGTTCTTTCAAAACCCTTTCTTCTCTGAAAGAACTGGGATCGACCCCTCTTTCCAGAGTGTTTCAGTTGATTGGATTAGGCACCTCCCCCTCCTCTTCTTTTCTGAGTACTGAGCGGAAGTATTCATTCAGTATCACTGCTTTTTTCACTGTCCCTCTCTGCCCACCCAACGTCCCCTTTATTCAGCCTCACTATCCCTCCCTTTGTCTTTCTTTGCTCCTTAATGTACCTATAAAAGGTTTTATTCCCCCTTCTTAACCAAGTTGGCTATCTTTTCCTTGGTTTTGGCCTTTGCTACTCTGATTGGCTTCCCTGATTCCTTTTGCTTGAACTGGTACAGTTCTCTGTCTTGCTACTTCTGTGTTTCCTCATACTTCCTAAATGCTATATTTCTCTCTCTAACCTTTCCTACCACCTCTTTTGAGAACCATAGTGTTTTTTCTTTCATTTTGATTTGTTTATTTGCTTCACACAAAAGCTTGTTGCCTCCGTGATGGCAGTTTTGATGTTTCCCCATTGTTGCTCCACCCCTCCTTCTTTCTTGTTTGTTAGTGCTTTTCTGAGGCACTGTCCCATTTTGACAAAGTCAGCCCCCCTGAAGTTCATTACCCTCACTTTTGTATGGCTTGACTCTACAGCTGAGTTTATTGTGAACCACACTGTTTGGTGGTCACTTGTTCCCAGATGGCTACGCACTTCTAGATCTGAGATCCTCTCTCTGTCTTCATTTGAGAGCACCAGGTCTAAGAATGCTCCCTCCCGAGTTACTTCCCTACACTGGCTGTCTGAGACATGCCCCCTGTAGGGCATCGAGAATGGTCCTGCTCTTGGATGTTGCTGCAGCAAAGGTGCTCCTGTTAACAATTGGCATATTCAGGCCCCCATCAACAAGATCACCCCTTTCTCTGCCACCCTAAGGCTGCCTTCTATAATTTCCTTGTCCATTTCCTCCTCCTGAGACGGGGGTCTGTATACAACCTCTGTGCGGATTGTGGTGCCATTTCCAGTCTCCAGGGTGACCCACAGTGTCTTCTTTCCTCCCTATTTACTCTTTTGTTCCATTGCTTTGATTCCTTCCCTTACATAGAGAGCTATTCCTCCTCCTCTTCTACGCTTCCTGTCTTTCCAGTAGATTGTGTACCCTGGCACGTTAACATCCCAGTCATGCTTCTCTGTGTACCATGTTTCTGTAACTGCCACGATATCCAGGCAGCCCTCTTCCATTAAGGTCACCAGTTTGGGGAGCTTGTTACCTAGACTACAGGCATTGGTACTCATTACTCTCCATGTTTTGATGGCCTTACCCCTTTTTGCCCCATCTCTGTCCTTATTACATAGAAACATAGACTTTGATGGCAGATAAGGACCACTTGGCTCACCCAGTCTGCCCATTTCCCTACCTATTGGATAAGCTACAGATTCTAGTTAACCAGCAGCCTACTTCCTGCAATCCCCCACAATAAGCGACTTATGTCTGTCCCATGCACGTTTGAATTCCCCCACTGTTTTAGACCCCACAACCTCTCCAGGAAGGCGGTTCCATGCATCCACCACTCTCTCAATGAAAAATAATTTCCTCACATTACTCCTGAGCTGTCCCCCCAACTTTAAATTGTGCCCCCTTGTTCTTACACATCTCTTTTTTTGAAAGATGCTACCCTCCTGGACTTTGTTGATTCCCTTGAGGTACTTAAAAGTTTCTATCATGTCCCCCCAAATCCCTCCTTTCATCAAGGGTATACAAATTAAGCTCTCCCAGTTTCTCTTCATATGGTTTCTGATGTAGACCCTGCACCATTTTAGTTGCCCTCCTCTGGACTGCTCCCATCCTGTCTATGTCCTTGCGTAGATGAGGTCTCCAAAACTGCACGCAGTACTCCAGATGGGGTCTCACCAACTGTCTGTACAGAGGGATAACCACTTCCCTTTTTCTACTTGTGATGCCCCTCCCTATGCATCCCATTATCCCCTTGGCTCTCCTTACTGACTTCTCACATTGCTTGCCCACCTTTAGGTCATCTGATATGACTACACCCAGATCCCTTTCCATTATTGTTGTCGTTAGTACCTCACCTGCTATTGTGTACTCTTCTGCTGGATTTTTATTTCCCAGGTGCATTACTTTGCACTTCTTTGCGTTGAATCTAAGTTGCCATATGTCTGACCATTCTTCCAACCTTGCCAAATCCCTTCTCATCTTTTCTACCCCCCCTTGTGTATCAACTCTGTTACAGATATTTGTGTCATCTGCAAAGAGGCATACCTTTCCTTCCAGACCCTCTGCAATATTGCCTTTGCCTTTCTCTTCATTTAGCCCTGCCCTCCTCCCTAGCGACGTCTCTATCTTGGTGTTTATCTCACTAATTGCCCTGATTTTTTGGGGTGCTAGGATTTCCCCACTCCTTTTTAGTGCCTCCCCTCCTTGGCTAGTTTAAATGCTTGCCAATGAAGCATTTAAGCCTATCATCTAGGCTCTTGGTTCCCCTCCTGGGCAGATGCAGACCATTGCACCAGTATGGGCCTAGATCCCTCCAGATGAACCCCCAGTCCCCAATGAATCCAAAACCTTGAGCTCTGCACCAGTTTTTCAACCACTGATTGAATCCCATGGTGTGGAGCATCCTAGCCTCACCCATGCCATATACAGGCAGCACCTCCGAGAAGGTTACCCTGTGCATGCTACTTGTCTAAGGCCCCTCCCCAACTCCACAAACTCCTCCTCCACTGTTCTGATCCCTTTCCAAGCCAGGTCATTTGTCCCTAGGTGGACAGTGACATCCAGCTCCCTCCCCCATTGAGCTGCTTCTGCGATCCTGATGATTCACTCCCTGTCTCTCTAAGTCATGGCCGGCACCTTATCTCCCTCTCCCCTCCTTCCCCCAGTTCTACCCTCCTAACAATGGAGTCCCCCACCAGGAGTTGTTTCCTTCCCCTGTGGCATCCCATGCTACCCTCCTGTGGGTCTCCTTCGTGGAGGTTCTCAGCATCATCCTTGTTCTAAACTGTTGGTGCTTCCATAGAGGAACCACACTCTGCCAGAACAGCATATGAATTGTGGTACAGCTGGAAAGATGTGCCTCTGTTTCACCACCCTCTTCCTCCCTGAGCCCACTGTGGTCCAATCGCTCCTCTTTCTTGGTAACCTCTGAGGTAGAGGCAGTGGCCCTGGTGGTCCCTGGACAGGAGATGAAGTCCCCTGAATCCTGGCCAACTCAGCCTAGAGATGAGCAACCTTCTCCCTCAGCCCAGAGAGGTGCTTGCAGATGGGACAACACCGCATCCTCCAGAGCATCTCCCAGAAGACTGCTGTTCCACAGCCACTGCACTGCACCACTCCCATCATGTCTTATTTGTGGCCTCTTAACTGTTGTTTTGTATAGTTACTCTTTCCTCTCTCTGTTTATTTATTTATTTTTTATTATTTTTATTATTTTTATATATTTTTTTTCTTTCTCCCTACTGCCCTACTGCCTCCGTGCCCTTTAAGCTCCTAATCTTCCTGTTCTGGGACAGAAAATTCCTATTTTCCTCATTAGTCTCCTTCTTACTTGCTCAGAGTCAGACCTCCAACAGCTGGGGGGATGGACAGCTATTGTTTTCCTTCTAGGAAGGTGAGTCTTTTGTGCCTCTGTGATCATTCTGTTCATGCTCCCAAACAGGAAGTTCCTGTTGTCAGTCAAATTCTGTGGCTATAAAAGTAAAACTGGCTATGGGTGGGGGGGGTGAAGGGAAGGGAGGGGTACATAGTCTCAGTAGAGTAGTATTGTTCTAACAGCACCTGCGTCCTCTTGCTGTTCTCTGCCAGAAGCTATCTAGGGCAGTTTTTAATTCCAAAACACTTGGTTTCCTTCTGTCTAAGCCACTCCCCCTAATTCACAGTTTCCTTCTTCACCTAGCTAACTGCTAACTGCACAGATAAAAATTCACTTCACCCAACTCAGACAAATACACTAATTCTTTTTTTTTGTTTGTTTGTTTTACCCTAAATTGAAGGTCCCAGTAGTAGTGTTCTAGTTCTTTAGTCCCATTAGAGTAGTATAGTTCTAACAGCACCTCTTTCCTCTTCCTGTTCTCTGCCAGACACTATCTAGGGCAGTTTTTAAATGTGAGGAATGCATTGTACTCCAAGGCTACTTGTTTCTTGATGACCTTTCACTACCACCACCACACCATATGCAAGCATGAGCACTGGCCAGGAGGCATGCAGGGAGGTGGAGGGGAGAAAAGGAAGTGTGTTAAACATCATGCCAAGAGTGGCATTTGACCAGAGAGGACAGGCCACAGCCAAAATGAATGATGTTCAAAGAACCTGCATAGGGCATTGAATGGGATTGTTGGAAGCAGAAGAAGGGGTGGGGTCATCAAAACACCTGGCCCACCCAGACTGGGTGCACTGCCCTGCCTCTTGGCTGGTGTACTGACTGAAGGTCAAAACCCCCTACGGTGAAATCCCCCACATTGACAATTTCAACACATTTTGAAACTGTCACTGTGGGAGGTGTGCGGGCCAAATGTCGCCCTTTTGCCATGTGTAGCCCCCCTTCAAATCAACTCTGACTCAGAGTTGAGAATCTCTTAGAAGGGGGGCACAGCTCCCCACATGGGGGAGTTTGGAGGCACATCCCCTAAGAGAAACACCCCAAATGTTGGACAGGCGAAACTGCACCTGTTGACATTGGGGATCTTACTACTATGCTGAACGTCAACAGCGATGTTGTCGTGTCAGCATAAGTAAACCATAGTGGCCAGACACCAAACAGCTCTTTAGTGTTAGGCTTATCCTTAATGATAAGCAAGTCAATAATTTACTTATAACTGTGAGCTTGTTATATCAAAGACAAGTTAATGCCTCTTTGGAAAACTGTTGAAAATGTTATACAGTATTTAGATGCAGTTCCATTCATAGGTTACTATAACATGGATATGTAAGGCAGATGTGTCAAATTGTTCATGGAACATGCCTGGAACACAGTTTTGAAATAAGTCTGACATAGTCCTCTCAAGTGGTTATATAGGGTTGAAGATCTTCACAAAAGTTGTTCGAGTATAAGGAGGGCCTCTGGCTGTAATACTTTTCAAAAAGACCTCTGTGGTAAGCAGATTTTTCTGGGAGTGGGTACAAAACTAACTTTGATTAGTAGCTTGATAGCCCCTTTTTATCATATGAAAAGGACTGTCTGAAGAAATCAACAATTCTGAGGGGCCCTCTGGGGTATTGGTGCCTTGTCCAGAACACACGGGCAACTAGTTTTGTTGAGCATAATATCAAATCCACATCTGTCCAATAATTTAGTTGCAGACTGGTTTCATCTAGTTTTTAAGACTTTAAGGGGTTTTCAGAACAAAGAGTGGACCAATCTTGATGAGAACAAGGATGGGTGATAATGCAATAGGAGGTTAACGCGACTTGAGAGTTTTAACTTGGGAGCACAGATGTAATTTCAGCAGATTCAGTTTGGGAGCAGAACATTTCAGAGGTCCATTATAAGAAAAAGGAACATTCTGTGTCTTCTGTATCTCAGGCCTTAGTGACAACATGGTTCCTAAGAGAGGAAGAAACACAAGGATTGTGCTAAGATCATGTGGAGTTTAGTCTATGACTATTGATGTTTTTCTTTCTGTAATTCTTCAGTTTAAACAGCTATTTTGCAGCTCCTGGGGAAGAGTACACAATGGGGGGTGAGATACTAACAACAACAAAAATGGAAAGGGACCTGGGGGTGGTCATATCAGATGACCTAAAGGTGGGCAAGCAATGTGAGAGGGCAGCAATGAGGGCTGGGGGGATATTGGGATGCATAGGGAGAGGCATCACCAGTAGAAAACAGGAAGTTATTATCCCTCTGTACAGACAGCTGGTCAGACCCCATCTGGAGTACTGTGTGCAGTTCTGGAGACCCAGTCTTCACAAAGACATAGACAGGATGGAAGCTGTCCAGAGGAGGGCAACTAAAATGGTGCAGGATCTGCACAGGAAGACATATGAAGAGAGACTTAAGGAGCTTAATATGTATAGCCTCGAGGAAAGGAGGGAGAGGGGGGACATGATAGAAACTTTCAAGTACCTCAAGGGAATCAACAAAGTCCAAGAGGGTAGCATCTTTCAAAAAAAGAGGTGTGCAAGAACAAGGGGGCACAATTTGAAGATAGAGGGGGCGGCTCAGAGGTAATTTAAGGAAGCATTTTTTCACAGAGAGGGTTGTGGATGTATGGAACGGCCTTCCAGAGGAGGTTGTGGAGTCAAAAACAGTGGTGGAATTCAAGCATGCATGGGACAGTCATAAGGCAATTCTAGGGGATGGGGGTAGGAAGAAGTAGGCTGCTGGTTAACTAGGATCTGCAGCTTATCCATCAGGTAGGGAAATGGGCAGACTGGGTGGGCTAAGCGGTCCTTATCTGCCATCAAATTCTATGTTTCTGTGTTTCTATGTTTCTAATCATCTACAGGTTCACAGTGAGGCTGAGACTAGACCCATGATGTTGTACTGGGATAACATCATGGGTCCAGCACAAGACTGACCAATCAGAATCCAGGATTTTTTCTTGCCATTGCATAATTATGGATATTCTCCTGTCTGCAATTCATTGTCATTTTTCCACCTGCAATCACAAGACCAGCAATAATATAAAATAAACTATGGGATGCTGACATTATTCTTTTTCTTTACCTACAACTGGTCATTGATACTATCACAATCCAATTGCTCTTTGCACTTGTAGTTTATTTGGTATCACACACGTCAGGTGTGTAAAAAAAACAAAAACATAATGTACAACATCCCATATATTATTTTATATATACTAGGCCCAATATTCAGAAGTGCACCAAGAGGATGCGCAGTGGAATGCACAGTTCAATGGGGTGCGCCACGGACAACACATGCCATATTCAGTACATGCAGACATGCACAAGTGCAAGCAGCACTGAATATAGCACAGATGTACCACTGCGCAACCAGACATGCGCTGCACAACCAGGACTGCACAGGAGCAGGACAGGAGGCAGCAACAGGAAAGCTGGGCAAGCACAACAGGCAAGGGAGCACAAATGCAGGGCAGCACAAACGCAGAGCAGCAGGCCAGCCCCGTGGTCCCAGACCACACAGGGGGTGGGAACACAGTGCAGAGCACATGTACACAGCCAATGGGCAACAGGGACTGGAGACTGCACTACAGAGGAACACAGGCCAACAAACACACCCAGCCACCCACCCAGAGGACAGAGCAGACAGTGGCTCATGGCCCAGCACCACCACAACCCTGACAGGCCACACAGCACAGGAGACTGCAACAGGCATGCCATTCACAACCAGACCCAGCACTGTGTGAATGGGCACAGGAGCAGCACGGGCACAGGGAAACAGGATGCACATGCCATGCCACCAAGCAACCACACATGGGACAGCACTGCAACACACCCAAGCACTGACAAGGGCAATGGTGCAGGTGAGGGGCACAGCAGTGTCACACAGGGACGTGCAGCACTTGACTGCAGACAGGCCAGAAGCACACCCATGGCCCAATAGCCTGAGGCACAGTGGTAGGCAGCACACAGCAGCTATGGCACAAGGGAATACACCACAAAGGAAAGAGCCATGAACCACAATGGGCACATCCAAGAGCAGCACAGAACAATGGAGGCACAGTACAAGTAAAGGAGACGTGGACACAGAGGCGTAGATATAAAACAGTTTAATGAAACACAGAACAGGGGTGTGTAAACAGTGCAGAACATAATGGAACAGGATGTGAGAAGGAAGGGTGGGACTGGAAGGCATAAATGGGGAATGAGATCAGGAGCAAGGTGGCAGGAACAGGCAGGGGACAGAACAGCAGGAGAAGGCAACAAGTCCATGGCCCAGTGATGGGCATATGCAATATCAGTGGTGCGCACATCACAGCACCTCCCTCTGCTGGCGCTCCTCATTCACAAGCACCCAGGTGGCACCCAGCTGCCTGCGGCTGATGTGGAGTATGGAATCCAGCTGCCCAAAAATCAGCCTCACCAGACTCCACAGCACGTTGAGTAGCACACCGTGTGCCCTCTGAGGGCACCATCCCTGTAGCCTGGCCTGATCTACAGAAACGGAAATGAGACAGGCAATGATTACTGGTGCCCATGTCAACCTGCCCCATCCACAGGTGTGCAGAGGACAGCTGCCGTGCCCACGGGTGGATGGCACAGAACAGACATGAACACAGTGGACAGCAGCAGCCAACACTGCCACGCCCCAGGGGCCACCTGCAACAGACACACCTCAACGCCCAGGCAGTGGGCAACATAGACCAGGTGCAAGGGCCCCCAGGTCAGTACAGGCTGCCCCATGCAGCTGATGCATACCAGGAGACATGCACACCCACCACCACCCAGGATGGCAGTGTCCCAGCACCACACACAGACCATGGCCTGGCCCTGCAACAGGTGCAGAGCGGAGCATGTGCTGGTGCCTGGCACTGCCCATCACAGTGGGCATGCATGGCCGCTCAGGCCCATGCACCCACCCACAGTTACCCCTACAGCCAACAATACCACCACACACCATGCTGCACACACTCACCTGCCTACATAGGCACGGGTGCAGCTGCGCTGCCTCCATCACTGTGCTGCCTGACCTGTGCTGCAGCCAGCCTGGCCTGCCTGCTGTGCTCGGGCCCTGTGGAAGGAACAGAGAGAGAGACAATGCACATGAGTGCCATGCCATGTCCATGGCCACCCACCACCACCACCTCAGTGCACAGCACTGGCGAGGTATGGGCAGCCGCACAGACCCATACCCAGGGATGGTGCATAGCCCTCCATCGTCTTGCACACCACAGGCATGCAGGGCAGCAACAGAAGACACGCACCAGCCACCAGTGCAGGCCCCCATATGCAGCCATACAGATGATGCACTGCACAGCGCAGGCCTGTACATGCAGATGCATGCACTGGGCAAAGTGGCACCTACCTGGCTGTGGCACCAATCCCCTGTGTGCCCGCTCCTGGATCACCATAAGCATCCTGGGCCACACCTCTGCAGGTCACTGTACCAGTGCCTGCACTGCTTTGTGGTACGTGACACCCCTGTCCACCACTCAAGGCCAGATACCACACCCTGCCACACTGCCAAGCATGGCTCCTGCAGGTCTGCCATGCTGAATAGGCTGTCCTCGATGGGCAGGACAAGAGCCACTAGGTTGACCAGCTCTACATCTGTCCAGTAGACTGCTCTGAGACCACCATGCTGCCCCAACATGGACACGCTGCCTACCAGCACTGTACAGCGTGTGAGCCGACTGTGCCAGCATGTGGAGCACTGCAATGTGGATGCGCAATAGGGCTTCATATCACAGCTGCGCAGCATGGATCTGCGCAATTGGGATCCGTAGCTGCCACCAATCATGCATCTACACACATGCGCAGTATGGCCAGGTCTGGCGGGAGTTAGAGGTCAGGGCCATGATCCCACAGACGCATAGCATGACCCCGCATGGTGGCATGCTCACACGTGCATGTGCTCAGCAGCAGCCACTGCACGGTAAGGCATATGGTGCAAGCAGCAACAGTGCATGATAGGGCCACACAGCACAGGATGCAGCATGCGTGCCTGTGCACAGGGCCGCATGCCATGCAACATGCACCGGTGCACCATAGATCACACGTGGTGACTGCACTGTGCATGGCAGAAGCAATGCCACACACCACTCATGTGCAGGAAGGGCACGAGCAGCACTCCCTGGCACAGTCAGAATGCGCATGGCGCAACAACCTGATAATTAGACGTGCTATGTAAATTACCTACTGAGCCTATGCATGGTGCAATCGGGCACATTAGCATACAATTAAGGTTGCACAGCTGCTCATTTCCATGCATTTTGCAATAAATGCGTACCACAATGGCACTAGGCACTGACAGGTATTGCAGCCATATTGGTATGGGCCCACATACATTGGGATGCTACTGGGAGTTCAGACTGTGCATTGGTGTATCTGTTTGGCCTGACAGTCCACTAATGGTGCCACTGTTTCTGTCCACAGGTAGCAGCATGTCGCACAATGAAGGAGCTGAGGAGCAGGGGCCCCATCCTCACAGTGGGGGAAGAGATGATGGCAGCGACTATAAGCCAGGCAACCATTGACGGCATCCCAGGCGGCGGGTTCCAGATGGGTGTCAGCTCATCGCAGCACTGTGAGTCACCAGGTACTGGAAGGGTAGGGGACTGGAACTGGGGGTTGAGGCTAAGGGATGGGGGTGGGTGAGTGGGGGGCCAGGTATGGGGGCTGGGGGCTGCCATGCTATGTGTCCCCATGTATGTCCTGCGTACCACGACGCATGCTGCATGGGGTGCCACTGTGCATGACTGGGACCGCCTGTGTGCATTGCAGTGCCCATGTGGACAGTAGACACCAGACATTTCCCTGGCCCCAGGGAGTGCTGCATGCCCTGCGGGCACTTCGGTAGCACATGGTTAGTGGCCATGGGGTATGGCATGGCCCACAGGGTACGGTCTGCCACATGGTGTGCAGCGGGTGGGGCAGCCAACGGCAGTGTGCAGCCATGGCATGTCGCCATGTCTGTAGTGATGGGCCATGTGCTCTGTCCACCATGCATGTCCGACCCTGCATGTGCAATGTGCATGGTGCGCCCAGCCCACGGTGTGGCACAGCAGGCCCACCCTGACCCATGGCGGCCATGCATGTGTGTGAATGCCCCCCAGGTGTGGCATGGGGTGCACACTGCCGTCCTACTCATGTGTGCCACCGCTGTGTGTTTTAGCTCCATCACGCCTCAGGGGTGGGTTGCAGGGAGCACCCATCAATGCAGGACCCGCTGAGGATGAACCATCAACATCATCAGGCATCAGGGCCATGGAACACCAGCAACATGGCAGTGAGGGTCTGCTAGCCTTCTTGGGCCTGGGAGATGATGACCCCCTGTCAGACCTACTGCTCATGGAGGAGCTGCCCGTACTGGTACCAGACACACAGGTGTCTGCTGGGTCCGACACAGATGATGACCTTGCACTGAGCCTGGGTGGCATGATCCTGGTGTTGCCATCCAGGGTACAGTACAGCACACTGGTGGCTGTCACCTGCAGCGGCGGTACGGCACCCGTGCTACACCCCCGTCCATGGCCCCATGGTGGTGGGTGGCAATGCCACTGAGGCCAGCCATGGTGGGGCAGGTGCCGTGGATACAGAGGCCACAGGGACCATGCAGCAGGCAGAAGGACAGCAGTGCAGGGCAGTGATGGCCACCGTGCAGCACACCACAGGGACCACCAATGGGGCATGCCCCCTACCACCTCTGCCTGTGCAGACCCTCGTGTGGCAGCTTCCAGCAGGGGCTGCCGCCGGGCATGCTGCCACACCCATGGTGGGTCAGCACTGGCCCAAGGACATGCACACTGCTGACAGACCGGAGGAGCACACCATGCTGCTGCAAGCATCCGTGGAGAACCAGGCTATACTCAGGGCACAGTTGTGTGCACTGCAGGTGGAGCAATGCCACCAGTCCAAGTGTGTGTACAATGGACATGCCCAGCTGATGGGTGAGGTCTGGCAGCTGCGGGAGGCCACGACCACCTTGCTGGACCGCATTGCCAGTGCCATCACCGATGGACTTGCATCGCTGGTGTCCAGTGGGCATGGCAGGGTGCATAGGAATCCCCACAGTGCAGCATCCACTCCTGGATCCCAGCGTCTGATGACCCCAGCACTGCTGATACTGGGCTCTGACATGCCCATCCATGACACACCCAGTGGGTCTCTGTTCGCTGGGCTGTTCATGCCTGTGTGGACCCAGTCACATTCCTGCACCTCCACCCTCTCAAGTGTGTTGAGTACACTTCCTGTGGCCATTGAGCAGCCTGTGGCTGCCACATGACCAGGCCATGGCCACCCACATGGCTGTGGCGGTCATGCTTCCACCCGGTAGGCCTGCTAGGTGTGCCATGCCATACTGCTGCCTGGCACAGTGTCCTTGTGCACGGTCCTCTGGGCACACCCATGTGCATGTGGCAGCATGTCTTGGTGGTGTGCAGCATGGCTCCCCTGTGTGTGTGCCGTGCTGCAGGGCCTTGTGGCATGGGCATGATAAGGGCAGTGCTGTGCTGGCCTTGCTAGTGTGCCGGTGCCATCTGTTTGTTCCATGCCACTGCCTGTGGCCCACATGTGTGCATGGCCTGTTGCCATTGCCGCCACCTCCTGATGCACTGTCTGCACTGCACACTGTGGGGTGCTGTGTACCTAGTGTGCCGCTGTTGCTGCCTGTGCCCATCCTGGTTTGGATGGTTGTTGTCTAGTCCTGTGCCCATTTGTGTGTGTGTGTGTGGGGACCCTTGCATGTGTTCTGTGCAGTGTGTGTATATGCATGTCGGCGCTGTACCAGTACTGGCTGTGTGTGTGCCGGTGGCCCTTCGTGCCTCTCTGTGTGGCCATGCACCTTCATGTGTGTGTGGGTGTGGGTTCCATGCCTGCGTGTCTGTCATGGTTCCTACTCACCTGCACCTCCCAAGGTGCTCTTGTATGATGGCCGCCCTTTGTTTCCTGGCCCTTGCAGCAATCCTTACATCCCTCTGTGGCAGGATTGGCTTTTCTACTTCCTCCGGCCCGTCATCTCCATCGTCATCACTGTTGTTGCCTTCATCCACCTGTACAGCTATCCCACAGTCAATGGCCATGCTGTGTGGCATGCTGCAGGCCAGGAATTGTCCACAGGTTTTCACAGGGCTATATTGTAGGGCACGACCGGACCTGTCTAGGCAATGGAACCGCATCTTGAGCATGCCACAGACCCACTCGCTGATGTTGTGTGTTGCAATGTGGGCCTCACTGTACCTTTCTTTGACGGGGTTTGCTGGGCTGGAGGTTAGTAGCCAGGGTCACAGGGGGTATGTGCTATCTCCTGTGTGGGTAAAGTATACAGGTTAGCATGTTGCCATGATGGTGTGTGTGTGTGCCCCCTTCCGCATCACTGTCAGAGGCTGCCACATGTGGCCTGGGCCCCTGGTCCCTGCACAGCCTCCCCAACCCCCCATATCAGCCCATACTTACCTACCAGGTGGCCCGCGGGGATCTCCCCATGTTCAAATCGCTGGCACAGCATGGAACTGTACCAGATGAAGGCATCATGTGCACCTTTGGGGTGTGTGGCGCAGACATTGGTGATGTGCCCTGTGGCATTGCACATCATCTGGCAGTTGACCGATGGGTTACCCTTCCAGTTCATGTTTGCTGCACCCTCTGGCCAGGTGGTGCGCATATGGCCATGTGGGTGCAGTCTATCGCCCGTATCACGCCTGGCATACGTGCCACCCTGAGGAAGCCCTGTATGTTTGCAGTATGCTCTGCCTGTGTGCTTGGAAATTGGATTAACTTCGAAGCATTTGGCAGCAGAGTGTTGAGGAACTGTGTGAGGAGATGGGACGTGGCCAACTGGGTGACGCCTATGGTTGCCCTTGTTGGTTTCTGGAAGGTGCCCGTGGTAAGCAGGCACATTGCTGCTGTCACCTTGGTCTTCACTGTCATTGTGTGGCTCCTCCTGGTGGGTGCCTGCAACTCATCATGGCACAGCTTGCAGAGCTGCCTCAGAATTGCCCTCTTCAGCTGGTACTGTTCCATGATCTTGGCATCACCAAAATCCTCAAAGGTGGTCTGGGCACAGTACCATCTGTGTGTGTGTGTGTGTCGTACCACCAGCAGGCTCTTACCTGGCCATGTTGCTGGTCCTGCTGCTGCCTCCTCACACCCCTCATCATTGCCTCCATCATAAATGGTGTTCCATCCATGTTACTGGTGTGCACTGTCTCTTGTGCATCTGCTGTGTGTAAGTTTGAGCCTGCTTTTATAGGCTCAGCTCTGTGCGGTGCATTCTGTCTGTTGCTCCTGACTTGTGCCATGCTTGATGGCTGAATCTGCCATTGCGTAGTGTATTTATGGGTACACCCCCTTGTACTTGCACTGCATACATTAGTGTTGTGCATCTGTGCAGCGGCCTTTGTGCTGTGCATTCACATTGGTTGAATATGGCTCCAGGGCACGTATCTGTGGTTGTGTAAGCGGAACTCCTCTGAATATCTCCCCTACAATATATTACCTCAGAAATACCATGGGAGTACTGAGAGTTTTCATGTAAAAACATAGGATTTTTAATGATCAAATGAGTATAAGTAATTTATGTAATAGCAAAACTGATCCATTTGCACTGTACATTATACATGATGAATGTTTTTAGAATTGTAAGATGTTTTATAATATTGTTTATAATGGCATAATTTGTCATACAATAAAATTTAAACTGAACTATGTATATATATATATATATATATATATATATATATATATATATATATATATATATATAAAACTGGTGACCCCCTATAATGACCCGCTGAATTCTGTAATAACTCGATAGTGGATTATTATGGCATTTTCCTCCTTGCGCTCTCACTTCACTGAATGCAGGACAGAATGTGCAGTACATTTCTGCCTTTGGGAAACTTGCTGTTGATCACAGCAGGAAGAACCTAAAACACATTTCTTAATAAGAATTAAAAGGGCAAGCAAAAGACTCTCACTTTGGTGGCTGCTTAGGGACACAATCGCACAAACAAAACAGGTTTTTTTAGTCTTCGCTCTCAGTGTTTATGGAATATCACACACCTCAGATGTGTGAAAAATCCTCATAATACACGCCTACACAGGCATTATTCTCTCTATATATCAGCCAAGTACCATACTACACCCAGAAAAGTGCCTGTGGCATGGCTGAGAAAACATGGAAATTATACATCATTTTAGCTGTATATTCCATATTTGCTGTTTTCATCTTCCCCTTCTTAAATCACTAATGAAATTTTATTGAAAAAGGGCCTTGTCCTTTAGACTTCCCCTGCTGCTGCTGCCGCTTGTCTGCAAGTGATGTCACTATCTCCAGCCTGTAACATCATAACTGTTGCTACTGCAACCAGCTGTAAGCAAGCAAAGCCCATCCAGTACTTCTTACGTAGTCTTCACTGTGATGTAAAAAAAACTAAGCATTTTTAATACAGCCTTTGCCACAAAATGGAGGGGTGGGATTTCACACATTCTCACTATGGCAACACTTTGCGCTGAGGTCCCTCACACTTCATGAAGTGTGCACTGGAGAGCAGGTAGATAGAGTAACAACGTGTGCAGTGTGCCATCTGGTGGAGAAAGGGAAGACTGCATAATAGAAGAGCAAGAGCCAGTCTAACTCCCTGGCTAAAATTCCTTTTAGCTGAATGATTGCAGTTGTGTCCTCTGAGTCCAGGGATGCAAGGGGCAGTCCTTGAGTTGGACAATTACAAGGCTGTGGTTAAGTTTACCGAAGATATCCTCTGCAAATTGAGTAAGGGAATGTAAGGGACACGCTGCTTTGAAAACCACTTTAAATGAGTACCTGACTCAATGGTGTAACCAGTTCCCATTAATAAAATGATTATTGTCTCATGACTGATTTTCCATGCAACAAGATGGTCACATAGTACCCATGGTAGTAGGATACTCAGGTGCCCCATGCACACTAACCGTGCAGTTCTATAGTGATGAAAGAAGGGGCAAGAGCTCCTCTCTGTATGCTGAACAAAATGCTGTTGCTGTATGCAACACCACCCCTTCAAGTGGCACAGAGATGCACCCCTCCTGCTTCACTGCTCTGGAATGGGGGTGGGCATGGGTGCATGGCTCAGGGTAACTCCTGTATCTAGCGGTATCTTTTCTCTCTGACAGCTTCCTTTGCACTCAATTGTTCTAGTTGCTTCTTTCCTGGGTTTGTATGACCTTGGGGGCACTCCTGAGGCTCTGCCATGACATACAGTAGTAAACAGGCACACACACATACGCTCAAATGTCCAAGCACTTTGAGTTTACTGATGATGCTTGTCAAAGTTCATGACGAATCCTGGGATCCTATTTTTTTTTTTGGTCACAATCATCATTACCTTCTGAAGAGGAATGTCAAGGATGCCCCTTGTATGCCCTGCTATGGGCTGGTTGAGTGGGAGGATCCTTCACAGACAAACTCTGGATATATACACAACGAAATAAGGATCAGCTCCTGTACAGTGATACATTATGGTGCTTACTATCCATCAAAAATGGTTGCTGTTTCATGACTTAATTACGCTGCTTCATAGAAACATGGACACTGAGGGAAGATAAGGGCTACTTGGCTGATCCAGTCTGCCCTTTATTGTATTGTCATCCCTCCAGGTGTACAGCACTTTCTCTTCCACCCCCTACTTATCCCTTATGATTCCCTTGTGCTTATCCCAGGCTTTTTTGAATTTCACTGTGACAGAAATGGGCAGGAAAGAGTTAATGGCTTGGATTCTGTAGGTGCCTTATTTTTTTTAGCAGTTTGGCAAAAATACAGTCAGGCTGAAATCCTCTGTCCAGCAGCATCCAGCTTGTGGAATTCCTAGCTGCTAGATAAGAGCTGGGTCACAAATCTCGAGTGGACATCTCCAGACACACAGACCTGCAGACACAGACACAGGGCAGTTTGAATGGATTGGATCATTCAAATATAAACTTAAGGTGAAAAGGGAATATAATTGGTCACTGATAGGTGTTCACTCTGAGTGGGAAAATTAAATACATACATGTTAGTTGGTTGGTGCATTTAAAGGGAGAATAGGAATGACCTATTCTCCACAGAGTATATAACCTTCTGAAAGGCAGAGAAGGGTCTCTTGCTTTTGGAAAGCTGGAAGGGGAAACATAAGTTTGGAGCCTACCCTTGTAGCTGTGTCCGTGGGAGCTGGCAGTTAGAACAGGGTCCAGTGTCTCTTGTAAGGACAGGAAAGGGTAAGATTAGTGATAGCATATTTCAGTCATAGCCTTGTTCTTTTGCCATCCATTATTTAAAAACATTTGTTTACTTTTCCTGTATGAGTGTTATTCTCTTGTGTTGTAAATATATATCCTGTAAATGCTCAGTGTACTTTCTGTTAAGTAAAAGCTATTTATTTGCTCAAAAGCTGTGACTGTGATGTCATTCTTCTAAGGTAATATTTGGTTTCCACTGGCTGAGGTAAACTCTGTGTAGCATCCACCATCTGAGAGAGACACACTACCAGACTTTAACTTGTGCAATTGCACGTTTAATTATTCAAGTTTGTACACTTGAAAAAGGTGCCGGAAGGAAAGTCCGGCTGGTGGCAGTGAATACTCAAGGACAGACACCTCTCTAAAAGCTGTTTCAGCCCAGAGGGAGAGGTGGGTTGTCACATATGGGTTGGCAGTGGTGGGGGTGATGAGAGCGGACTGCATAGCACACTGAGATAGAGAGTTTGCCAGTGGAACAGTTACCTTAGCATTGCAAAACAGGATATACAAGAGAATACATTTGTACAACAGTTTTATTTGTTTCTAGATAGCACAGTAAAGTGTAGCAGTAGAGAATGAGCTCCATGGAGTATGACTCACTTACTGTGCCACAGCTTTTTGAAAGGTGCCAGGAAAAGAGGATTAAGCCTGAAGGTCTAAAGCAGAAGAAAAAGGCAGACCTCATAGCTACTCTCTTGGCACATAATCTGGAGCAGACAGTCACTGGGGGTGAGTCAGGAACTGAGGCAGCAGACCCCCCAAACCAGCTTGAGGCACTGCGACTGCAGTTGTTGCTGCAAGACAAGGTACTGGAGGCGAAAAGACTGGAAGCTCAGGCAAAAAGACTGGATGCTGAAGGAGAAGCAAGAAGGTTGGAAGCAGAGACAAGAAGACAGGAAGCAGAGAAAGAACTTGAAAGAACTTGAAGAAAAGAGACTGACAGACAGAGAGAAAGAATGCCAAGACAAAGAGAAAGAACACGAAGACAGAGAAAGAATGACAGTATGAACTCCAGAGACAACAGCACGAGAAGGAGATGATGACCCTCCGCAGTCAGCAAACCGTGAGTAATGGTGGAGTGAGTTTAAATCATGAAGCCAAAATGAATTCTAAATTGTTTCCTCAATTTAAAGAGGGAGATGACCTTGATTTATTTTTAAGGTCATTTGAGAGATAATGCGACCAATTAAAATTGACTAAGGCTTCCTGGTCAACTTATCTCACACCCTTGCTGACGGGGCGAGCGCTGCATGCATTTGCTAAAATGAGTAATGAAGACTATGTTGATTATGATAAAGTGAAAGCAGTGTTGTTGAAACATTTTGAATTAACTCCTGAGGCTTACAGAAGGAAATTTAGGGAGTTAAAGAAAAGCCCAGAAGACAGTTATGCAGAACTGCAGGTTAAACTGTATACTTACCTTGATAGGTGGATGGAGGGGGCTAAAGCAACTACTGTGGGACTGATTAAAGATGTACTGGTGAGAGAACAATTCCTTAAAATTGTACCTGAGGACATGCATGTATGGCTCATAGACAGGGCATGCACCTCTTCCACAGAGGTGGCAGGAAGCGCTGACGAGTATCTGTCTAGCCGGCCATACACACAACGTAAGTCTTATGGTGGGGGGGCAGCACATGGTTATAAGGGATCCCATGGGGGCAGCCCAAATGAAACCAGCTTGCACCTGAGCCTAAAGTAGAGCCCTCTGGTTCTAAGGGAACTCAAGAAATAGGTCCCAAGAAATGTCATATTTGCAATCAAGTGGGACACTTGAGATATAACTGCCCTCAGAAACTGGTTAAGGGGCAGAGATATAGGGTCAGGGGGTGATCAAAAGAGCCCTGGTGTGTTTGTAGGGTATGTCCAGTCTGAAGAACCACTCTCCTCTGATGAGAATCTGCGTCCCATTACAGTTAATGGAATAGTAACACAGGGACTGTGGGACACAGCTGCTAACATCTCCCTGGTAAGGCAGGATCTCATTCGGGCAGAGCAGATGGTGCCTGGGAAATACTACACGGTCCGGGCATTCACAGGGCCACCAGTCCCATTACCAATGGCTACAGTCTTCCTGAGCTGGGAAGGGGGCCATGGAGAAAAGGAGGTAGGAGTTGTAGAGGACCTACCTGTAAGTATGATTGTGGGGAAGGATTTGGACCCCAGTAAAAAACTGGTGTGTTGTAACTCATAGTCAGACACAAGGGCAAGCTTCTGAGGGTGACGAGGGGTTGACTGTGGGGGGTGGTCCAGCCACACCCTCAACAGCTGAGGAAGTGTCTAGCACAGGGGAGGGGCTGGCTAGAAGCAGCAGTCTAGAACCCCAGTCACAAATAGAGGAGCCCATGGGACTTCCTTCAGAAGGGGCACTGGGAAGGGTCAGATGAGGGCAGCTGAGTGCTGCACAGTGAACTGACCCTACCCTGGAAAAACTGAGGGAAATAGCTCATAGGGATGAGCGTTCTCAGGGGGGTAAAGAGTCCATTTACTGGGATAATGGGCTGTTGTATAGAGAATGTACAACAGAGGAAGAGCTAGATGGTGAGGTACTCCAGCAGCTGGTAGTCCCTAAGGTTCACTGTCAGCAGCTTTTGGCCCTTGCCCATGATATCCCTTTTTTCAGGGCACTTGGGGGTGAGGTGCACAAAAAAGCATCTAACCAACAATTTCTTCTGGCCTGGTATTGGCAAGGATGTGGCAAATTATTGCAGGACTTGTCCACAGTGCCAGCGGGTGGGGAAAATGGGGGACAAGGCCAAGGCAGCTTTGGTGCCCCTGCCCATTATTGATGGACCCTTCAAGAGGGTAGCGGTGGACATAGTGGGGCCATTGAGCACCCCAAGTCACACTGGCAAGTGGTATATCCTGGTAGTTGTAGACTATGCCACCAGATACCCAGAGGCAGTGGCCCTAACATCCTCTGAGGCAGAACCAGTGGCAGATGCACTGTTGGGAATATTTAGCCGGGTGGGCTTTCCCCAGGAGATACTGTCAGACCGGGGGGTGCCAATTTTATGTCAGGGTTAATGAGTAGTTTGTGGGAGAAGTGTGGGGTGAAGCAGCTCAAAACATCCCCATACCATCCCCAAGCTAATGGTCTAGTGGAGCGATTTAATTCAACCCTTAAGACCATGCTAAGGACTTTTGCTGACTAGCATAACAGGGACTGGGACAAATATTTGCCTCATCTCTTATTTGCATACAGGGAAGTCCCACAGGAGTCCACAGGGTTCTCACCTTTCAAGCTCCTGTTTGGTCATAGGATGCGGGGGCACCTAGATTTGATTTGGGATGAATGGGAGGGAGACCGTGCCTCCCAAGGGGAGTCGGTTGTGGAGTATGTCCTGAACTTCAGGACCCGCCTTAGGGAGCTCATGGGGTTTGCTCAGGAGGCACCTGGCCACTGCACAACAGTGGCAGAAAGTCTGGTAGGACCATGGGGCCCGAGCCAGAGAATATGAGGTGGGACAGCGAGTGATGGCACTCATCCCTGTCCAACAGAATAAATTACAGGCAGCATGGGAGGGGCCATTCTCCATTGTCCAAAAGGTTAGTGATGTCAATTACATGATAGAGCTACCGGACAGGAGATGCAAACAAAAGGTGCATCATGTCAACATGCTGAAGCCCTACCATGACAGGGAGGAAATGGTCCTGGCTGTATGCAGTTCCCCAGAGGAGGAAACTGAGGTAGATCCACTGGTGGACCTACTTGGGGAGGCCAGGGTTGCATCCTCTGTGGACAACCTTACCCACTTGGAACAGCTGACACCAGCCCAGGTGCAAGAAATTAGGGGTGTGCTGAGAGAGTTTGAGGACATGTTCACAGGGAAACCGGGGTACACCACGATGGCAGAGCACCATGTGGATACAGGGACCCAGGTTCCCCTGAAACAGTCCCCCTACAGGGCACCTGAGCACATTAAGCAGACTGTGAAAGAGGAGCTCAAAGAGATGCTGGAACTGGGGGTAATCCAGGAATCTAGTAGCCCCTGGGCATCACCCGTGGTACTGATCCCCAAAAGGGATGGCACCACACGATTCTGCGAGGACTACCGGAAGATTAATAGCTGCACGGAGTCTGACACCTATCCCATGCCCAGAACAGATGAGACCCTGGAGCGACTGGGGGGAGCCAAGTATTTGACCACAGTAGACCTAACAAAGGGCTATTGGCAGGTACCTCTGACCCCTGTGGCCAGGGAAAGATCAGCTTTTGTTACTCCATTTGGTTTATACGAATTTAAGGTAATGCCATTTGGAATGAAGAATATACCTGCAACCTATCAACGGCTTGTAGATCGCATTCTGTCTGGGGTAGGTGAGTTTGCATTAGCTTATATGGATGATATAGCCATATACAGCCAGACCAGAATGTGCGGGATGTGTTCCACAGGTTAAAGAAGGCAGGTCTGACAGTCAAGGCAGAGAAGTGCCAGGTAGGTATGGCAGAAGTATCCTACCTTGGGCACTGGGTGGGTAGTGGACACATCCATCCGGAGCCTGCCAAGGTTGATGCCATCCTGGCCTAGCCTACTCCTACCACAAAGAAACAGGTCAGGGCATTTCTAGGGACAGCAGGGTACTACCAGAGGTTTGTTCCCCACTATAGCAATCTGGCTAAGCCCGTAACAGACTTAACCAAGAAGGGAAAGCCAGACACAGTGAAGTGGTCAGAAGGTTGTGAGGTTCCTTTTCAGGAGCTAAAAAAGGCCTTAAGCGGCTCAGCTGTATTGGCTAGCCCTAATTATAGTTTAAAGTTTATGGTCTATGTGGATGCCTCGGATCAAGGGCTGGGGGCTGTGCTGAGCCAAGTTACCCAGCAGGGGGAGGAGCACCCGGTTGTGTACCTCAGCCGGAGACTTTTGCCCTGTGAGGAGGCATACGCCACAATTGAGAAGGAATGCTTGGGAATAATGTGGCCCCTTCAGAAGCTGCAGCCTTACCTATATGGGAGAGAATGTACTGTGGTCACAGATCATAATCCCCTGATTTGGCTTCATAGGTCCAGTGGGCAAAATGGTAAACTACTATGTTGGAGTTTGGTACTGCAGGCATACAACATGACCATCCAGCATCGCAGTGGTAAACAAAATGCAAATGCAGATGCACTGTCTAGACAGGGCTAATGGCATGGCTGGATACTTTTGGGCACTTACCAATAATTGCATGAATGGCTGTGTCACTTGGGGTGGCCCAAGGGACACGCCTTCTTTATCTGGGGGGGAGGAGATGTGACAGAAATGGGCAGGAAAGAGTTAATGGCTTGGATTCTGTAGGTGTCTTATTTTTTTAGCAGTTTGGACAAAATACAGTCAGGCCGAAATCCTCTGTCCAGCATCATCCAGCTTGTGGAATTCCTAGCTGCTAGATAAGAGCTGGGTCATAAATCTCGAGTGGACATCTCCAGACACACACAGACCTGCAGACACGGACACAGGGTGGTTTGAATGGATTGGATCATTCAAATATAAACTTAAGGTGAAAAGGGAATATAATTGGTCACTGATAGGTGATCAGTCTGATTAGGACAATTAAATACATACAGTACATGTTAGTTGGTTGGTGCATTTAAAGGGAGAATAGGAATGACCTATTCTCCACAGAGTATATAACCTTCTGAAAGGCAGAGAAGGGTCTCTTGCTTTTGGAAAGCTGGAAGGGGAAACATAAGTTTGGAGCCTACCCTTGTAGCTGTGTCTGTGGGAGCTGGCAGTTAGAACAGGGTCCAGTGTCTCTTGTAAGGACAGGAAAGGGTAAGTTTAGTGATGGCATATTTCAGTCATAGCCTTCTTCTTTTGCCATCTGTTATTTAAAAACATTTGTTTACTTTTCCTGCATTAGTGTTATTCTCTTGTGTTGTAAATATATATCCAGTAAATGCTCAGTGCACTTTCTGTTAAGTAAAAGCTATTTATTTGCTCAACAGTTGTGACTGTGATGTCATTCTTCTAAGGTAATATTTGGTTTCCACTGGCTGAGGTAAACTCTGTGTAGCATCCGCCACCCGAGAGAGACACACTACCAGACTTTAACTTGTGCAATTGCACATTTAATTATTCAAGTTTGTACACTTGAAAAAGGTGCCGGAAAGAAAGTCCGGCTGGTGGCAGCTAATACCCAAGGACAGACACCTCTCTAGAAGCTGTTTCAGCCCAAAGGGAGAGGTGGGTTGTCACACTCACCACTGTTTATGCCCCCACTATCTCCATTGGAATACTGTTCCCGGCATCCACCACCCTTTCTGTGAAGAAGTATTTCCTCACATCTCTCCTGAACCTACCCTCCTCTAGCTTGATATGGTGGCCACTTGTTCTAGAGCACTCTTTTCTCTGTAAAAAAACTTTCACTTATACCTTATTCACCCCCATGGGGTATTTAAATGTCTCGATCATATCCCACCTCTCTCTCTCCTTTCCTCCAGGGTGTACATGCTTAGTTTACTTAGCCACTCCTCATAGGACTTTTGATGTAGACCTTGTACAATCTTGGTAGGCCTCCTCTGGACAGCCTCCACCCTGTATATGTTCTTCCTGAGATACGGCCTCCAAAACTGAAACACTGGTGGTTTCTACAGTACAAAGCATAGAACTCAATCAGCAATAACACTTGCTTACCATTTTAGCTAATCTACAGGCCCATTATATGTAAAAATGATGATATTATTCTCCATTTACTCTCAATATCTCACACCGCTGGTACATATTGGGTCCACCACTGTAGAAACAAGCAAAAATAAAAATGCTTATAAAATGATCATTTCGCATATTTTAAACATTTATAGAAACATAGAAACATAGAACTTGATGGCAGATTAGGACTACTAGGCCCATCTAGTGTGCCGATTTTCCCTGCCCACTGTAAAAGCCACAGACACTACTTGATGTCCAGCTTTACCTCCTTGTTCCTATTGCAAGGGTTCTCCTATGCCTGTCCTATGAATGCTTGAATCCCCCCCACTGTGTTTGCCCCCATCACCTCCACTGGGAGTCTATTCCATACAACCACCACCCTTTCTGTGAAGGAAGACTTCATCACGCTACCCCTTAGTCTACCCACTTCCCACCTCATGTCATGCCCCTCGTTCCTGGACACCTTGAGGTCATCAGACATGATTACCCCCAAATCCCTTTCCTGTTTGGTGACCATCAGTTCCCCTCCCCAATCATATAATCCTTCCCTGGGTTCTTTCACCCCAAATGTATGATTTTGCACTTTTTCACATTAAATCTCAAGTGCCACACTCTGGACCATTCTTCTAGTTTTCCTAGATCCCGCCTCTTTTTTTTCCACCCCTCCTGGAGTGTCCACCCTATTGCAGATCTTAGTGTCATCTGCAAAGAGGCACACCTTCCCCTCTAGCCCCTCTGCAATGTCACATATAAAGACATTAAACAAGACTGGGCCAAGGACTGGTCCCTGTGGCACCCCACTGGTCACCGTCCTTTCCACAGACTGAGTACCATTTACCATGACCCTCTGTCTTCTATCACTCAGCCAGTTTCTAACCCTGTTTGCCACTTTGTGACCCACTCCCAGGCTGCCGAGCATGTTCAGAAGTCTTCTACTTAGAACGATATTGAAGGCCTTACTGAAATCCAGGTAGGCCACATCCACTCCCCCCCCCCCAATCCATGACCTTACTCACCCAGTCAAAAAAATCAATTGGATTTGTTTGACATGGCCTTCCTGCTGTGAATACATGCTGTCTCTGATCCTGTGCTCCACTGGATTCTAGGTGTTCCATGATCCTTTGTTTAAGTAGTGATTCCATAATCTTCCCCACTATTGAGGTGAGGCTGACAGGTCTATAGTTTCCAGTCTCATCTCTACTGCCACTTTTGTGAAGAAGGACTACATTTGCCCTCCTCCAGTCCTCCGGAGCCACTCCCATATCGAATGACTCATTGAATAGAGCTGCCAGTGTTGATGCCAGCATCTCCCGTAGTTCCCTTTAATATTCTAAGATGCATGCCATCTGGTCCCATTGCCTTGTCCACTTTCAGTTTTGCAAGTTCTTTTAAGGCTCTCTCTTCCATAAATGGACTGGTGTCCATCTCATTCCCATATTTGTTCCTGTTGCCTAACTGTAGACTCTCACCTTCTTCTTCTGTGAATATGGAACAAAAATATTTGTTTGGTATTGACACTTTTTCCAGGTCCCCTTCCATGCACTCTCCTTTTTCCCCCTTTAAGTCTTACTATCCCACCACTGTTTTTTCTTCTTTCACTAATGTACCTATTAAAAGTCTTGTCTCCTTTTTTTACCTCCTGTGTTATTTTTTTCCTCTGTTTGTGCCTTTGCACTCCTGACTGCTTTTTCTGCCTCCCTTTTTTATCGAGATACACTATCCTGTCCTCCTCCTCCTGCTGTGTTTCCTTGTATTTCCTGAAAGCCATCTTTTTTGCCCTTACCTTCCCAGACACTGCCTTTGAGAAACATAATGGCTTTCTCTTTTTTCTTGCCCTTGTTTACTTGCCTAAGGTATCCAGTGAACATGGCAACTATGACTGAGTGACTGCAAAAGGGGCAGCTCAATCATGGCGCCTGTGTTCTGGGCTACCAGGCCGGGTAGCGATGAGATACGGGGTAGGGGACTGCAACAGGATGCTTGTGTATATACACGCATGCATGGCGGGGAGGGACCACACTGCATGACGGGCGGAAGAGGAGGGAGGGTATGTGGGGTGCAGTGCAGCAGTTGGCTGCCGAGGTGGCTATGAGGAATGGTGGGTAGGGTGGCAGGCTGTGGTTGGGAGATGCTGGGGTCAGTTTTGGGGCGGGCTTCTTTTTTGTGTTGTGCTGGTTTTATTTTTTTATTAAGTTTTACACCCCCGACATGCACCCCTTGGAGTTAAGAATGCTTAAGTGTGAGGGGCACAGCCTTCACATATCCTACAATCCCATTGCTGGTTTTGTAGTCGCCTGCAAATGTATGTCACTGAATTGCTTTTCAGTGATATACACTCGCCATAATAGCAATCACCATAGCGCGTTCGCTATTATGACATAGAACCCTTGCCTAATGCAAAGGTTTGTCACCTCCACTATGTCACCTTTCAGATGGACCCACTGCTCCTCTACTCCCCTTCCCTTTCATCCCTTCCTGTCAGGGCATGCTTGAAACATATCCCCATCTTAGTAAAGTCCGCCATCCTGAAATCCAGGACCCTTGCCTTTGTGTGGCTTGACTCTGCCACTGTACTCATGCTGAACCATACAGTGCGATGATCACTGGATCCCAGGTGTTCACCCACCCTGACTTCCTCAGTTCTGTCCCCATTAGTGAGTACCTGGTCCAAAATTGCACCCTTGCCTTTTTCAATTCTTTAGTGGCATGTGTGAATTATATATTATCTATTCCAAAGAATTGCTTAGCCTGGAGAGTCACATAAAGAGGTTACCTGTTTTGAAAAATCCTTTCAATCATATTGAACATAAATGCATCTCATACCACATCTATAAAACATTAAAGAAAAGAATTATAGTATATATATAGAGAATAATGGATAGGTTACAGTTTATTACCGGGGAGTAATACCATCGAGAGGTTCTGGACACATGAACCTTGAGAGCGAAGCTCGAGAGATTCCAATGTGTCCAGAACCTCAAGATGGTTTGACTCCCCAGTAATAAACTGTAACCTATCCATTATTTTATTTAATAAATGGATCTAATCTGGAAATGTTCCCCTTTTGTGTGGTGTAGGAGGAAATTTAAAACTTACAGTGCAGGCGAGGTAGTTTCCAGTTTAGGGCTAGATGAGTATGGAGAAAGCGGCTGCAGCTACTCGTCCTCATCATCACATCGGTGGCCATAAAGAGGAAATGGTGGGTGGGTGGCTGATTCATCTAGAATTGAGAATGGGAGAGAAAATTGGAATGCAGCTGAGGGGGAAAAAACTGTTCAAAACACCGAGGATTTCTCTCGCTAAGCGAGCGAGGGAGCCGCCATTTTTTCTATGCTGTTTCGCCGGCTATACAGGAGAAGCGGTCAATCAGAAGCACACTTTTGAAGATGTCGTGAGGGAAAGTTGTGCTTGCGTGCTTGTCTTTTGCTGGTAATACTATGGTTAAGGTACCGAATGATAGTATTACCACTCGTGAACAACAGTATTATCACTCTTGAAGTGTAGTATTATCACTTCGAGAGTGATAATATTACCGATAATTTTTTGTATGCTTTTGTAGCATATTAAAATAGAAATCCATATATTAAAGTCTTCTACTGTACATTGTTACCAAGCATTCCTTTTATAAATCACTGTATATGTCACAAAATGTGCTACAGTAACTGATTTTAAAACTGAGCTTACCTGACTTCACTTTGGGTGATCAGCCTCTTTGAATGTTGCTCTTTAATGATACTGTGCCATAATTTTGATCAGATACTAATTTCTAATCAATTAATAGTGACCATATATGCATTAATTCCATAGAAATCTTATGTTGTGCTTATAGTATGTTGCGTCACTCTGGTCACTCTGTTCTCTAACAAATGGTGTTAATTAAATTCCTGCTTGTGCTTAAGGGGACACTGTCACCCCATTTGGCCTCAATCTGTCCCTAGTTTAAAACAAGTTTTGGTCAGAGCCAACACGGCAGCATAAACCATTCACACTGCTCGCGGAGTGCAAGGAGCTCATGGGGGAAGTTAGAAACATAGAAAATTGATGGCAGATAAGGACCACTAACCCCCTCTAGTCTGCCCTTTTTCCTTACCTGGCTGGTGGCCCTATTTGGGCATCATTTTAGGAACATAGAAACATAGAATCTGATGGCAGATAAGGACAGTTTGGCCCACGTAGTCTGCCCATTTCTCTACCTAATAGATAAGCTGCAGATCCTAGTTAACCAACAGCCTACTTCCTCCCACCCACCACTACAATTGCCTTATGTCTGGCCCATGCATTCTTGAATTCCCCCACTGTTTTTGACTCCACGACTTCCTCAGGAAGGCTGTTCCATGCATCCACAACCCTAACCATGAAAAAATACTTCCTCACATTACCTCTGAGCCATTCCCCCTCTATCTTTAAATTGTGCCCCCTTGTTCTTGCACATCTCTTTTTCTGAAAGATGCTACCCTCTTGGACTTTGTTGATTCCCTTGAGGTACTTGAAAGTTTCTATCATGTCCCCCCTCTCCCTCCTTTCCTTGAGGGTATACATATTAAGCTCCTTTAGTCTCTCTTCATATGTCTTCTGGTGCAGACCCTGCACCATTTTGGTTGCCCTCCTCTGGACAGCCTCCACCCAGCCTCTCCTTCCCACCGCTAGGGTTCCTTAATGTCTATCCCAAGCATGCTTGAATCCCTCTACTGTGCTTGCTCTTACTACCTCTTGGGGAAGGCAATTTCATGTATCCAACACCCTTTCAGTGAAGAAGAACTTCCTCATGTTTCCCCTTATCCTACCCCTCCTCCAATCTCATATTGTGCCCCCCTTGTTCTTGTACTCGTTCTGAAAGATGTCACCCACTTGCATCTTATTCATGCTTTTAAGATACCTGATGGTCTCTATTATATCTCCACTTTGTCTTTACTCCTCTAGCAAATACATTTTGAGGTCCCTCAATCTCTTTTCATATATCTTGTGGTGCAAGCCCTGTACCATCACAGTTGCCCTTCTCTGAATCGCATCTACCCTGTCTACATCTTTAAAAAGATGCAACTCCAGAACTGCACACAGTATTCCAGATGAGGCCTCACCAGCGTTCTGTACAGTGGTTTCACTGCCTCCCTTCTTCTGCTTGTAATACCCCTCAGTGCACCCCAGCATGTCTCTGACTCTCCCTATTGCCTTTATACATTGTTTAGCCCTTGTTAGGTCATCCAAGATGATAATCTGCAAGTCTCATTTTTCCCTAGTAATTGCCAGCAAACCCCCATATCCTGTAGCTCTCCACAGGGTTTCTGCATCCCTGGTGCATGTCCTTACAATTCTTCATACTGAATCTCAGTTGCCACATTCTGGACCATTTTTCCAGCTGTTCTATGTACCTCCTCATTTTCTCCACTCATTCTGGAGTGCTTACCCTGTTGCAGATCTTGGTGTCATCTGGCAAGAGGCAAATCTTTCCTTCCAGCCCTTCTGCAATGTCAGTAATAAAGACTTTGAAAAGGATCGGTCCCAGGACTGATCACTGAGATACCCCAATGGTCATTTCCCTTTCCTCAGACTGGATATCATTAACCACCATCCTCTGCTTTCTACCCTGCCCAGCCAGTTACTAACCCTGTTCCTGTAATGAAGTTCTGCATTAAGATGGAGCCCACAGCAAAAAAGTGTGCCATGTCCAAGATGGCAGCTGGAGTTTTTGTATCCGCACTGACTCGAGAGATCCATGGCAATCAGAATCACAAGGCAGCATAATACAGTGGTTGTGTATAAAGTTCTGCATCCTGAATTTTTATAGTGCATAGTATTATTTATTCATTTGTTAACTGGGTGAATGCACTGGTCCAAGGACCATTTTCAGGCATGGCCTGGGCCAGAGACTGGTACAATCAATGGTAAAATACAGTGAACAACAGCAGTGAATCATACATAAGCAAGTACAGAATCCAGTACAGTCAGGCAACATACAGAGGTGGACAAATAATAAGACAAGCACACAGTGCAAGATGCAACAAACAAGGTGGGCAATATATAAGATATATAAATACATAAATACCAGCAAGGGATCAATGTCCTGTAACATAAGGTCATGATACAGTTATGTGAAATGTACACTCAGCAGTCCTTTGGCTTTCAGAATGCAACTGTCATGTGTACTCTCTAGAGGTTCCAGAACCACAGAAGGGTACAATCACATTCCATGACCTTTGAAGTGTGGTACAACATTTTGAAAGGGATGGAATTCTATGCGGAGCAATGCTCCACTATACACTGTATATCAGTTCTTGGCAGAAAAGAATGTTTTTCCCCAATTACAGTAGCAGCCTGTTGTCCCTACCTACTGTAATGCAACAGATCCTACTTATTTGCTGGCTTTATCGCCACTTGCACTGCATCACTGTTCCATTTTGCATATCTTATACATTCTTGAATGCTGGTGTCATTTCAGACCCTATCACCCCTGCTTGAGGATGTTCAGTGCATTTACTGCCCTAGAGAAGAAGGACTTTCACACATTTTGCCTAGTTCTGCCCTCCCCCAGCTTCATATCATGACCCCTTGTTCCTGGACACCTTTTCATCTGAGTATTCTTCCCTCTTCAACCTCATTTATACCTGTGAGGTATTTGAAAGTCCATATCATACCATGTCCCTGGTTACCTCCAGAGTATATATAACGAGATATTTTAGACCCTGGTCATACTTATTGTATAATAAAAGAAAAATAGACTATTCAAAAAGTGAAATCTTACTAGACATGATACCGGATGGATAAACTACAGAAAACTAACAAAAAGGGTGAAAGCAGAAATCAAAAGGGCAAAGGTAGATTTTGAATTAAAACTGGCAACGCTATCAAAAGACAATTACAAGGCTTTTTTATGCTCATATAAATAAAATAAAAGTGCTTAATAATTCAGTGGGGTCCTTAAAAACTCCAAATGGTGACATCATATCTGATATAAATTATATAGCTGACATCCAGAATCAATAAGTTCCAACAGCATTTAATCCCAAACCTAACATAATCTTAAATAAAAATAAATCAGATACAAGGGAACTTATGCCTTTTCAGGTTGATCCGAAAGATCTAGCAATTAGGTTAAAGAACGTAAAACCCCTGGACTGAATGGAATACACCCCAGAATAATAAATGAATTAAGCACTGAGCTGGCCCCACCATTAGCCCATATATTTCAAACATCCCTGATGGAGGGTGAGACGGTCGAATCCTGGAAGACGGCTACAGTTATACCACTATTTAAACAAAATCTGGTCAGAACCGATAGGCTATGAAGAGCTTTTGGGATGCTTTTACCCATTATTTCTTTTTTTTGTGTGTGATCTATTTTTCTCACCTCCAGGCTCCGAATTTGCCACTCCTTCGGGCATCCATGGTCCCTACACCCTTCAACCCCCCCCCACTGAGCACCCCTCATCCCATATCTGCAGCCTACCTCAACTTAGTTCAGCATTACCCTTCACAGAGTGGGTCCCTCTCCTCCGAGGGGGAAGGCACTGGTGGGGACAGCCCAGCACACTATATTTTCCTCGGCCTTAGGGCTGCTGAGACAGGCGTCAACTTGCAGGAAGTCTGTGGGTGTGCAGTGGTCTGGATGCTGTCATCTGGCCAATCTGGAGCGCTTTTCTCGTTTCTGGTTGTCCCTCCTGCCCGCTACTTGTAGTGCTCCAGTCTCCTGGGGCCACTGTTAGTGGTGCTTCCCACCCAACCACCCAGGAGAGAGGCAGTCCTCTGGATGCTCAATCCTCTCCTTCCTGCCAGCCCTCGGTGTCCCGAGTCCTTTCCCGAACCCAGGTCACTGGCGTGGGTCAAGGTGTGGCATCCTGTGCCTCAACCCTCTATGCCACCTGGCCAGCCTACCCATTATTTCTAATGAATTTGCACAATGCAGATCTGCTGAGAGGCAATTTCAATGTGGTCTTCCTTTTACACATTTTTATGATGTATTTTCCTAGAATATGTCTCCTGATTGCTATATATTTAGCCTGGGTAGTTCATAGAAGAAATGGCATCTTATTTTTGGGTGGTGAAGCACTAGCAGTAGGCCACTGGAATGTGTCATACATAGGCACAAGATGTGTGTGGGCAATAATGCCCAGTGGCCATACACCTCAGGCACTTACATGTGGATCCATCGTCCTGGTGTCATTGCACTACTCAGTGTGGGTGAAAGCCGATGCTGTACTCACTCATACAGGTCCCAGAACAGGCATGTTACAGCTGACCTCCTATTTGTTTGTACAACTGGGGAACCACAAACGCACTATTCATAGCCTGGAGCATACACTACAAATGCCATTGCAGGATACCGCACCCAGGATTCCTCAGCAGTCCGTAGGGTGGCATGTTACACAGGGAAATGGGGAAGAGTGTATGACAGCAGGAAGATACAGCATCAACAAGGCATGCATTGGAGGTATGTCAGTTCCCTCTTATGATTTGCCAGGGACATACACACAGCTGCATACACTGGTGGGTCCGCAGCTTGTGTAGTGCCCCAATGTATGGTATAGCCACTTGGGTCATTCTGGAGTGAAGGTCCCCAACCAAGATCCAGTGCAGTCAGTGGCTCGCTGTGGCAGGGCATGGAGGGCAGTGCCAGTTTCTGCAACAGCCCAGGTATGGGGGGAGTGTGGTTGTCAATGTACCAAGGCAATGGGTGGGAGTCCTCTATGTTATGGACATGGACCATGGTTTCCTCTGGTGCAATTGGGTCCAGGGGGGCCCTACACTATGGAGCTGTTCGTGGATGGAGTTGGCTCAATCAGGGAGACTGGAGGGGGTACCTTTAGCCACCAGAGCTGCCAGGCTGCTGTGCACCTGGGTGTACTTCCACAGCCACCTGTAGGTGGCTGGCAGGCTTAGGCCAGCTATTCGTGGCCTAGCTGTGGGCCACGCTGCGCTGAGCTGTGAGGGGTGAATTTCTCACTGAGTATGCTGCAGCGCAGAATATGCATGGGAACACACCCTTGACTTGCACAGCATACTATTTGTGTGCATGCTGGCCCATTCCCTTGCGGCAGGTGCATCCTGCACATTTGAATATCATGCTGTGGTGCATTGTTGGAGTTGTGTGGCACATCTCACATTTCCACCGGGATGTGCTGGGCATCTCCTTTGATTATGGGGCCCTGGACTAGGCTACCCTGAAGAAATACAATATCAACTAGTGGCCTTGATGGAAGTGGTGTGGTGGATGAGCTGTGGTGGTTCGTATCCCTATAGTTTAGGGTGATGCCAGATAAATCTGGAAGGAAAGGCTGGAGACGTACTCTAGAGCCAAGATGCAAGGTTTATTAGCCACAGTTGGAGCACACAGAAGACTTAGCATTCACTAACACTATACACATGAGAAAGAGTGAATAAGGTTACTGGGACCAAAAACTGGCCCCACTAATGTCCTACAAAAGTCCAGTTATTCAAGTCTTAAAGGTGTAGCGATACAGTGCACCAAGCTTGGGTTTCTAGTATTTTGGTCGGCCGACTGCTGAGGGTGAACCTAAGGAAGCGCTTCCTACACAGACCATAAAATGGGGCATCCCCCAGTGAACCAAAAACCAAGTAAAACACTGTAGGCCCCCTGGCCCTTGGAAGAAGGTGACTCCTGGTGTCACTGAGGCAACGTCGACAGGGCAGTGCCTGGTCAAGGATGGGTGTTGACGCCAGATTGTAGGGGAAGAGAACCTCCTCTGGGGATGTTGGCTGTGGTGACCTTGGGCAGGTGATCTCCAGTCGAGGAAAGGATGCTGGGTGTGATGATCCACTGGATGACCTCTGGACAGGTCCCTGGAACCCTTACCACCTCACCCCTGCAGCTTCAGAATCCGACAATCTTCGGTGTGACCTCTTGATGCATCACTGGAACATGAGCCACCTATGGGCAGTACAATCAAGAGTATGGTGACCCTTGATGTGGCCTCTTGCGTGGGCCACTGGTACTTATGCCACCTCAGGGAATGGGGCACAGAGTCTGGCAATCCTCGGCAAGGCCTTGGTATAGGCCACCGGTACTGTTACCACCTTAGGACAATGTCTATTTGGGAGAATGGGCAACGTGACTCTGAGTTCGGCAGATGACTTAAGTCCCTCAAGCTAGAGCTGGGCCGGCCCCTAATCTGACTCACTTTGGTGGGCCCTAGCTACCAGCTGGCTACCACTTACGACCTGCAACTCGAACCTGGGGCATCATGACGAATACTTGGAGTTGTTGGAGGTCGTTGGAAGTGGGTGCAAGTGATACTGGGTTTCCCAGGGACCTTCCCTGGGTCAAGGAAGAGACACTGGAGGACTTCTGGATAAGGTGTGAGGTGTGAGATGTGAAGTGTGTGCAGGAGCCCCTGGAGTTCAACCAAGATTTCTGTCCTTTGGGGAATGCACAACCAAGGAGGAGTGATAAGGCTTCTTCTCCTGGAGACTGCTTGCATGGAAGGTTCACTGGGTCTGTTTCCCGGCCAAATGAACTGACTCAACACACTGGGGGACCCGACTAGACAGCAGATTTCTGCAAAAACTAACCGAGGCTGCTACTGGGGATCTTCTGGAGGGAGTTACACCAAAGGGACCCAGGGGATTCACTTCAACCTCCCAACAGGGAAGCCGACATCCATTGCCTTGCTGTCCTTCACCCTCCCTGGTCAAACTCTTTCTCCCTCTGTCCAGTCTGTGAAGAGCCTCCTCTAGGCTGGGGTGGTCCTGGCTACCTGCCAGGGGATTGGCTCCTTCGTCCAGAGGTCAGCCTCCTAAAGCTGGGTCAGTGGTTTAAAAATAAAAGTCTCCAGATTTGAATCTACCCTGGCCACAGGGATTCGCTGAGAGAGCTCAGCCTGGCTTCCTTCTCCACCGGGGACAAGAATATTGCCCAACTGGTTTGGCTGGCTAGGTGTTGGTCTTGAGCAGGGGGAAGGGGAAGAAAAGAGGAAAAAAAATGGTTTTCTTTTAAAACCCTGAATTTAAACTTCTAGGACTGTCTGCTGGAGTTGGGCCTGTTCTGTGTTTCAGAGGGTCACCAAAGCTTTTCAAGGGTTTCCCATTAAGCTGCCAGGGTCACCATAATTGTCTGACCCCTCATATCTCTTAGGATCCCCTATTTTCTGTGGTGCTCCCAATTTCCCTTGGGCGCTACAGATTCGGGCCCGCCTAACAATGCATGTCCTCATGTATTTCCCAAATGTTTAGCTTCTGAATCTTAAACTCTTTGACAGTTCCATCCATAAACAATGACATATTCCTCGCTCATGTTATGGTAACAAAACATTTGTAGCAGCCTACAGATTATTAACTTTAAATCTTTAATTCCATGTTTTCCTAACACTATAAACATTATGGTAGTGGTTTTGTCAGTGTATGAGAAAACAGTTATGACTCCTTGCATCTTTAAAGCTAAAATTGACATCTTAGAACATTTCAATAAACCATATTTACAACTGGGCAGTGGTCTTGGCTCTTCTTTCATTTTTCTACTTGCATGTGGACACCCTTTGTACAGCTTCAGTCACATACCTCTGAGGGGGTACCCCAAAGTTTGACCTCTGGGATCTACGTTGAGAGGGCTCTGCAACAGTGGCTACAGGAGGGTGTGGCACCATTGGATATAGCCATGGGGTTAGTAGCAGGGTGGGAAATGACTCTGGGGTGTTTTTCTCAGTTTGGAGTAGTTCCCGTCTCTCCTCCAGATTACTGTCCAGGAGGTGACTTCCAGACGGTGGAGCAGCTCTGAAGGTGCAGGGCTTAAGTCTGTTGTGATGAACAATTTGTGGCTGCTTTCTGCCAGACTCCTCTTGTATCTTGTAAACAGGTAAGTCCAGGAATGGGATTTGAACAATCAAATATGGTTCTGACTCCCATTTGACATCCATCTTGTGACAGCGAGTCTTTCTTAATAGTACCCTTTCGCAGATGGCCAGAGGCATTGCATGGGCTTGGACATCATAGTTTGCTTTCTGTCATTCCTGCACTTTCTTCATGTTTTGTTCCACTATTTTTCCAGCATCTCATAATCATTGATGGTGCTCAGTCACCCACTCAGTAGTGGTATGGAGGGGTTTCACTGGGTTTGGTTTTACATCTAGAACTAAGTCCATGGGGAGTCTCCCATGATGACCAAACATCAAATAGTACGGTGAGTACCCAGTGCTGCTGTGAGTTGTGTTATTGTAGAGGTACACTAGCTCTGGGAGAAGTCTTGGCCAGTGCAGTCGCTGAGACTGGTAGGGTTCTGAGCATGTCAAGGATAATCCGATTGACCCTCTCACAGAGCCTATTGCCCTGAGGGTGATAGGCAGTGGTGTGGATATTTTGCCCTCCATACAAGGCACACAGTTCTTTAAACAAGTGAGACTGAAATGTTGAACCTTGATCAGTCAGGATTTTGGTAGGGTGACCATAGGGTTGAACAAACTGCCTCCAGAACTTTTCAGCAGTGGTTCTGGCTCAAAGATCTCGGACAGGCACAGCAATGACAAACTTTGAATAGTAGTCCATCATGGTGAGAATGTAGTTTAGGCCATCCCACTGGGATCTACTTTAAGATGGTCCAGGGCCACCAGCTCAAGGGGTGCATGAACAGTGATCGGATGTAATGGGGCTCTTTGATCTTGCCCCGGTGCTCGCTTGAGGATACATGTCGGGCATTTGTCACACCACTCTTGGATGTCCTCACGCATCCCAACCCAATAGAAGCTGATTCTCATATAAGCCTCTATCTTTTTGCAGCCAAAGTGTCCAGATTTGTCATGATATGCCTCTAGGGCAACATCTGCAGCTTCACGAAGGAGGATGACTTGTCGAACTTGGTCATGTGTCTTTGGGTCAGTGATGGTGCGGATAAGCCTTCCATCCACAACTGTCATACGAGCCACATGTCGCCACAGTTTCACAAGTTCTGGGTCAGCATGCTTTCTGTCCTCCAGAAGTAGGGTCTGCTGGTTACTAATGAAGGCCTTTAGCTGTCAGGTCACTGGACTGTGATCTTGGATCTGCTGACATAAGACAGGGGTTTCCTTTAATGTCTCGGGCATGTCGTCTTCCAGTGCTTCTGCAGTTGCAGCAGGGCAGGCAGCTGTGGGGAAGCTATAGCAGCAGGCTTGTACCACCTCCTGAGGGATCTGGAGAAAGGGAGGCATCTCTAGAGCTTCTCTGTGGTTGTCATTCTCCTCCATCTCATCTTGGGTGGGTAACCTCGACAGGGCATCAGCATTTGCATTGGATTTACCAGCACAGTACTTGATTGTAAAATTGTAGTTGGCAAGTCTGGAGGCCCACTTCTGCTTGAGTGCTTCCAGTCGTGCAGTGTTCAGATGAGCAAGGGGGTTGCTGTCAGTGCAGACTGTGAAGGGTGTGGCTGCTAGGTAAGCTTTGGATTTCTAAGTGACGGCCCACACTAAAGCAAGGTATTCCAGCTTGAAGGAGCTGTAGCAATCATCATTCCATTCAGCTCCACGCATCCCATGACTTGCATAAGTGATGACCCTCTCAACTCCATCCTGGTCCTGGAAGAGGACAGCCCCTAGCCTTTGATTGCTGGCATCAGTATATAATTTGAAGGGAAGTTGATAATCCGGATAGGCAAGTACTGGAGCTTGGATCAACATTGCTTTTAGGCTGTTGAAGGACTCCTGCTGGGTTGAATTCCACTGCACTGGGCGGCTTTTGTGCAGTTGCTTTGTTCCCCTGAGCAATCCATGCAGTAGGGCAGCTACCTGGGCAAATTTAGGGACAAACCGCCAGTAGTACCCTACAAACCCCAGGAATCTCCTTACATCCCAGACTGTGACTGGAGATGGCCACTCATGCACTGCTTGAATCTTGTCTGGGTCTGGCAACACTCTGTGCCTGGATACAACATGCCCCAGGTAGTGAACTTCTTCTTTGAGCAGGTGACACTTTGATGGCTTGACCGTTGAGCCCATTGTCAGCTAGGTGAGTAAGAACAGTTTCAAGGTGATGCAGGTGCTCGGAATAGGTTTTAGAGTAAATGATGATGTCATCCAAGTAGAGGAGAACCATGTCAAAATTTCTGCTCCCCAAGCAGTGTTCCACTAGTCGCTGAAAGGTCCCCAGGGCATTACGCAATCCAAATGGCATTCGAGTAAATTCATAGAAGCCCATGGGGGTCACAAACGCAGACTTCTCCCTGTCCTCTGGTGTAAGGGGAACTTGCCAGTAGCCATTAGCCAAGTCTAGGGTTGAAAACAGTGATGCTGATTTCAATGCTGCCAGAGAATCCTCTATCTATGGTAATGGGTAAGCATCCTGGTGCGTCACTTGGTTCAGCTTCCGATAGTCGACACAGAAGTGAATTTTCCCATCCCTTTTCTTGACCAGTACTACTGGAGCAGCCCATGGACTGTGACTCTCGGTGATGACATTGGTATCCTTCATCTCCTGGAGCATAGTTTTCACTGGTTGGTACAGTGCAGGTGGAATAGGGCAGAATCGTTCTCTGATGGGTGGGTGCTGTCCTGTGACTATGCGGTGCTGCACGTTCTTGGTACACCCAAAGTCAAGGGGATGCTTGGAAAAGACTCTCTCTAGTCTATCTAGCATCAACAGCAACCCCTGTTTGTCTTCTTCAGGGGTTTCTTTTGTACCCAAGTCAATTTCCTCAAGCCAGCTCTTGGCATCTGCTCCTTCAGGGACTACAGCTCCATTTAATTGAAAGACATTCTCTCCATGGTCTGCTGAGGGCTCAATTATGTCCTCTCTTCAGATCTTTATCAATCTGGCCACAGGCTGATTCCGGTATAGCTTGACAGGAGTTGTGCCATAATTCAAGATGCAGATGGGAACCTGCCCCTTGGTAACTGTTGTGACACTCCGTGCAACAATCACTGGCTTCTCCCCTGTAGCACTGAGTGGTTCAACTACAGCCACATAGTCCTTGCCTTGCAGTCCCACCTTGGCTTTGCACAGCAGTATGGTCTCTGTACCTGGTTCCATTCTGACTGGCTGGACATCAAGAATCTGGATCTTCCCAATTTCTCTCTTGGCATTGGGGAACCACTGGTGACACTGCAATGTATTGATTGTGTGCTGCCAAGCCTTCTTGCTGGCTTTTGGGAGCTGTGCTGCTTGCTTCCGGAGGGCATCCAGTAATTCTTCATGACAGTTGTCCAGTACATTCATCCCCAAGATCACTGGAGGGAGGTTGTCATCATCAGTGTTGCTAATGATGACCCCTTGTTGTGGGTAAACCTTTTCTCCCAGCTGAATGTCCATTTCCTGGTAGCCCAAGTAAAGGATACTCATTCCGTTGCCTGCAATCAGGTTGAGCCAAGTCTTTGGAGAGCATCTTAGTTGGTCTTGGGTCTAGTGCATGAGGAAATGGCAGCCTTGAATAGTGGTAACTTGGGAGCCGGTGTCCAGAAGTGCTGTAAAGGTGATACCATTGAGTTTGATGGGAACAGTTGGGCACCTCCTTACATACTTTGACCATTCCAGGTTTGGGTTTAGACCTAGGAGCTTTCTTCCCGAGGGTTGGTCCACTGCCTCAGGGACACCCTGTTTAAGGACACAGCAACTTCTCCTTCCTGGATACACTGTCATTCCACATGGCCACTGATGCCACAGCACCTGCAGATAGGTCGTCCATGATTGTCGAACTGGTCAGTTGGTCGCCGGCCCATACTCCTTCAGTCTGGTCTTGCTGGGCATCAGGGATGGTCCATAGAATACCCTAGGTCCCAGCTCCCCTGGAGGTCTTGTACGACTCGGCAGACTTCTGCTAGTCTTTGCGACATGGCCTCCAGCTGGCAGGACATCTCTCTGGTACTGTCTCTTGCCTGGTCATTTGACCAGTCCTGGGCTTGAGTGACCTGATGGTACACTTTTTCTCTATCCCCTCTAGGGTAGGAGTCATGTTCTAGCCAATCTGGTAGATACTTTTTTTCCTGGCTGAACTCTTTCTCTGCCCTCCATCTGGTGAAGGTATTGCAAGACCAGCAGGGTTCAGACATTGGACCTCCAGTGGACATGGCTCTGGTGACACCAGCCATCTGCTGGAAGGCCACCATCTCTTTCTCAAGTCGTCCAGAACCTAGGACTTCTATGGCTTCCTCTCTGAAGTCTACAAACTTTGCATCTGGGTTTTGGCGGTGCAACATCTGCAGCTTCTGACATAGAGGCTCTCTCCAGGCCCCCTCGATGAACCTCTCTATCAATACTTGGTCTGGGTCATGATCCTCAGTCGGGTCTCATTTTCAAAGGGCCCGGTGTGCCTCTAGCAGGTTCAAGACAAAGTTCTGCAGTGTCTCCCAGGAGGCCCTGTGTGCAAGAGAAGAATTTCATTTTGAGGTCTGAGACACTGTGTTTGTTGAAGATGTAGCTTAGCCAGGTCAGGATCCATTCAGCAGTGTCCTTTTGTCCATCTGACCAGATTTCAACTTCCCGTTTGGCAGATCCTCCTAGCTGCTCAATGAGGATTTCCACTCTAAGTTGCTCTGACACTTGGTAGAGATGGAACATAGCCTGCAGCTTTGCATGGAAGTCGGTGAGGCTGCAGGTGTCTGAGCTTAGGTCCCCCGTGTACCTTGGTAGCCATGGTGCCCCAAAGTAATAAGGCATCATTATTGGGGGTGGTTGAACTGAAAGTGAGGATGATGCTGTGGCTCCTTCAGTATCTGAAGGCATCTTGGGTTGGAGTTCCTTCAGCTTTTGGCTCCTTGTTGACTCTGATCCTGTCGACTATGCCAAGTTTTTGTGGTGGACAATCTGTGGTGGTTTGTATCCCTATAGTTTAGGGTGATGCCAGATAAATCTGGAAGGAGAGGCTGGAGACATACTCTAGAGCCAAGATGCAAGGTTTATTAGCCACAGTTGGAACACACAGAAAATACTTAGCATTTACTAACACTATACACATGAGAAAGCATGAATAAGGTTACCAGGACCACAAACTGGCCCTACAAAAGTCAAGGTTATTCAAGACTTAAAGGTGTAGCGATCCGATGCACCGAGCTTGTGTTTCTAGTATTTTGGTCTGCTGACTGCTGAGGGTGAACTTAAGGAAGCACTTCCTACACAGACCATAAAATGGGGCATCCCCCAGTGAACCAAAAAACACTGTAGGCCTCCTGGCCCTGGGAAAAAGGTGACTCCTGGTGTTTCTGAGGCAACATCAACAGGGCAGCACCTTTTTGAGGATGGGTGTTGACGCCAGGTTGTAGGGGAAGAGAACTCCTCTGGGGATGTTGGCTGTGGTGACCTCAGACAGGTGATCTCCAGTCGAGGAAAGGATGCAGGGTGTGATGATCCACTGGACGACCTCTGGGCAGGTCCCCAGAACCCTTACCACCTTACCCCTGCAGCTTCAGAATCTGAAAATCTTTGTGTGACCTCTGATGCATCATCAACACGAGCCACCCATGGGCAGTGGCCAATCAAGAGTGTGGTGACCCTTGGTGTGGCCTCTGCATGGGCCAACGGTACTTATGCCACCTCAGGAAATGGGGCACAGAGTCTGGCAACTCGCAAGGCCTTGGCATAGGCCACCGCACTGCTACCACCTTTAGGACAATGTCTATTGGGAGAATGGGCAACGTGATCCGAAGTCTCATGGACTCCACTTAAGTCCCTCGAGCTACAGCCGGGCTTGACCCCTAATCTGACTCCACTTTGGTGGGCCCTAGCTACCAGCTGGCTACCACTTACAACCTGCAACTCGAACCTGGGGTGTCATGGTGAACACTTGGGTTGTCGGAGGTCGTTGGAAGTGAGTGCAGGTGATACTGGGCTTCCCGGGGACCTTCCCTGGGTCAAAGAAGAGACACTGGAGGACTTCTGGATGAGGTGTGAGCTGTGTGCAGGAGCCCCTGGAGTTCAACCAAGATTTCTGCCCTTTGGGGAATGCACAACCAAGAAGGAGTGATAAGGCTTCTTCTCCTGGAGACTGCTGCAAGGAAGATTCACTGGGTCTGTTTCCCGGCCAAAATGAACTGACTCGACACACTGGAGGACCCGACTAGATGGCAGATTTCTTCAAAAACTGACTGAGGCTGCTACTGGGGATCTCCTGGAGGGAGTTACACCAAAGGGACCCAGGGGATTCGCTCCAACCTCCTAACAGGGAAGCCGACATCCTTTGCCTTGCTGTCTTTCACCCTCCCTGGTCAAACTCTTTCTCCCTCTCTCCAGTCTGTCTCCTCTAGGTTGGGGTGGTCCTGGCTACCTGCTAGGGGATTGGCTCCTTCATCCAGAGGTCAGTCTCTTAAAGCTGGGTCAGTGGCTTAAAAAAAAAAGTCTCCAGATTTGAATTTACCCTGACCACAGGGATTGGTTGAGAGGGCTCAGCCTGGCTTCCTTCTCCACTGGGGACAGGAATGTTGTCCAACTGGTTTGGCTGGCTGGGTGTTGGTCTTGAGCAGGGGGAAAGGGGAGAAAAGAGTAAAAAAATGTTTTTCTTTTAAAACCCTGAATTTAGACTTCTAGGACTGCCTGCTGGAGTTGAGCCTGTTCTGTGTTACAGAGGGTCACCAAAGCTTTTCAAGGATTTCCCATTTAGCTGCCAGGGTCTCCTTAACTGTCTGACCCCCTCATATCTCTGAGGTTCCCCTATTTTCTGTGGTGCTCCCAATTTCCCTGGGGCACTACAGTGGGACACCTAGATATCATGGCAGTCACAGAAATATGGTACACAGAGAACCATGGCTGGGATGTCAACATACCAGGGTACACAATCAACAGGAGGGACAGGGAGGGTAGAAGAGAAAGAGGAGTAGCTCTCTATGTAAGAAAAGAGATGAAAGCAGCAGAACAAAAGAGTAAACAGGGAGGTGAGAAGGCACCATGGGTCACCCTGGAGACTAGAAAATGGCACCACAATCCACACAGGAGTTGTATAAAGACCCCCATCTCAGGGGAGGAAATGGACAAGGAAATGAAAGAAGGCATCCTTAGGATGGCAGCAAAAAGTGGAGATAGTGTTGATGGGGGACCTGAATATGCCAGATGTTAACTGGAGCACCTTTGCTGCAGCCACATCCAAGAGCAGGGCCATTCTCGATGCCCTACAGGGGGCATGCCTCAGACAGCTAGTGTGGGAACCTGCTCCAGAGGGAGCAATCTTAGGTCTGGTACTCTCAAATGGGGACTGAGAAAGGATCTCAGATCTAGAAGTGGGTAGCCATCTGGGAACAAGTGACCACCAAGCAGTGTGGTTCATGATAAACACAGCTGCTGAATCAAGCCATACAAAAGTGAGGGTACCGGACTTTAGGAGGGTTGACTTTGCCAAAATGGGAGAGTGCCTCAGAAAAGCACTAGCAAACAGGCAAAAAGGAGATGTAGGAGAACAATGGAGAAACATCAAAACTGCCATCACAGAGGCAACAAGCCATTATGTGAAGCAAATAAACAAATTAAAATAAAGAAAAAAACACTATGGTTCTCAAAAGAGATGGTGGAGAAGGTTAGGGAGAAAAAGATAGCATTCAGGAAGTATAAGGAAACACAGAATGAGCAGGACAGAGAACTGTACAAGTTAAAGCAAAAGGAAGTGGGGAATGCAGTCAGAATAGCAAAGGCCCAAACCAAGGAAAAGATAACCAACTAGGTCAAGAAGGGGAATAAAACCTTTTATAGGTACATTAAGGAGCAAAGAAAGACCAAAGGAGGAATACTGAGCCTTAATAAAGGGGAGGGTGGGTGAGCAGAGAGGGACAGTGAAAAAGCAGAGATACTGAATGAATACTTTTGCTCAGCATTCACAAAAGAAGAAGAGGGGAGGTACCTAATCCAATCAATAAAAGCACTCTGGATAGGGGGGATAGTGTTGATGGGGGACCTGAATATGCCAGATGTTAACTGGAACACCTTTGCTGCAGGCACATCCAAGAGCAGGGTCATTTTTGATGCCCTACAGGGGGCATGCCTCAGACAGCTAGTATCGGAACCCACTCAGGAGGGAGCAATCTTAGACCTGGTACTCTCAAATGGGGATGGAGAAAGAATCTCAGATTTAGAAGTGGGTAGCCATCTGGGAACAAGCGACCACCAAACAGTGTGGTTCATGATAAACACAGTCATACAATCAAGCCATACAAAAGCAAGAGTATTGGACTTTAGGAGGGCTGACTTTGGGAAAATGAGAGTGCCTCAGAAAAGCACTAGCAAACAGGCAAGAAGGAGGGGTGGAGGAACAATGGGGAGTAATCAAAACAGCTATCACAGAGGCAACAAGCCTTTGTGTAAAGCAAATCAACAAAACACAAGAAAGGAAAAAACTGCTATGGTTCTCAAAAGAGGTGACAGGGAAGGTTAAGGAGAAAAGGACAGCATTCAGGAAATATAAAGAAACGCAGAAGAAGCAGGACAGAGAGCTTTATCAGTTAAAGCAGAAAGAGGCTGGGAAGGCAGTCAGAATAGCAAAGGCCCAAACTGAGGAAAGGATAGCCAACTCTGTTAAGAAGGGGGATAAGACCTTTTATAGGTACATTAGGGAGTGAAGAAAGACCAAAGGAGAGATACTGAGGCTTAATAAAGGGGAGGGAATGTGGGTTGAGGGTGACAGTGAAAAAGCAGGGACACTGAATGAATATTTCTGCTCAGTATTCACAAAGGAAGAGGAGGGGGAGGTACCTAAACCAAACAAGAGAAACACTCTGAAGACGGGGGTCGATACCAGTCCTTTTACAGAAGAAAGGGTTCTGAAAGAACTAATAAAATTGAAGGTGGATAAAGCAATGGGGCCTGATGGGATTCACCCAAGAATTCTAAAAGAACTAAGGACAGAACTAGTGACACCGCTGACTACTCTCTTTAACAAATCATGGGAGGATGGGGTGGTACCTGAGGACTGGAGGAGGGTGGATTTGATTCCTCTTCACAAAAGTGGGAGCAGGACAGAGGCAGGAAACTACAGATGAGTTAGTTTGACCTCAGTGGTAGGTAAAATGATGGAATCACTTCTGAAAGAAAGAATTGTTGAGTACCTAGAGGCCAGAGGGGCTCAGGACCCAAGGCAGCATGGATTCACGATGGGAAGGCCATGTCAGATGAATCTAATAGATTTCTTTGACCTGGTGACCAAATTAGTAGACCAGGGAAGGGCTGTGGACATGGCCTACCTAGATTTTAGCAAGGCATTTGATACAGTCCCACACAAAAGATTAATAAACAAGTTAGCCAGCCTTGGAGCGGGTCCCAAGGTGGTAGGCTGGAAAAAAAATTGGCTAGACAACCGGTCGCAAAGGGTAGTAGTAAATGGAGTCCACAGTGAAGAAAGGAGGGTTACTAGCAGGGTACCGCAGGGTTCAGTACTGGGACCGGTCCTTTTTAATGTCTTTATAAGTGACGTTGCAGAGGAACTGGAAGGAAAAGTATGTCTCTTTGCAGATGACACAAAGATCTGCAACAGGGTTGATATACAAGATAGAGTGGAAAGGATGAGAAGGAACTTGGCAAGGTTGGAGGAATGGTCAAATGTATGGCAGCTCAGATTCAATGCAAAGAAGTGCAAGGTAATGCACCTGGGAAACAAAAACCCAGAGGAAGAGTACACAATGGGGGGTGAGATACTGACAACAGTAAAAATGGAAAGGGACCTGGGGGTAATTATATCAGATGACCTAAAGGTGGGCAAGCAATGTGAGAAGGCAGTAAGGAAGGTTGGGGGGATACTGGGATGCATAGGGAAAGGCATCAATGGTAGAAAACAGGAAGTTGTTATCCCTCTGTACAGACAGTTGGTGAGACCCCATCTGGAGTACTATGTGCAGTTCTGGAGACCCCATCTCCACAAAGACATAGACAGAGTGGAGGCTGTCCAAAGGAGGGCAACCAAAATGGTGCAGGGTCTGCACCAGAAGACATACGAAGAAAGACTAAAGGAGCTTAATATGTATACCCTTGAGGAAAGAAGGGATAGAGGGGACATGATAGAAACTTTCAAGTACCTCAAGGGAATCAACAAAGTCCAAGAGGGTAGCATCTTTCAGGAAAAGAGATGTGCAAGAACAAGGGGGCACAATTTGAAGGTAGAGGTGGGATGGCTCGGAGATAATGTGAGGAAGTATTTTTTCACAGAGAGGATTGTGGGTGCATGGAATAGCCTCCCTGAGGAAGTCGTGGAGTTAAGAACAGTGGGGGAATTCAAGAATGCATGGGACAGACATAAGGCAGTCCTAGTGGGGGGGCAGGAGGAAGTAAGCTGTTGGTTAACTAGGATCTGCAGCATATCTGTTAGGTAGGAAAATGGGCAGACTTGGTGGGCCAATTGGTCCTTATCTGCTGTCAAATTCTATGTTTCTATGTTTCTAAAAGGGTCCTCAATTCTTGGGCCTCCAGGTGTCCACTAGGGTGACAGCATGATGGTCTCCACAGAAGACACCTCCTTGCTCTCAGTTAACAAGTTGAGAAGGGGGTCTTCCCCACCTAGCTCCTCTCCAAGACTGCAAACTGCAAATACCATGTCAGCTCTATTAAAATATGACTTCATCATGTTCACATGATGCATCCTGTGAGTGTGTTTTTGGTCAGGTAACTCTACAATGTAATTAACATCGTTTACCTGCCGGACTACCTTGTATGGTCCTGCCCACTCAACTTGCAGCTTGTCCTTTCGGACCAGGATCAGAACTATTATCTCCTGTCCTACCCTGTATGACTGAGCTCTGGTTCCACAATTGTACCAGGTCTTTTGCATTTGCTGGGCAGCTGCCAGGTTGCTCTGGGCCATGCCCATAAGCTCCTTCAGTGTCTCCCTGAATTTTAACACATACTCCTCTATGGGAGTACTCTTGGTGGCATGATTACCTTGCCAGTCTTCTTGTATTAAATTTAAGGGTCCCCTCATCCTGCGTTCATACAAGAGCTCAAAGGGTGAAAATCCGGTTGACTCTTGTGGTACTTCCCTGTAGGCAAACAGCAGGTGTCAGGTATTTCTCCCAGTTCTGCCAATTCAGATCTGCAAATGCCATAAGCGTAGCTTTTAGGTTCCCATTATATCTCTCTACGAGACCATTGGCTTGTGGGTGGTAAGGCATGGTGCACCTCTGTACAACACTACACTTCTCCTACAAACACTTCATTAGGTTCAACATGAAGTTACCTCCTCCATCAGAGATAACCTCCTGTGAAAACCCAGCATGGGAGAAAATCCTCAGCAAAGCATCTACCTCCTTGTCTGCCTTAGTGGAGGACAAAGCAATGACTTTGGGATAGCAGGTAGCATAATCAACAAGTGTCACTATATACCTTTTTCCAGAGGAACTTGGGGTATTTTAAGGACCCATAATATTCATTCTAACCTTCTGGAATGCTTCCTCCACAAGTGGTAAGTCAATCAGGGCAGCCTTGGCTTTGCTTCTGTCCTTCCCTACTTCCTGACACCGGTGACAGAATTTGCAGTATTCCTTCATCTGCTTGGTAATATTGGTCCAATAGAAATCATGGGCTAAGCGCTGCATAATTTGAGCAATGCCCAGATGTCCGGACAAGGGAATATCATGAGCTACCTTGAGCAATAACCCACGATACTCCTGGGGAACAACAAACTGCCTGCCCATCACCCCTCTGTCCTGATGTCCTGTGTGTATAACATTCCATTGTCACAATACAGGCTATGCTTTCTGTCACCTCCCTGTGTCCCATGAGACTCTGCACAGGCCCTCAGCTTTTCTAAGCTTGGGTCTGTCTGTTATGCTGCTAAGTCTTCCAACTTCCCCAGAGCATGGGGCATGTCCCCATCAGTTCCCAGGCTAAGGTCCATAGTAGTGGCAGTAAGGAACTCAGTATTACAACCTTCCCCCTCCCCTTGACTATGTGTCACCCCTCCCTCCTGAGAGCAAACTTTAGTAGCAGTTGGATTAACTGCCACTAGGGGAATTCCATCCCCCTATTATTACCCTCTTTTAAAAGAGCTACAGGTTGGCTGGCCTGTCGCCCAACCTCCCCTGTCTGAATTTCTGTGGGGTCTTGAAGATCACAGGAGCCTCTATTATTCTGGCTCCTGGTCACAGCACAAACCACTCCCTATGGAACATCATTCCCCAAAATAACATCCACAATAACGTCTTCAACTACAGCCACCTTCCTTACCACTTCACCTGCATCTCCCCAGGATAACACTGGCTTATGGATATGTTTTCCTTTCCCCATGTAATCTCTCACAGAGACAAACTGATTTGGCAATATTTGTTCGGTCCCCGACAAATCCCTTTTTACCAGGGTAAGAGATGCTCCCGTATCCCTTAGCCCCTGGTTTGTACCCCATTCACTGTGACTGGATGAATGTGCCCCTCATATTATCAGGGAGAGCATCAGCGATACAGTAGGCTATTGTCTCTGACTGAACAGGCCTTTTTACCTCCTGGGCTTTCTTAGGACACTGTTGCCTAAACACTCTTGGTGTGTAGGGTAAGTAATAATAATAAAGATTCTTGTGTCTCGGAGTCTACCAAGAAATATTCGTAAACAAACAAGGAGTACTAATAAAGTTTATTATACTACTTACACCAAGCACGTGACAAAGAAAATCACAAGGCAGATGGGTTTCTCACAGCTCTCCAGAAGAATGTACATAATCTCCAGGATTGTAGATCTTAGATTCTCTAAAGTGTTGTCCCTCTCCCCGCTCTTCTAGAGTACTAATCTTCTAGAGAGCTACAGTGGGTTGCAGACAACTATATACTATAGATAACAGCATAGCAACAGAGATTACCTCATAGTTACAGATATGAGAAACAATATGAATTGGTCCCAAGTCATTCTCCATTGGAGAATGACTTAGGAGACAGAATTACTAGAGTATCATATGAGACAGAATGTGCTTCCATTAGCATTATAGTTTGGACAAAAGAAATGCTGACGGGTTCAAACTACTTGTAGTATTTCTTGCTTATGTATAATATAAGACAAAGACATAACAAAGGCATTCTTTCCCTGTCAGCTTGCTTAGAGACAAAGAGAACTGCTGACAGGGCTGTATTACACATGGCATATCTGTCTGAGTGTAAAACACACACTACATATAATTATATGAGAATATAAGTATACAGTAATCACTGATGATCCATCAGAGTGATCTTATCAGTGATTAGGTAGATTATATATGGAATATATGTAAAAGACAAACATAATCTAGATAAATGTATTATAGTGAGGTATAATGAATCATGCATAATAAACATTAGCATAGTGCAAAATAGCAGTATCACAGTACAATAGACCAGGAATACAGTGTGAGGTGTATGTGAGGTGTATGTGGGATGATAGGGGCATAACCCAGGCATAACAACGCTGCCTAGACACATTGCCTATATGGTGACAATACCAGCCTTCATCATGTTTCTTGTCCCCAAGCACCCTTTTGGCACCTGGGGTTTCCCTTCTTTTTGCAGGGGCCCTGTAGTTTTGGGATGTCCAAAATGCCCACTTTTATCTTTCATCCCTGAATTCCCCTTTGGAGCAACCCTGTTTTAAGAATAGCAATCTGCCAGCTCTGCAGCCTCTTTGGCAGTCTTAGGATCTCGGTCATCTAGTCAAACCTTTAAGTCAGGTGAGAAAATCCAATAAAACTGTTCAAGCAATACCACCCCTTCAATAGCTTCAATAGAATCTGCTGTCACCCCCTCCCACCTACATTTTAAATAGTGATGCTGTTTTGTGACTACCTCCTCAAAGCTCATTTCCAGCCCATTTCAGAATTTCTGGATTTTTGCTCTGTATGCAACAAGGTTCATATAATATTTCTTTAATAAAGCAGTTTTTAACTTGTCAAAATCTTTACTTTCAACATTGTCCATCTGCCCCAATGCTTCTCTCCCCTTGCCAATAAGTAGTGGAGAGAGGTGAAAGCTCCAGCTCTCTTTGGGCAGATTGGCCTGGATACAGACCTTTTCAAATGAATTTAAAAACATGTCCATATCCTCTCCCTCTTTAAACTCAGCCATTAATTTTGAATTTAACTTCTACCCCAGTCCTGGATATTTAAAACCAACTCCACCATTTATCTGCTATGGGGTTGGTGTCGGTTGAGCATCAGCTTTTTCTGCTCGAACTCTCTTTGTCATTGTCATTCCTCCACCTCAGCCTCTCTCTGTCACTGTCATTCATCAGCCTCTGCCTGGCACTGCCTTTTTTCAGCCTGGCGCTGTCATTCTTCAGCCTCTCTCTGTTGCCGTCATTCTGTCATTTCCATCTCAAACCTTATATTCTCAATCTGTTTCTCCTGCATCTGCAGCCTTCTTAGCTCCAGGTCTTGGTCTGTAGATGGCTCCTTCTCCTCTGGGCTCTGGACCTCTGAAGTCACAACCTCTTCCACTAACTGGCGTGACGTGTCCTCCATCCCAGCTGCTAGCAGGGCCTCCATCAGTTGCTTTTTATTCTTGTTTTCACTAGGAATGCCCTTCTCCCCACAGAGCTTCCTTAGCTGTTCCAGATTCATATTATTCTACTGGGCATTCTTCTATCTACACTAATTTGCTCAAAAACAAAAATATTCAAACAGGATAGGGTGCATTGTTTGCAATCAAATTTCTTTTCCCCTTGCCAAATTCTGCCCTTGATCATGTGATGGTTTTGCAAGACCATTCAAAATCCCAGCAGCTGGCACCAAATCTGTCACGAGCCCCTGGCCCCCAAACCTGGGGCAGCCCAGTAGGACCTCCTGTTTGCAGAGAGGATCTCCCTATTCAGGAACTCGTGAGCAGGAGTAAGGGATTCCGGAAGACTTAGCAATGCTACGTTTTCCAATGGGAGAGTGGATTATGTAGTTTTGAGTTCCCTTGACTCTGCACTACTTTCAGTATTTGCATCCTGTCATGGCCACTGGCTGCATCTTGCCGAAGTAGTTTTATACGATAGCCTAGCAGTGCTATCTTTCAGGCACACAGTCTTTTTAAAACCCTTCTGTTTAAAATGTTAAATCACACAACTAGACACCAGGCAGCATTGATAAGAAAATCATCAAAGTTTACTTAAAATAAAATCAATACAGAAAATTCTACAATTTGGAAGAACTTTGAAATGCAGACAATATCAAAAGTAAAAAGGGATGGTTCACAGAAAACTCTAGATACTGTCATTCTAAACTATACCTTGTTTTGATGTTAGAGTCCAGACAGGATTTTAAATGTTCTTGTAGAGACGAGTTCTTATGCAACAATCTTGTAGCAAGGTTGTATTCCAAGTCAGTTCCTCTGAATATCCTTTTTAAAAAGTCTTCAGATGCTCCCTTGGTGAAAAGTCTTGGGCCCAGATATTCAAAGTTGTGCGCGGTGTGCAAACCATTTGCATGAGTTTAGCGCAGGATTAGTGCGGGTCTGCTATATTCAAAAGGCCAAAGAGCGCACGCAAACCGCATTAGCACCGAGCAAACCATAATGATATGCAAGGGGCAAACTGAACATGAATACAGGTGCCATGGGATATTCAGTGACTAGTGCTGCGCTAAGGTGTTTAGTGTGACTTAGTGCGACCCTTTCCATGCTACAAATTACCACCCAGGAAAAGCTGGTCTTAACTCTGGGCAAACAGCTTTGTGCGACATTGTGACCTTGAGCAGCATTAGCATGGCTTTAGCGTGACCTTGTGTGACCCTAACATATGACTATGACACAGAGAAAATGCCAGACATGGAGGAAACATGCTGCTCAATGATGGCACCACAATGATGCCAACTGCTGCCGCCAGTCCCAGCCATTCCAGGCAGTATGTGATGACCTGGCCCCTGAGGCCACCATGTTAGTGTGGCCATACAGCACACACCTGTGGACCATACATCTGTGGTGACCAACAGATGCCAGCACACACATGCAGCACTGTGGGCATGGTGGGTGCTGATGGGAGGGTGTACTGGTGGTCAGGCCTCACCACAGACCGGGTGAGGCCACAAGTCTGGGACACAGTACACAGTGCACATGGGCCAGTATTGGGATACCCCAATACCAGTGTGCATGTCCAATCGTACATGCCCCCCAGTCACATACCGCACAACTGTACATACACCACAGCACACACAGCCGGCCATGTCTATATCACTATGAGCATCCCATGCCAGAGGTGCAGCATCTGTGGGTCTCACAACAGTGTGACAGTAATGTCCACTGGCAATACACACCTGCAAGGTGATCTTGTCACTGTGTACAGTACAGTGGTCTTCACTACCCTACGCACCATAGACATTGCTGTGTCCCTCACACTACTGGCCCCCTTGCTACTGTGGTGTCTGCTGTGCACTGCAGCATGCCCTAGAGTGTGACAGTTGCATGCATTGCCACCACCGCTTGTGCTTATGCTGTATTGTCCCCTGGGGTACACAATGCTATGCTATACTGCATACATGTAGCCTGCAGCAACAATCATGCACTGTCAGACTGACCTACAGGTGGAGCTGCGGCCAGACCTGGCCAGCCCCTGTACTTCCAGACTGACCTACATGTGGAGCTGTTGGACCCTGCAGTTACGCTGGGCAAACTACATGCAAATCAGGGCATAATAAGATGCTAATCTTGATGTTTGCTCAGTGACTACCTAAGTAGGCTCATCTGCATGTCACTTTTGAATGTGGAAAATCTTAGTGCCGGGCAAACGGCTTAGCTCCGCGTTAAAGGTGTGCTAACGTGTTAGTGCGGCGCTAACGGTTCGGGGAATATTATACAGCTTTGAACACTGTTCTTTCACATCAGCTGTTGCCTGCAGCTGTACTGGGTCCACGCATTTTCTGGCACATACATTAGCCACATAGTTCACCTCTACCTACCCTCACATCGCTGTACACTGTGTTGTTGTTGTGATTTGCACTTCTTGGTTGCTATATTCAGTGCTGTCTAATTCTGAGGCTACGTTTGCTCTGCACTCCCAGCCCAGTTTGCACGGCCTCATTCCCATGCTATATTCAGAAGCTGTTTGCCCCGGGCTATTCCTTTTGAATATAGCTTGCTTTGTGCTCCAGGCTAAGTTTGCCCGCCAGGCAGTGCTAATTTAGCCCCGGGGCAAAGTTTTGAAAATCTGGCCCTTGGTTTCCAAAGTTCTAACTTAAAATTAGAAGTTTCTGTTCAGTATGTGGAAAGTCAAAATTTCCACACACTCAGATCTGGTTTTAGAGATTTTTCCAGGCCTACACATATACTTATGGCTTACAGGTATATGCCAACTGGTTAGACTATCTGACTTCCAGCTAAATCATTTCACAACTGCCCTGAGTTCAAAATTTGTGTCTCATAAATACATGCTGGTCATTTTCAAGCCACACCCACATTGTGATGGGGTGCAGCAGTTTACCTTTCCTTGTTGATGTCACTGTGGTTCCATGTCAGGTTTCATGTCAACCCCAGTGACATCTGGTCCATGCATTTGACTTGACCCCTGACCCCTAGGTCACTACATTACCTTTCTGGTGTTATTGGAAATTAGATACTCAGTTTCTCTAAGACTTATGGTTTCTGGACTCCATGAAACTGTCTCCCTTATCTGGAGATGCACCAGATCCACCCTAACTATTAGAACAATTAAGATTATTTTTATAATTTCATTCCTAAAGCCTTTTAAAGAGACAGTGTCTTCATTCTAAAGTACATTGCAGCATATAAAATATGAACCCACATAAATGGATATAGGCCTATCATACAACATTCCTCCCTCCCAAAACAGAATCTGGGGGAATATGCCCCTAGTGGAGGCAGTTCTTCCCAGTTCTGTTATAGGTCCAGTATGCATGATAGGCCGTCTGCGTTCACATTTTTGGATCCAGGCCTATATGAAATCTAGATGTTATAAACCTGTAAGGCTATATTCCATCTCAGAAGTTTTCCATTTTTTTCCCCATTTGGCCCAACCATATTAACAGGTTGTGGTCCGTTTGGACCTTAAAATGCCTCCCATAAAGGTATGGTTCCAGTTTTTTAATGCCCAAACTAAGGCGAGACATTCTTTCTCTACTGTTGAATAGGCTTGTTCCCATGGAAGCAGCTTCTTGCTTAAATTTACGATGGGGTGCTCTCTCCCGTTATTGGATACTTGGCTGAGGACTTCCCTTACTCCCACATCTGAGGCATCTGTCTGTACAACAAATGGCCTGTTGTAGACTGGGCTAGCCAGCACTATGGCCCTACACAGTGAGGTTTTCAGCTGCGTGAAGGCCTGCTCACAGTCTGCATCCCATTTTACCGTCCTTGGCTTATTCTGTGTCAGCAACCCAGATAAAGAAGTGGCCAGGGAGCTGTAGTTGGGAACACATTTTCTATAATACCCTGCCATCCCAAGGAAGCTCTGAACTTGCCTCTCAGTTTTGGGCATGGGCCATAATGTAATCGCTTCTATTTTTGCTTGTTTTGGGCAGAGTTGGCCTCACCCCATCACATGTCCCAAATAAGCAACCTCTACCATGGTCCCCTGACACTTTTCTGCTTTAATAGTCAGACCAGTGGCCTGTATTTGGCCCAACACACAGACACATAGATACATAGACAGTGTCGGCAGATAAGAGCCTATGGCCCACCCAGTCTGCCCATTTGAGCTTGCAAGTTCAGTTTGTGTTTTTCTAGAAGTCTGTGGCCCCTTACCCTTGACCTCCAGAATTCCTTTATGTCTATCCCATGCATTCTTAAATCCCATGATTGTTTCAGCCTCCACCACTTCCTCTGGCAGGGTGTTCCACTTGTCCACCACCCGTTCTGTGAAGAAATTCTTCCTCACGTTTCCTCTGAATCGTCCTCCCTCCAACTTCATCCCATGTCCTCTAGTCCTGGAACATCTTTTTCACTTAAAAATGTGTATTCCTGCACCCTGTTCCTCCCTGTAAGATACTTGTATGTCTCTATCATGTCCCCTCTCTGCCTCCTCTCCTCCAGGGAGTACATATTCAATTCCTTCAACCTGTCCTCAAAGGACTTGTGATGCAATCCATGCACCATCTTTGTTGCCCTCCTCTGAACCTTCTCTACCTTGTTTATGTCCTTACATATAGGTAAGGTCTCCAGAACTGTACACTGTACTCCAGGTGGGGCCTCACTAGTGTCTTGCATAGTGGAATTATGACCTCCCTTTTCCTGCCAGTGATGCCCTTGCCTATGCATCCCAACATCCTATTTACTTTTCCTGCAGCCTTGTCACACTGTTTCCCTACCTTGAGGTCATCAGAGATGATAACCTCAATATCCCTTTCCTGCTTGGTGCATGCCATATCCTCACCCCCCCAACTGATATATTGTGCCAGGGTTTTTTGTGCCCCATATGCATTATCTTGCACTTCTTTGCATTGAATTTCAACTGCTAAACCCCTGACCATTCTTCAAGTTTCTGCAGGTCCCTTCTCATTCTGTCTACACCCTCTGGTGTGTCTACTCTGTTACAGAGCTTTGTGTCATCAGCGAACAGTGAAATTCTGCCTTCTAGGTCCTGTGCAATGTCACTGATGAAGATGTTGAATAGGACCAGTCCCAGCACTGATCCCTGTGGTACTCCACTGGTCACTCTTCCCTCTGTGGAGTGACAACCATTTACCACCACCCTCTGTGTCCTGCCACCCAGCCAGTTACCTACCTACCACACTACTGTCCTGCCCACACCCATATTTCCCAGTTTGTGTAATAGTCTTCTATGTGCACAGTGTCAAATGCCTTACTGAAGTCCAGATAGGCCATGTCCACTGCCCTCCTAATCCACCTCCCTAGTCACCCAGTCAAAAATTAAATGAGGTTGGTCTGACATGACCTCCCCTGGTGAAACCATGCTGCCTTGGGTCCCAGTAGTCCATTGACAACCAGATGTTCCAGCAATCTCCTTCAGTAGTGCTTCCATGATCTTCCCACTACCGAGGTGAGGCTGACTGGTCTGTAGTTCCCCGCCTCTTTTGTTCCCACTTTTGTATAAGGGGACCATATCTGCTGTCCTCCAGTCTTTGGGTACCTCCCTGTTTCCAGTGATCGGCTAAACAGAATAGTCAGAGGTTCAGCCACCACCTCTCTTAGTTCTTTAAGGACCCTGAGGTGCACCCCATCTGGCCCCATTGCTTTATCAACTCTTATTACTTCCAGTTCCTTCAGGACCTTTTCTTGTGTAAAGGGACTTGTGTCCATTTCTGCACCATTCTCACCCCGTGTACTCCTTTCAGACCCATTACCCTCCTCTTCCTCAGTAAAGACTGAGCAGAAATACCTGTTCAATATGTCAGCTTTACTCTTGTTATCCTCCACGCGGCCCCCATCCTCCCCCTTCAGTCTCACTATCCCTCCCTTTGCCTCCCTCAAGTGTAGCAGGTCTTTCTCCCAGCTATTGCTGAAGACAGCAATATCATTCAGGTAGGTGATTACAAAGTCCTCTGTGTCCTGTAACACTTGGTTTACTAATCACTGGAATATAGCAGGGGTATTCTTCATCCCAAAGAGCATGACTTTGAACTCGAACAGGCTGATTTGGGTGATGAATGATGACCTTTCCCTAGCTCTGTCAGTCAGTTCCACCAGCCAGTACCCCTTTGCCAGATCTACTGTAGTCAAGTATGTTGACCCTCCCAGTTTGTCAAGCACTTTGTCTGTGCATGGCATTGAGTGGGCATCAGATTTCATGATGGTGCTAAGCCCACAATAATCTACACAGAACCATGTAGTTTCATCCAGTTTTGGTACAAGGACTACAGGTGAGGCATAGGGGCTGTGGGATTTCTGGATCATCCCTAGATTCAGCATCTCCCCACCTCTCTCCTAATATCCTTGAGGACTGTCTCTGATGCCTGGTAAGCTGTCCTACATATGGGTGCTTGGGTCCCTATGTCTACATCATGCATCGGTAGTGGTGTCCTTCCCTGCTTTGCTGTAAACAAAGGGGCAAAGTCTTACAAAGGGTCCTCAATTCTTGGGCCTGTCCTTGTGTCCACTAGGGTGACAGCATGATGGTCTCCACAGATGATGCCTGCTTGCTCTCAGTTAACAAGTTGAGAAGGGGGTCTTCCCCACCTAGCTCCTCTCCAAGACTGCAATCCGCAAATACCATGTCAGCCCTATTAAAATATTGCTTCATCATGTTCACATGATATATCCTGTGAATGTGTTTTTGATCAGGTAATGCTACAATGTAATTAACATCATTTACCTGCTGGACTACCTTGTATGGCCCTGCCCACTCAGCTTGTAGCTTGTCTTTTCAGAACGGGAGCAGAACTATTACCTCCTGTCCTACTCTGTATGACTGAGTTCTGGCTCCACAATCATACCAGGTCTTTTATTTTTGCTGGGCAGCTGCCAGGTTGCTCTGGGCCACATCCATAAGCTCCTTCAGCGTCTCCCTGAAATTTAACACGTACTCCACTATAGGAGTCCCCAGGGTGGCATGCTTACCTTCCCAGTCTTCTAGTAGTAAATGTAGGGGATCCCTCACCCTACAATCATACAAGAGCTCAAAGAGCTCTGGTGTGATTGGAAGCTAGATATCCAGTTTTCTCTAAGAGTTATGGTTTCCGGGATCCATAAAACTGTCTCCCTTATCTGCATATGTACTAGATCCACCCTAGCCAATAGAACAATTAAGGCTATTTTTGTAATTTCATTTCTATAGCCGTTTAAAGAGACAGTGCCCTCATTCTAAAGTACATTACAGCATATACAATATGAACCCACATAAATTGATAAAGGTCTATCATGTGACACCTTATACCCATTTTTTTTAATCATAAAACTTTTTGCCAGGTTATCCTCCCTGCATTTGTAAAGTGGTAAACAAACAGTGCAACAGCAGCTCACATCCTGGAGAAGATGAGGAGGAAGAGGGTGCAGCCCTGAGTGGGTATGGAACTGCCAGCAACTTTTAGTCATGTGTCACCACTCAGTACTGGGTAGATAGACACCCTCCCAACCCTCTCCTGCTGGTTTGATTGGCTCAATGATATTTTCACATTGATATATGATTATGGATCACCCCTGTCTCATAAACAAAAGTTTCATTTGAATCTGTATTAGTGTAATGCTAACAATCAGAGCTGAACCTGAAATAGTCAAAACAAAAACCTGAAGATTTTGGAGTTTAAGAAATGCTAAACCTCATTTTCCTAAGAAAAGCAGTGGCCCAAAAATATATTGCAGCCTTTAGTGCCCCTCATTATGAGGGGTGTCCTTCATTTTACCCCCTCAAAATTGTTCTGTCCCACATTTAAGATTTCTCACTGTCTATACGAGACAAACCACCACAGTTCAAAAGCACCCCCCATCCCCAATGTCACACAACGTGAATGCTGTAATGTTCCCTGGTGGTCTAGTGGTCCCCACCCTTCCCATCCTGTCAGGCACTGTCCACCTACCCTTCTTCCCCGTTTCCAACCAGATGCTGAGACTGGCACTGCCCTCCACTCATGTTCTTGGCCAGCCACAGAATACACTGTCTAGGAACCTGTACTACTGTATATACAGGTCACGTTCCCTTATAACATATTATGCAGCTGCAGAGGTGGTGAGGAGGGCACTGCCAGTCTCAGCACTGGGGTGGAAATGGGGGGAAGCAGGGTGAGATGGCAGTGTCTGACAGGGTGGGGAGGTTGGGGGGCCACTAGGTTACCAGGAAGTATGACCCATGTTTTCTTGAATGCTCATCTGGTGATCATGACCTGGGAGGGAGGTTAGGACTATGTGGGGATTGGAGGGGGTGACAGTAGCCTGGCAATGCTCAGATTCTGGGCTTTCCACTCCTTGGGGCACCTCAGCTGCCACCTGCCCACTTGTCCCAGGATGTGTCCCGGCCCTGCTTCACAGTCTCCCACAGTGCCCTGCTTCCTGGCACAAAGTCACATGTTGTGGATCATCCAGAAGGTTTTCCACAAGTGGCAATGCTTCTAAAATACCGGCTTTTGCCGTTGCTGCAGCTGCATTGGACACAGCCCACTTCTTTGCCGCAAGTTGTGTCTGAGGCAGGCAGCTTAGAAAATTGGGTCAATGATCTCCCCAAGGTCCCTTTCTTGTTTGGTGACTGTAAGTACCTCCCCCCATCATATACACAGCCCCTGGTTTTCCATACCTTAGGTGCTTGACTTTACACTTTTTTGTATTAAAGCCTAGCTTCCATTCCCTAGACCACTCTTCTAGTTTCCCAGATCACCTTGCATTGTCTCAACCTTCTCCTGGTTGCCCATGCTGTTGCAGATTTTTGTGTCATTTGCAAAGAGATACACCTTCCCTTCCAGTTCCTCTGCAATATCACTTAAGAAGGCATTGAAGAGAACAGAGCCCAGTACCAATTGCTGCAGTGCTCCCTGATCTGTTCGGGTACCCATATTTTACAGGGTTTTTACATCAAAAACAGGCTACAGGAAGGAAACCTTTTATTTTTTAAATTCTTTGGGGAAATGGACACATGCTGCAGGAAAATGGCCACTGAGATGCAGACTAAGACCTCCGATTTGTGCTGCGTGTGCTGACTGAGCTACAGTGAGCATTCCCATTGTTTTGTTTTTTTTTCAGCCAGTGTTTATGGGGGAATAAATGAGGCAGTATGTTAATGGTGCATCCCTTACCCACCCTTGGCAAGAACTAAGTCAGATCTTCTAACTGCAGATCAACAATCTTAGCAGCTACTCCTACCCCGATCTAAACACCTGCCACATGGTCCCACGTCCTCAGTCGCTTATCAAAACAGTGCTGTTGAGTCAACTGAGTTGCAGCTTGAAGTGGTACCAGAGTAGCAGCACCTTAACCCATCTTGAAACATACCTCCTGGATTGCCGAAGTATTTTATTTCAAAAATAAAATTGCAATTTAGAGAGAGTGGAGAAGACAGTGCACCCAACTCAGCAGGTTAGAGAAAAGCAAGACTGAGTGGTAAGCTAGCCTAAACAAATTAGTGCATAACTTTACCAATTCAAGGCACAATGTTCTTAAAAGATCACTTAATGAGCAGCACGTCTTTGCCTTATGTCACTAATTTCACCAGTGACCGGCCTAGAAGCTGAGATTATATAAAACAAGCATTTGTCAGTGCTGAAAGTTTGCTGTTGGTATTGCTATTGTAGCGAGTGGTGCAAGACTACAGTTCCCCAACAGCCTTGGCTGCTGACTTATTTACATGCCCTTTTCAGCACTTTTGAAAAAATTAATTTTGCAGTCCCAGGTTTCCCCCTTGTGTCTCCGGACCCCAATTAGGTGCTTTGGGGGGGGCAGGAGCATGGGGGGAACCTCTGTGTTGCCACAGGAGCAGCTTTAAAACAAACATGCCCTTCTCTGTGCTCCCATCCTTCCGTAGATGCGTATGTGTACAGTACGTAGCTGTGTGAGCACAGGGCCCTATAAGACAACAGTGACCAAACTGTCAGCATAGAAACATAGAAACATAGAAGTTGATGGCAGATAAGGACCGCAAGGCCCATCCAGTCTGCCCATTTCTTTTTCTACCTTATAAATGTGCCATCAGCCTTTGCTCTGTCAGTGGCCTATCTATTCATAGTCATTTGTATTGCTCCCTTATGCCTATCCCATGCCTGTTTGAAGCCCTGCACTGTATTCATAGCCACCACTTCTTCTGCCATTCCATGCATCCACCACCCTTTTTGTGAAAAAGAATTTCCTCACATTCCCCCTTAATTGGCCCCCCTCTAATCTCATGCTGTGTCCTCTTGTCCCACTATTTTTCTTATATTTAAACATGTTAGACTCTTTCACCTTGTTAATGCCCTTAAGGTGTTTGAATGCCTCAATCATATCACCTCTCTCCCTCCTTTGCTCAAGGGTATACATATTGAGCTCTGTTAATCTGTCCTCATATGTCTTTTGATGCAGTCCCTGCACCATCTGGTTGCCCTTCTCTGGACTGCCTCAATTTGGTTAATGTCCTTGTGAAGGTGTGGCCTCTAATACAGTACTCCAGATGGGGCCTAACCAGTGTCTTGTAAAGAGGGATTATTACCTCCCTCTTACGACTTGTGATACCCCTACTAATACACCCTAACACCCCCCTAGCCTTACCTACTGCTTTAGAGGTCTGCATGGATGATTTCAGGTCATCAGTGATGATGATGCCCAAGTCTCTTTCTTCCTTTGTGACTGCTAGCAACTCCTCTCCCAGCCTATAGGTGGCTTCAGGGTTTCTCTTCCCTATGTGCATGATTTTGCACTTCTTTACATTAAATCCCAGTTGCCACTCTTCTGACCATTTTGCTAGTTTATTCAGATCTCTTCTCATTCTGCCCACCCCATCTGGATCATCTACTCTGTTGCAGATCTTGGTGTCATCTGCAAACAGACAAGCCTTACCCTCTAGTCCATCTACAAGGTCACTAATGAAGATGTTGAAGAGGACTGGCCCCAGGACTGATCCCTGAGGAACCCCACTTGTGACTTGCATCTCTTCTGACTGTATACCATTTACCACCACTCTCTGTTTTCTGCCCGTCAACCAGTTTGCCACCCAGTTGACCAACTTCTGACCCACCCTGCGTCTACCCAGCTATTTATCAATCTTCTATGTGGAACAGTGTCAACAGCTTTGCTGAAGTCAAGGTAGGCAACATCAACTGCTCCCCCTTGGTCCACCACTCTGGTTACCCAGTCAAAGAAATCTATGAGATTAGTTTGACAGGACCTTCCTTTTGTAAACCCATGCTCTCTTGGATCCTGTGCCCCTATGGATTCCAGGTGTTGCACTATCCTTTCCTTAAGGAGTGCCTCCATAATCTTGCCCACTACTGAGGTAAGACTGACTGGTCTGTAGTTCCCCGCCTCCTCCCTGCTACCACTCTTGTGGAGCAGGATCACATGAGCCCTTCTCCAGTCTTCTGGGACCTCTCCTGTGCTCAGAGACTCACTAAACAGTTCTGCTAATGGCTCTGCTAGTTCCGCCTTTAGCTCCTTAAGTACCCTGGGATGTATCTTATAACCCTATGTCATGTACCCCATACAGAACATTTTCAAATCATTGCCAAAATGTAATTCTGCACAACTGCAATGCCATTCCACGCCACAGGAATGGAAATACATTTTGGCCATGATTTGAAAAATAACAGCTGTGACATACATGAGGTGGAATAATGTGAAGCCTATGTTGAAATTCAACAAATGGCCATAACTTTGGGATTTTTATATATTTTCACCCCAAATTGTCAATATAGTCTTCTTATGACCCCACCTCATAAACCCTGTAGGTGAAGAGTTTCAATTCCATGACAAAATGCCATTCCGCACCACAGGTGTGAAAACACATTTAAGAGAGGATATGAAAAATGAGAGCTGTACTGTTCACGACGTTGTGTGAAAAAATGCCTCTGTTAAAAATTTGGAGTCAAAATGTTAAAAATTACCAAAGTTATGCACCTGAATAGAAACAATTTAACATAACTCAGCCATTTTTTTTTTTTTTTTTTTTTACACCAAATTTTCAACATAGCCTGTCTGGGACCCCACTACATAAACACTGGCAGTGAAATTTCATTATTCCATCCTGAAACTATTCTTTCAGTCCTCTACTTTTTCTTTCAATGTTCCTTTCTGCCGGACCACTCAAAGCCAGAAAACACTCTGTTTTATGGGACCCAATCTCTTCAACTCTCTCCCTCTAGAACTAAAACTCTGTCCCTCTACAAATGCCTTCAAACACAATATCAGGAGACATTTCTTTCCCACCTGACCTGCTCGCAGCCCTAATCTGACTCCCATTCTGCACTTTTTTCCCCTCATTCTCCAGTTATCCACCTCAGGCACTTGCTCTCTGTTTCTAGCACTTATAGTATTGTTAATTCACCTAGGCTAGTTTTTATATTGCACTTAAACTTTTTTGTTTCTCACTGTTATATTATATTATTATAATAACTGGGGAGCGTTTTCTCTCATTGGAAACCCGGGTTATAATTTCGCCGTTATAACTCATGGGTTATAATGGCGAACACACGCCGGGTTTCCGATGCTCCACACATGTGCCTGCTTCCACGCCCCCCACTAAACATGGTTCAGGACAGCCACTGTGACTTCAGCACTATGCTGTGCCCTGGACTCTACACCGCCATGAGTGGGTGGTAAGTAATTTGTTTAAAAAAAGAAACTTGCCTACTTGCCTCCTGTGCCAAATTAAAAAAAGAAAATAAAAGGTTTCGGGACCCACTCCGCTGGAGCACTGACCACTCTTCCTCCACACCAAGTACCATGGTTTTATTTTATATAATTGCTGTGGTGAGAAAACACTCCCCAGCAATTATATAAAATAAAACACAGGGCTGTGTGTTTAACTTGAGTTTTTACACACACCCCTCAGTGTTGGATGCTTAAACAAACCCCTTGAGCATTTATGTGGCATCCAACACCTCAGCATGTGTGTAAAAACGCGTTACACACGCAACCCCATGCATTATTCTATATGTTAAACCCTTACTGAATGTTTAATGTCACCTTGTATTTGTTAATTCACCAAGGCTAGTTCACGTTTTTCCCTTTAGTCTATATTATCCTAAATGTATTAACCATTTTATTAACCCTCGCTGATAGTTAAATGTTTTAAGCCTGTGTCATGTCTCATGACTGTTGTATGCAATTGGACGCTTGTGTAAATGGGCAGCAATGCTCACATGCCTTTCTGGTATAACCAATAAAAATGAAATGAAAGGCCATTTTGTGTAGCGACTACAAAATCATCTTTCAGGCCCCATTAACAAAGCAACAGTCAATGTTTACGAGGCGGGGTCCCAAAAAGGCCACGTTGAAAATTTGGTGAAAAAATTCAAGAAGATGCTAAAGATATCAACATAAGTTAAAAACACCATTGAAATATATTATACAGGACTTACTTTTATTCCTCAGCTTGCAGTTCGACTTTGAAGAGTGCAGATATGTCCCAGTCTGCTGAAGATGATATCCATCAGCCTCTTCTGGTAAGTATAGGGTAAGTGGGGGTGAGGGGTGCTGGCTGCTAGGTAGAAGGGTCGGGGTAGGAGAGGAGTACGGCGGCAGTGATGAGGAACCATTTTCTTTTTTTTTAGATAAACAAAAAAAGACATTGGGGGACTGTTTTCCTTTTTCATAGGATAAATATTTACAATAAATATTTTGGTACTCTGGGGTGGGCTCCCTAGTGTTCCACACTACTGGGGGGAGCTTGTAATGCCAACACAGGGATTGGGCACCCTGATGTTGGCAGCATAAAATAAACAATGGGCTGCTTGGTGGGGAGGTGGAGGACAAGGGACAGCTGGCAACCAGAGGGTGGGGAATGCCATAATACACCAGGGACTAAAGTGTTCCTGGCATCTATAAAGTAAAACTGAGCACTCATTGAGCCGCAAAATACTTTTTAACCCTGGTGCTGAAATTCTGCACATGCGCAATAATGACAGAGTCTCATGCATGCACAGGATCTTTTCTCCAGCTGCTATTGCGCATCTGTGATATTTCGGCACCAGGGTAAAAAAATATTTTGTGACTCAGCGAGTGCTCCATTTTTCTTTACAGATGCCAGAAACACTTTCGTATAACACGTTATACTAGATTAAATTTATTTTGGGATAGGAATGTTAAAAGGTGCACTTCAGGACAAAGTTCCTGGTAGACATGCGTTCCTGGTGCCGATCTGCTTCTCGGGCCAGGGGATTTATGTGTGGACTGAAACTCATGAAAATAATGCAACATTTCTAAAAATTGGAAGGAAAATAAGGGGCAAAACTGACAGTGTCTCTTTAAAAGAAGATGATTGTTGGTGGCCATACCTTTGTTGGCGGTGGCGCAGAAACTGAAAGTGATGACATCACTCTCATTATGACATCAATCAGCTGTTTGCTGAGCAGTGTCCTGTAGACCAAAGGAAAAAGCCGCCATGTTATAGGTTCAGCTTTTTCTTTTAATCTCCACACAGTTTCCCCCCACCAAAGCAAAACTTCTGTAAGCATTAGCCTCACTGATGATTGGTCTGGCACTGTCTTGCCCATTGCAGACCACTCTGCATTGGACAGACAGTGTCACATCCATCTCAAAGCCACTTGTAGCAAGAAGTTTGCATGCACGTGCACAACAAACTTAAAAATAAGTAAGTCTGGATGTGGGAAAAGTGTTTGGAGCAGGGTAGGGTGAGTACTTCATCAAGATAAGCAGGAGGTATGAAAATGTGTGTGCATGAAAATGAGATATGCAGAGACCACAGGTTGGGAAACCATATGAGCTTACCCCCCATAACAGTGGCAAAGGATAAATGGCAAGTACTATCGGTGATGCTAGGAAAGGGGGGGCAGGATGGGAGGGGGGGAAAAGGGTGGAAGGTGGTTACCCTTAATGCTAGGAGCCTTGGGAGGAAAACTGCAGAGTTACAGGTTCTCATGGCAGAGGGAGTGGTGGACATTGCAGCCACTACAGAAACATGGCCACCCAATACAATGACTGGGACCTGCCTGTACCAGGGTACAGGTTATTTCGTAGGGACAGGGTGATTTGGAAAGGGGGGGGTGGCACTATATGTGAAGGAAGGACTGAAGTGTGTAAGGGAGGAAGGGGAGGAGGGTAGTACGAAGTCACTTTGGATGCAAATCCAGAATTCCAAGAATAGGATTCTTAGAATGGGAGTGGTGTACAGGCCACCATCTCAGACGGAGGAGTAAGACAGGGAACTAGCGGGACAGATCAGCAGGACCTGCGAGAAGGGCAGTGTGGTGATTGTGGGGAACTTCAACATGCCAGGAGTGGACTGGAGTACCCCATCAACCAGGAACAGAAGGGAGCAGGTACTGCTGGATGCCTTCCAGGATAGCTTCCTGCTGCAAATGGTCAGGAACCAACCAGGTTAGGGAATACCTTGACCTTGTGCTGGCAAATGGGGACTTTGTGAGAGAACTTACAGTGGAGGAACCGCTGTCAGGAGTGACCACCACCTGAGTATGGCTCACATTGGATATGGGCAAGGAAGGAGTGGAATCTGGCACAAGAGTGCTGGACTTCAGGAGGGCCGACTTTGGGAGGATGAGGGAAGTGGTAAAAGGGTACCTGGCCAGAATTCAATCTGGTATGGACACTAACCAGAGGTGGGAGCTCATAAAGCTGGGGATAGTGGAGGCAACCAAAACCTGCTGCAAAGCCCAGAGCAAGAAGGCTAGGGCTAAGAAACTGAGCTGGTTGAGCAAGGAGGTCATGGAAAAGGTAAGGAAGAAAAGAGCTGTCTTTAGGAAGTACAAGAAAACAGGGAGGGGGGAGAACAGGGAGGAGTACTTGACAGAATCGAAGGAGTGACAAGGGCGATGAGCGCAAAGCATCTACGGAACTCAGGCTGGCACAAGGCATTAAGAAGGGGAGAAGGACTTCTTTAAGTTCATCAGGAGAAAAGGAGCTGTAAGGACCACATAGTAAGGATTAGGAAGGAGGGGGTTGGGTGGAGGAGTAGGATAAGGCAGAAGCACTAAATGAGTACTTCTTGCTGAGTATTTACTAAAGAGAAGGGGGAATGGCAGAAACGGGGGAAGGTGACAGATGGGGAAATCATGGAGGGCAGAGTTCGAGAGGGTTTGAAGGCACTGAGGGTGGACAAGGCACCAGGCCCAGATGGCATCCACCCCAGGGTACTGAAGGAGTTGGCAGAGGTCCTTGCAGGACCTTGACAGACCTATTTAATGCCTCACTATTCGGGGTGTACCTCAGACTGGAGGATGGCTCATGTGGTGCCCCTCCACAAGAGTGGCCCCAAGAATGAACCGGGAAACTACAGACCAGTGAGCCTCACATCCATTGTGGGTAAGCTAATGGAGACTATCCTGAAGGACAGGTTGGTGGCCCTCCTAGAGGCCAAAGGAGTACAGGACAGCAGACAGCATAGCTTCATATGTGGCAGATCCTGCCAAACCAACCTGGTGGAGTTCTATGACTGGGTAACTAGGCAACTGGACAGGGGCCATGCAATGGATGTCCTGTATCTGGACTTCAGTAAGGCATTCGACTCTGTGCCGCACGGAAGGCTGGGAAGGAAGTTAGTAGGCACAGGGGCGGGTGTAAAGCTGGTGAGATGGGTAGGAAACTAGCTTCAGGGAAGGCAATAGAGGGTGGTGGTGGGTGGGGAGCTCTCACACCCAAGGGCAGTGACGAGCGATGTTCCACAGGGCTCGGTGTTGGGACCAGTGTTGTTTGGGATATTCATTGCAGACATATCATGGGACATCAGGAGCAAGATCAGTCTGTTTACTGATGATACCAAGGTAGGCATGGTGGTGGATGACCTAGGGGGATGGCAGGGGTTGCAGGATGATCTGGCAAAGCTTGAAACCTGGTCAGACACCTGACAACTGGGGTTTAATGCCAAAAAGTGCAAGGTGCTGCATTTTGGGATGAAGAACCCAAGGAGGAGTTACCAGCTGGGGGGAGTGCAGCTAGCCCAGACAGAGGAGAAGGATCTGGGTGTGCTCATTACAGGGTCAATGAACAACTTGGCACAATGTAGGAAGGCAGCTGCAAAGGCCAACAAAATGCTGGGTTGCATTGCAAGGGGTATATCCTCGAGGAGGGAGGAGGTGATTCTGCCACTGTATAAGTCATTAGTTAGAACACACCTGGAGTACTGCATGCAGTACTGGCGCCCGTATCTGAAGAGGGACATTAAGTTACTGGAGGGCGTACAGCACAGGGCGACAAAGATGATCAAGGGGCTGGGGGACTTATCATACGAGAAGAGGTTGAAGGAGTTGAACATGTACTCACTGGAGGAGAGGAGGGACAGGGGTGACATGATTTAAACCTTTAAATACATGAAAGGAATAAGCAAGATGGGTACAGAGGGGCTGTTCAAAGTACGGGAGGGGAGGGCCACCAGGGGCCATGATATGAGACTGGAGCGAGGAAGGTTCAGGAGGGAGATGAGGAGACACTTTTTTACAGAGAGGGTGGTGGCTGGGTGGAATGCGTTACCTGCAGAAGTGATATCCAGTAGAACAGTGGACTGCTTCAAAAGGGGATGGGACAGGACAAGGGGGAGGGTTAATGAAGGGGAAGGGTGGAAGGGAGTGGCAGCTGCAGAATAAGGGGTGCTAGCTGCACATTCAAGCAGACATGATAGACCTCTAGGCCTTTATCTGCTGGCAAATTTCGTATGTTCGTGATCGAACAGTGCCACAATCCCTGGGCCAGCCTAAATTTAATAAAATAAAAAAATCAAGCAGTGCTTTTTTTCCCCCACATTCTGTGACTGGTCTGGATTGGGACTCAGGGAGCTTTTTTTGTCAGAGGAGCCATAGCAGGGTATTGGAACAGCAGCACGCTGAGAATGCTGTTTTCTTTGTGTGCAGAGAGACAGAGAGAGAGAGAGAGACATAACTCTCAACTGTACCACATTACGAGGAACGTTCCTCATTTTACTTCACAAAAGCTCCCTGTTCCACATTGTGAGGACTTGTTCTACATTCGGTATTAACATTTTAAAGCAAAAATCTACAGTAAATGATGCAAAAAATATATTATTCAATTAATAACAGACTTTCTGAGCATACATTCAAACTATTTAACAGTGTTCTGAGCCTCCTAGGTAAAGATTTGATTAAGTGTTCTACATTTTGAGAGGCAATGTTCCACATTTAGGGACAAAAGATTGAGAGGTATGGAGAGACAGTAATCACATAAATGATAATAATTCTGTAAACCTGTTGCACTCAAAGACAGAAAACTTGCAGCATGGCAAATGGGATCCCCCCATGTGCCTGCATGTTTTAGAGATCAGTTACAACCCTTCTCTTATTATTATTATAGAGAGGCATAGTTGACACAAGAGTATTGTACAGTTAATTAAGCCAAATACTTGTTCCATGATCCCCCCGTGATTATTACTGATTTATTTAGTTATTGTTTTCTCATTAAGTGTGTTTTTGTGTTATTTCTAAAATAAAATGCAATTGTATAAAATAAAAAAAAGTTGCAAAAGGCTGACTACATGTGTGCAGTATTCCCTTGCAACACACACCTTATTTATTTTCCCAGGTAGAGCTGGTTAACAGGGCCAGGCAAGCCAAACTGTACTATTTCTTATGCTCTGACATTCCAAATATGCTCTACCCAGAGCTGATAGGGCTGTGAAAAGCTACCAAGTGACCAAAGTTGCATATGTGTGTGTGTAGAAATTAATCACGCTGAGGTGTAACTTGTCATTTTTTGGAGGTGTTGCACCCAATTTTCCACATGGCCTTTTTTGGACCCTGCCTCATGAACAGTGCCAGTATAATTTTCTTCAATTGTCTCAATAGGTGATTGCACAGAGCAAACGCGCTATTCTGCACCACAGGTGTGAAAACATGTTTTGGGCAGGTTGTGCAAAATGACAGCTGTACTGTTTGGAGGAGGCATGCAAAAATGGCAATGTTAAAAATGTGGAGTGAAAAATATTAAAAATTGGCGACGTTAGGAGCTTACATAGAAACTGCACAATGCACGCTCGTAATGCAGTCATTTTTTGGATTTTTTTCACCAAATTTGCAACATGGGCTTTTAGGGACCCCACTTCATGAACAGTTGTACTATCATTTCGTGAATCAGTCCTGAAAGATGATTCTGTGCAGTGACCACAAAATCACCTTTTGGGACCGAATAATAAAACGAGTGACAGATTTCATGAGGTGGGGTTCCAAAATCCCCAGTTAAAAATGTGGGGCAAAAATTCCAAAAAATGGCTTAGATATCAGCATAAGTTGAAAATTCCATGGCTGTATAGCATGCTTTCCTTTAATTCTTCAGTTTGTGACTAGGGTTATCACCTTTTAAAAAGCCCAAAGTGGGACATTTCTTACTGAAACATGATTTTTTACAGGACAATGTGTAGTCTCAACCAATGCAACAGACCTGTATTGTTTAAATAATCAGAATTAAGACTAAGTGTTGTAGTTTTTTAGCTGTTTTTACTGTTTCATGCCATTTTAAGGTATTTTAGTTACGGTATTATGTTGTTTTGCAGCATTTAGAGGAAAGTCAGAAAATATTTTTTTCCTGCTATAATGTCAGGACAGGTAGTATTTTTCATGTTTTTCTGCAGGACACAGCTACCCAAATCAGGACTGTGCTGCAAAAATAGGGACAGTTGGTAACCCTATTAGTGACTGGGCTTTGAAGAGTGCAGTTGTGCCCTAGTTCAGTGAAGATGACAGCGCTGACCTCTGGAGGTAAGTATGGGGTAAGGGGGGTGGGGATGTGGGTGCTCAGTGGAAGGTGGGGGAGGGAGGGGACTGCAGCGATGACAAGGACTGTTTTCAGTTTTACAGGGAAAAACAGCAACAAGGGACCTTTTTTAATTTACAGAAAAAAGGAAAACAAAACATTTCAGCACATTGGGGTGGGCTCCCAGTGTGCCACATAAGGATGCCAACATAGGGATTGGCACCCCGATGTTGGGCATAACTTGGGGAAGGGGGCACAAGGAGAACAGAACGTGATTTAGGACTGTTTTCTAATTTACAGAAAAATAGTTCAGCACACTGGAGTGGGCTCCTGTGTGCCACATGAATGGGGGGTTGTAAAGGACACCGACATGGGGATTGGGCACCTCCATGTTGTGCTTGACTTGAGGAGGGGGCACAGAAAATAGTGAATTACATTTTTCCCTTTGCAACATGCCATCACCTGCAGAACTGTGCGTGCGCATGAGTTGGGCACATATGCAGTTCACACACTGGAATGTGGAAGTAACAGCCGAAACAGTGCGGCTGTTATTCCATAGCAGCTGATCATGGCAGAGGGGTTTAGGCTCCATTGGGCTTTTGGAAGGATACTTCCAAAAGTCCAGTGGAAGGGGTTCCACAATCGGCCATTTTTAGAGCCACTGAGCTGACTTAAAATGGCTGTAGGCTCTGCTCATAGCCCTAAAAACTACCATTTTTATTTTGTTTTGTGGTGGTAGTGGTGGTGGTGGTGGTGATGGGTGGGTGGAGTGGTACATAAGCTGCGGAGTGCTATGTTTGTGACGCTACCAGTTAAGCAGAAATTGAGACTGAATTATTTCTATTGTCCTGTGGCTGTGTATTAGGGGGTGGTAACTGGGTCAGAGACGTGTAGAAAAATGCTATTTTAATGTACTTTTATAACATGTTTAATATGATGTTTAACTTTCAGACTAAATAACTACCCATAAAACATACCTAAATATTATTCGCTGTGATTTGATTTAACACTAAAAAACACAAGCTAAAAATACATACTTCAGTCTGTTGGTGTACAGTATACAGAAAACTACAGAAATTTCATCAAGATTTTAAAGGGAAAATACAGGGAAAAAGTGGGTGCACTACAGGGAAATGCTTTACCAGATCTGGGAGGACTGTCTCTGTGGTACTCCACTGGTCACTCTTCCAGTAACTACCATTTACCACCACCCTCTGCTTTCTGACTTTTGACCAGTTTGATACCCAGCACACCACCTTCTCCTCCACCTCCAGGTTACTAAGTTTCTTTATCAACTTCCTGTTTTCAGCAGTGTCAAAGTCCTTACTGAAGCTCAGCTAGGCCACATCCATTGCCCTCCACTGATCCACCTCCCTCGTTACCAAGTCAAAGAACTCTATAAGATTTGTTTGACATGACCCTTCCCCCATGAAGCTGTGGTGCCAGTAGTACTGCAGCCCATGTGTCTCCAGGTACTCCATCTGTCTCTCCTTTAGCAAGGACTCTTATTAACTTACCCACCATTGGTGTGAGGTTGACTGGTCTGTAATAACTTGCCTCTTCCCTGCAGTTGTTCTTCTGCAGGAGGGCCACACTGGCCATTCCTCTGGAAAACAACCCACTGTCTCAAATGAGGTGTCAAATAACATTTCCAGAAGGGCGATTAGCACTGTGATCAGTTCTTACATACCCTTGGGTGAATACCATCCAGCTCCATCACCTTGTTTTCTTTAAGGGCTTCCAACCCCGGTAGACTCTCTCTCTTCTGTAAAGGGACTTGTGTCCATTCTCCCCAGTGTCTGTTAATGCTTGACAGCCCAGCCCCCTTCCACTGTGAAGACCAAACAGAAGTATTCATGTTAAATCTTAGCTTTTACTTGTTCTTCCTCTGCACATTCCTGCTCCCACCAGGTCTTCTGATCTTCACTATATCACCCCTTGCCTTCCTCTTTCGCTTATGTACAAAAAGAAAGTCTTATCCCCTTTTTTTAACCTCCTGGGTGATCCTTTCCTCAGTCTGAGCCTTTTCTGCCCTTACCCTCTTTCCTGCCTCCCTTTGTTTTACTAGATATACCTCCCTGTATGCCTCTGTTTGGATCGCCTTGTATTTTCGGAAAGCTGTTTTTTTCTCCTATATCGTCTTAGCCACCTCCTTTGAAAACAATAGCGGCCTCTTTGAAAGCTTACCCTTGCTTACTACCATTAAACAGCTACCTGTTAACCTACTGATCATTCCTTTATTCTATTCCATTGTGCCTCCTCCATACCTGCTATCCCTCCACTTCAAGGTATTTCCCAAGGAAGTCTCCCATTTCCTTAAAATCTGCTCTCCTGAAGTCCATGACCCTCATCCTAGTGTGGGGTTTCTTCTGCCCAATCCGTATGTCAAACCACGATGTACAATTATCACTTGATCACTTGAACCCAAGGGGCTACCCACTGTGACATCTGCAATATTGTCTCTGTTCATAAGTACCAGATCCAGCACTGCCTCATCCCTAGTGAAACCTGTAATCAGCTGCCTGAGAAATGCTACCTTGCAGGGAGTCTAGGATGACCCTGCTCCTAGTTGTAGCTGCAGCTTGGATGTTCTAGTTCACAACTGTAAGATTAAAGTAAACTCGTAATTATTGCTTCCCTTTGTTTGCATTTTTGCCTATGGCTTCCCCCCAAACTATGATCATATCCTCCCCCCATGCTGGTGTCCTTTACACTATGCCTAAGAATTGCTTTGTGTGTTCTTTTATTGTATCTCATCTGTAATGTTCTCCATTGTTGTACTCCACCACCAATTGTTGACTACCCTCCCTGTGACAAGGTGCTTTTGTAAATGAGTCTTTGACTCAAAGGTTGTAAATACGAATTATGAAATAAAATAAAAAATAAAATATAAAGACCCCTGAGCCCATCTCCAAACCAACCAAAGAACCTCCAGCCCCTCCTTCTCCCTGCTATGACCTTGTATTTCTATGGCTGTAATACCTTCCTTTGCATTTAAAACCACCTCCCCTTGCACCATGACTCTGTTATGGCCACCAGATTCAGGTTCATGTTCGCAGTGGTAGACTTAAGGTCAGGGATTTTATTTCCTAGGCTCCTTGCATTGGCATGCATGGCTCTCCACTCTCTTTGTCCCTCCCTGCCTCTGCTTTGCCCTCCCTTCCTGAGCCCATCCTTCATCCTTTCTTTCTCACTGATAATCAATCAATCAAAATCTTTATTTATCCAGGTGGGCACCATTGAGCAAGGCTCATTTGCAAGGTGGACCTGGTCATGAATACATCAAAGTACAGTACAGAAGCAGGTATACAAAAAGCAATAATATACAAGGAAGAAAAAGTATATACAGTGTATACAGTACAGTACAAGGTTGAAATAAATAAAAAAAAACAGCATTATTTTACAATTGAAGAAGTCGGCAGATGTTCAATCAGCCATAGGCATACAGGGGTTATAAGCAGAGATCTTTTGAGTGAGGCAGCCGGCAACTACACCTATAGGGGAAAGAGGTGAGTATGGGGTGGCAGGTTAGAGAGGTAAAGAAGAGGAGGGATATATTACTGACGACTGGGGGAAAAATTGAGCTAAAACCACAGAAAGTGACGATGGCTGTCGTGTACTTGTTTATTATGATAATGATGGAGGAGGGATAGATAATTGGGACACTACTATGGATGGGGTGGGACTTTAGCCAGGCTGGAGTGGAGAGGGAAGGATGGGTGCAGCAAGAAGAGTTAATAGGGAAAGAGTGAGAGCCAGGGGTAGAAACATGGCGAGCATCAGGATGGAAAGGGGGAATTGCGGAATTAGTGGGCTAGCGGTGAGGAAAACATTTGCAAGGTGCTTTCATGTAGCAATCGTAGAGCACCTTCAAGATATTCAGGCTAACAGGGCAGCTCAGCTTCAAGTTCCTTTGTAAACCATTCCACAATGTGGGTAAAGAGAAGCTTAGAGCAGCTTTGCTGAAATGAGTTTTGACCCTTTAAACTTTGAGGGCATTTAGGGAATAGCTCCTTACAGTGTAGGTGCCTAACACACTCCGGGGAATACAATCTGAGACATATGAGGGGAGCTTGTTGGTCACCGCTCTGAAGGCCCATAGGCGGCATTTCTATTCCTTCTATAGTGAAGGGAAGTCCAGCCTAACGATGAGTACAGGGAGCAGTGGTGTGTGGAAAGTGGAATGCCAGTAATGAACCTGATAGCTCTGTGGTAGAGGGTGTCCAACTTAGCCAGTGCAGAGGCAGTGCAGTGGCTGTAGAGCAGGTCTGTGTAATCTATCAAAGATAGGAAGGTAGCTTGAACCAGTTGAATCTTGGCCTCCTTTGTGAGCAGGTGGTTAATTCTGTAGAATAGTCTTAATCTTTGTCTTAGTTTCTTCTGTTGTTCATCGAGATGGTCGGCGAAGGAAAGTTTATGATCGAGCCAAACTCCTAGATACTTGAATTTAGCTACATACTCTAGTGTTTCTCCAAGAACAGCAATAATTTGTGGGATAGCCCCCAGCAGGAATTGCTGCATGCAAGGAGGGGGAGAAGAGCATGGCTGTTGTCTTTTTCGCATTGAGCAAAAGCTTTTTGTTTATGAGCTGGTATTGTGGAAGGTTAAATTCAGCTTGAAGGTCTTCACAGGCTGCTTTCGGTGTGGGACGACTCAAGTACAGTACAGTGTCATCCACGAATAAGTGGATGTTGGCTTTTTTGATGGGGTCATTGATGATGTTAATGTAGACTACAAAGAGGAGGAGACCAACGATAGAGTCCTGGGGCACGCCCCTCAGCATAGGTTTTAATGGAGAAAGATCACCTTCAGCTTTAACCTGCTATTTCAGTTCTCCGAAGTAGTCTGCAAACTAGCACATAGATTTATGGTCCAGGCCTAAGGTGCTTAAGGAGGAAAGAAGCAGGCTGTGATCGGCTGTGTTGAATGCCTTACTAAGATCCAAGAAAACAGCACAGACATGCTTCTTCTTGTCAAGGTCTAGGGAGCCAATCATTGGTCACCTTAGCTAGAGCTGTTATGGTGCTGTGCTTTGCTCTGAATCCAGACTGAACCGGGTTTAATAGGCTTCTGGATTCTAAGCATACCCCTAGCTGGCCACACACTATTTTTTCTAGTAATTTAGACAGGATGGGGAGGAAGGAGATCAGTCTGTAATTATTTAGATCACAGGGGTCACCTGCTTTTAATAGAGGAATGACATGGGCTATTTTCCATTGAGGGGGGAGGCTACCCTGGGAGAGTGACATGTTGAATAGGTGGGTGATTGGCACCGCAAGCACATGGTAGGCATATTTCAGATAGTATGGCTCTATGAAGTCGAAGCCTGCTCCCTTCCTGGTGTCCAGTTGCAGCAGTAGGTCTTCCACCTTCTTTTAGAGAGACAGGCAGGAGGGAGAAGGCCTCCTCGGTAGAGGGGGACTCGTGGGTTGGTGGGCCCTGAGCTGTGCAGAGGTCATTGGCAGGAGAAGTATCAAGTGCTAGCCCTGCCGTTGCAAAATGGTTATCGAGGGCTTCCAATATCTCCAATCGGTTAGCTATAACGCTGCCACCCGGACTTAATTTTTGCTGGAATGGAATTACCAGGTGCGTGTCCAGACATGTCTTTTAATGTTTTCCAGAGCTTTGAAGGATTTCTTGAGGCAGAGGCTAGCTCCGAACGATAGTAGGTGGCCTTGGCTGCTCTGACCAACTTGGTGCACTTGTTACGTGCTCTCTTAAAAAGACACCAATCCGAGTCGTTCTTGTCATTCCCCCTTTTTTTTTTCCTTCCTCTGCTTGCCCTCCCTACTAGTTTCATCCACCCTAGTTCCACCTTTTGCCTCTTCTGTCCCGTCTTACCTCTTGCTGCTACTCCCCACTACTCAATGGGACCTATTTTCTTCTGGGCTATCCATCACTACTGCTCTGTCATCTGGGGGGGGGGGGGGTGGCATTCACTGCCTTCCACTTTTGTTTTTTCTGTGGGCAGCACTGTATAACAGGTTACATGAATATAACTAATTGTATACTTGTTTCTCATTTTGAAAGGAAACAGCGAGACCTGCCTTAGAAACTGCAAGGGTGCTCACCTCTGCAGGGCTGTAAGGTAGATGTCACGGGAAATGAGTAAGCACTGCATTCCCATTGTGCGCTTGGCGCTTGTGCACCTCTCCCACTGGAGCAATTTGATCCCACTATAAAAAGAGTGATTACAATTGGGCATGGCACCTCTGAGAGCAGTGAGGATGGCCCACCTGCAAGTTAAACTCGGTAAGTTTATAATGTACAGTAAAAAACCAAAACCCTGTTGTCTTGTACGTTAAAATTACTTTGAAAGTTACAGGATTAGAAACAAGGCGTGTCAGCCTGGGATGGATGCATATACAAGCAATGTTCACATAGTAACCCTGACTATATGGTAAGTGTATAGCTCATTGCATTGAAAAGTTTATTGGCTTCACAGTACAAAATCTTGTAGAAACACTGACCTCTCAGTGTAGCAAGCAACCACTGCAGCCTTATAATCGCTTGAACATAATTATCACAGTGTAACTCTCAATAATGATATCCTAAATACAGCTCCATCAGAAAGTTTTTAAAAAGCTGAAAAAACAATAGTAAATGGTATGTGTACATGACCCCTTCCTCAGAGCACTTGGTAAAGACAGCATTCAGTTTGAGGGAAACAGGAGATAGTGAAACAGAGGAAGGATGGGAGTAGATTCCGCAGTGAAGGGAGATGATAGGAAATGGCTGATTGCCCAGCAGAGGAGTGGTGATTAGAAATGGCAAAAGTATGAGGATCCCTGGAGCAGAGGGAGATGGAGGCAAAGGGAATGGAGGAGAGAAGTGAGGAGTGCTAAGAGGGAAGGGAGTAGTACAATGAGCAATAGTGGTTATGAGAGGATGAGTTGGTAGCCAAATGACAGAAGGCATTGCAGAGTGTCCAGTCTGGCCAGGGAGGTAGAAGGAGTGGTGCCATAGCATATGTCTGTATAGTCAAAAACTAGGAGCACCATTCTGGTGTCAGGCTCATGGCATACCTGAAGACTCTGTAGATATAGACAGATGTAGATAAGGATATGGATAAACAGATAGGAGGGCCTGTGTGATACCAGATTTGTTTAAACAAGTGGTGTTTGACCTAGGGTAACCTTACGAGTGATGTAAACCACAAGTAAGGTGTCCAAGGTCAAACACTATGAGTATAGATAAATCGGGCATCACACAAGATCCATCCCTGCATGTTCCATTTATGCAACAGGGAAGGACCTTGAGTGAGTAGGGTTTTATTCCAGTTGCTTTTTATTTTATTTATAATTAATAAATTCTGTGGGACTTTTTTAGTGAAAAAAAAAAAGTTATTTCCTTTTTTTAACCTGGCATTGCCGTAGGCATTCCCATGGATGTGACAGAATGATGTTGGTAGTGACACTATGATATCACACCTCATTGGTGAATGAGTTGGGATTTCAAAAAAGTTATCCCAACATGGCTTGGTTTAGCAAGCAAGTCCAAAAGATGGAGGGCCAGAGTTGTGACTCCTGTTTCACTTTCATATCTCGTTGATCACTGTATGATTTATGTGCCTGCTCAGTGTTTTATTTTTTGTTGACTTCTTTTTTTTTTCTTTCTATACTTTTTCTTCCTTTGGGTCCTGGTTGGCTGTACATCCTGATCGACCTCCCGGCCCACATCCCGACATCAGGCCAACCTCCCCCATTTCCCCATGGCTTGCTCTCCATGGCAGGGTGGTGAGGAGTCCCCCAAGCTCAACTCACCTGAAAATGATCCAGATTGGAGGAGGCGCCGTTCGGGGTTGGGCCGTGGAGGTCAGATGCTCATGCTGACCAACCAGGAGCCCTTTTCCTTGTTCTTGTGTGGTTCCCCCAGAGGTGGAGCATTCAATGATGCCAGCGATGGCACCATGCACACTCCTGTATGCGGATCCTGTCAGGTATCACTTCCGCCTCTGCCCCCCCTAGATGCAGCATCAGTGTGCCAGCCGCCAGCCACTACTAGGAGCCAGGCAAGCACCGACATCTGGAGAAGGAGATCTGTCCCTGGGATGCTTAATCCTTCTCCCCTGCTGACCCCCAGCTGCCCGCGCTCATTCCAAAACATGAGTCACCTGCGTGGCATGAGGTGTGGCATCCAGCGCCTCAGACCTCAGCGCCACTGGGCTGGCTTTTTTGTTTACTTTTAATTTCTCTAGCTGGTATTTTGTGGATTGTGTTCATTTGTTGGGGAGTGCCTGACTGCTGATTCTGATGGCAGCATGTGGATGACTGATGGCTGAAGAGAACAAGCATTTGTCAATGTCGAATGTTGATTGCGTTGGTCCGTTGAGCTCGCTCACTGCCCGTGTGTCACTCGCTCATTCTGTTTCTCCCGGTGCTGCAGGCTGCTCTTTTGTACTGGGCTCCTGCCTGCATTGGCATGTTTTTCTGCCCACAAAGAAATCTGCAGCTGTCCCGACAGATCTCTGTTGAGGTGGATCAATCCCCCTCTCTCACTCGCTTATTCTGTTTCCGCTGGCGCTGCAGGGTGCCCTTTTATACTGGGCTCCCACCTCTGTTGCAGGCTTTTTCTACCCACAAAGAAATCTGCAGCAGTCCTGACATTGGTCTGCTGAGCTAGCTCACTCCCCCTCTCTCGCTCGTTCCGTTTCTGCTGGCGCTGCAGGCTGGCTTTTTGTACTGGGCTCCTGCCTGTGTTGCTGCCTTTTTCTGCCCACAAAGCAATGCACAGCAGTCACGATAGAGGTCTGTTGAGCTCGCTCACTCCCCCTCTCTCACTCGCTCATTGTGTTTCTCCCGGTACTGCTGGCTGCCCTTTTGTACTGGGCTTCTGCCTGCATTGGCACATTTGCTGCCCACAAAGAAATCTGCAGCTGTCCCGACAGAACTCTGTTGAGGTGGGTCACTCTCCCTCTCTCACTTGCTCATTCTGTTTCTCCTGGCACTGCAGGCTGCCCTTTTTTACTGGGCTCCTGCCTCTGTTGGTGGCTTTTTCTGTCAACAAAGAAATCTGAAGCAGTTCTGATACAGGTCCGTTGAGGTAGCTCACTCCTCCTCTCTCACTCGCTCGTTCCGTTTCTGCCGACGCTGCAGACTAGCCTTTTGTACTGGGCTCCTGCCTGCGTTGCCACCTTTTTTTGCCCATAAATAAATCCACAGCAGTCACGATGGAGCTCCGTTGAGCTCACTCACTCCCCCTCTCTCACTCACTCATTGTGTTTCTCCCGGCACTGCAGGCTTCCCTTTTGAACTGGTCTTCTGCCTGCATTGGCTCCTTTTTCTGCCCACAAAGAAATCTGCAGCTGTCCTGACAGAGCTCTGGTGAGGTCACTCACTCTGCCTGTCTCACTCGCTCATTCTGTTTCTCCTGGCACTACAGGCTGCCATTTTGTAGTGGTCTCCTGCTTCTCTTGGTGCCTTTTTCTGCCCACAAAGAAATCTGCAGCAGTCCTGACAGAGCTCTGTTGAGCTTGCTCACTCCCCCTCTCTCACTCGCTCGTTCCATTTCTGTCAGTGCTGCAGGCTGCCCTTTTGTACTGGGCTCCTGCCTGCATTGCTGCCTTCTTCTGGCCACAAAGAAATCTGCATCAGTCACGATAGAGCTCCATGGAGCTCGTTTACTCACTCCCCCCTCTCACTAGTTTGTTCTGTTTCTTCCACCGCTGAAAGCTGAACTTTTGTACTGGGCCCCTGCATGCATTGCTGCCTTTTTCTGTCCACAAAGAAATCCGCAGTAGTCCCAACAGAGCTCTGTTGAGCTCACTCACTCCCCCTCCCTCACTCGCTTGTTCTGTGTCTCCCGCTGCTGCAGGTTGCCCTTTTGTACTGGGTTCCTGCTTGCATTGCCGGCTTCTTCTGCCCACAAAGACATGTGCAGCAGTCCCGACACAGTTCTGTTAAGGTCGCTCACTCCCCTCTCTCACTCGCTCATTCCGTTTCTGCCGGCGCTGCAGCCTGGCCTTTTGTACTGGGCTCCTGCCTACATTGCCGCCTTTTCCTGCCCTCAAAGAAATCCACAGCAGTCATGCTAGACCTCCGTTGAGCGCGCTCACTCACCCTCTCTCACTCTCTCATTCTGTTTCTCCCCACGCTGCAGGCTGCCCTTTTGTACTGGGCTCCTGCCTGCATCGGCACCTTTCACTGCCTACAAAGAAATCTGCAGTTGTCCTGACAGAGCTCCATTGAGGTCACTCACTCTCCCCTGTCTCACTTGCTCATTCTGTTTCTGCCAGCGCTGCAGGCTGCCCTTCTGTACTGGGCTCCTGCCTGCGTTGTCACCCTTTTCTGCCCGCAAAGAAATCCACAGAAGTCATGATACAGCTCCGTTGAGCTCGCTCACTCCCCCTCTGTTACTCGCTCATTCTGTTTCTCCCGGCGCTACAGGCTGCCCTTTTGTACTGTGCTCTGCCTGCGTTGTCACCTTTTTCTGCCCACAAAGAAATCCACAGCAGTCCTGCCAGAGGTCAGTTGAGCTCGGTCACTCCCCCCCCTCTCAGTCGCTCGAGGCTAATCTGTTCCAAACACTGATTTCCGACAGTGACTGCGGTATTCTGCACTGGAAACTCAGAAACACATTTTGGCCAGGATGTGAAAAATGACAGCTGTACTGCTCATAAGGAGGTGTGAACAAATGCCAGTATTGAAAATCTGGTATGAAAATATTACTAATTTGCAAACTTACAAGGGTACGTGGAACCTGCACAACACACACTCATAACCACAGTCATTTTATGGAGTTTCATCACAAAATTTTCAACATAGGCATTTTAGCATCTCTGCTCATCAACAATGTCAGTGTGATTTTCTTAATATGTCCCGAACACTGATTTCCCACAGCGACCGCGCTATTGTGTGCTGGAAGAGCAAAAACACATTTTGGCCAGGATGTGAAAAATGACAGCTGCACTGTTCATAAGGAGGTGTGGCAAAATGGCAATGCTGAAAATCTGGAGTGAAAATATTGCAGAGTTACGAGTGCACGTGGAAACTGCGCAATGCACATTTGTAACACACTCATTTTATGGACTTTCGTCACCAAATTTTCAACATAGGCATTTTAGGATGTCTGCTAATGAACAGTGTCACTGTCATTTTCATAATATATCTCGAACACTGATTTCCCACAGCGACCACGCTATTCTGCGCCGGAACTGCGAAAACACATTTCAGCCAGGATGTGAAAAATGACAGCTGCACTGTTCATAAGGATGTACAAAACAATGGCAATGTTGAAAATCTGGAGTGGAAATATTATAAATTTGTGAACTTACGAGAGTGCGTGCAAACTGCGCAACGCACACTCGTAACACAGTCATTTTATGGAGTATTGTCACCAAATTTTCAACATAGGCATTTTAGGACCTCTGCTCATGAACAGTGTTACTGTAATGTTCGTAATCTGTCTGGAACATTGATTTCACACAGCGACCGCACTATTCTGCACCAGAAGTGCGAAAACACATGTTGGCCAGGGTGTGAAAAATGACAGCTGTACTGTTCACAAGGAGGTGTGAAAAAATGCCAATGTTAAAAATCTGGTGTGAAAATATTGTAAATTTGCAAAGTTACGAGGGTGTGTTGCAACTGCGCAACGCACGCTAGTAAAACAGTAATATTTTGGATTTTTTCCACCTAATTTGCAACATAGGCTTTTTGAGAGCCCACCTTATGAACACTGGCACTGTTGTTTCATTAATTGGTCCCGAAAGATGATTCCGCGCAGTGACCGCAAAATCACCTTTCGGGACTGAGTAATGGCATGACAGTGATAGACTTCATCAGGAGGGGTCCCAAAAACCCCATGTTGAAAATTTGGTGCCAAAATTCTAAAAAATGCCTGAGATACGCATCAAAGTTGAAAAAACCCTATTTATTCCATTATACAGCTTACCGGCATTTTCTCAGTTCACGGTCGGCTTTGAAGAGTGCAGACATGTTCCCGGTCCAAGGAAGATCGTCGCGCCAGACTCCGGAGGTAAATATGGGGTGAGGGGGGTGTGGGGAGGCAGGGTGCGCAGTGGGTGGGTGCGGGTTGTGGGGGGGCAGGGAGACCGCCGAGGGACCATTTCCTTCTTTACAGGTATAAAAAAAAATTACATGACGGGACCGTTTTTTAATTTTACAGGGTCATGTGGCATGCTGGGGTGGGCTCCCAGCGTGCCAATAGAGTCTTCTGTTTGGGTGGGGCTGCTGTAGCCAATGGAGGATTGAGCACCCCCATCAGCACACATGAAAAAGGGGGGCGAGGGTGTTACAGTATACTGACGGGGACTGGGCACCCCGTCGGCAGACAACAAAAATGGTGGGGGAGTTACATAATGTCGACAGGAGTGGGCAGCCCCTGCGGCAACATTACAAGCACTGAAGCCGGCGGAGTTGGGGTCCCGTTGGCAGAATAAACGTAAGAGCACATGCTGCAGGGAAGTTGGGCACTTGTGGCAGGCGTTTGTAAAAATGTTGTTTGCGAACATGGCGGCAAACTGCCGCCATGTTCGCAAACAATATGAATGTTTCAAGGTTCCTCCCTGCAATGACTGGTCACTCCCTCATTGCAGTGAATGACTGACGCTGCAATCACGAGGCAGCCCCTGATTGCAGTGGCTAATTTTTTACAAGTTGGTGGCACGCTGGCTGAACAAGTGTCAGCAGCAGCATGCCACGGCATTGGGGGAAGCAGGCCATGCCTTTACAGGCTGTGGGGGCATTGGCTACAACAGCACCGCTCCTCCACAGCCTGCTTCTGGAGAAAGCTGCTGCAATAAGTTTATTGCGCATGCACGCAATCAACATAAAAAGAGCAGTACAAAGTATTGCATCACAATAGAAAGAAGGTGCTGTGTTAGAGATGGAGCCCAAATAGGATGGCAAAAAAAAAGATAGTGGGAAAGAAAGGGGTTAGCCAGGCTGGTGAGTAGGTTGGAAAAGCAAATATTTTAATGATAAGAATTGTTATTGTGAAGCAGGGGGCTATGTTAGGGAGGGCTGAGTTATGGTGTGGGCAGGTAAAGCAAAAGTTAAGGAAAGAATGAAGGAAAGGGAGGGTGGAGATATGTGGAGTTGGGTCTGGAGTACTAACAGATTAAGGATAAAAATACAATACTGTATTTCTTGTTCTACTTTTGTTGTGCTTGTCTGGAGACTGTGATGCTTGCAGTGGAGAAAAGAACTGTAAACAAAGGATGAGTTTCTGAGGAGACAAGAATGTGCTGCAGTCGAGATAGGAGTTTCTGTGGAGATGGAAGCAAGTTCAGTGGATGAAGTAGTGCCGGCAGGGGTGTGTGTGTCCAAAACAATGATAGGTTTACTAGTTTATATGTATAAATTTGTGATGATGAGCTTACTGTATGTGTAAATGTAAGATTTTACATTTATGCACACAGTAGCTCAGATAAACAGATTTATATACGGGCATTTCTGTCCATGCCTGTTGCATAAATATTTCCAATGTTATTTTAAGTCTCTAGGCAGAACTGATTTACAGTCATGGGACTTCCGTGCATAATGCCTGATGGAAGCATACAGGACCACCTCTAGATGTGTCACCATGTGCCCATGAACAGGGGCACGGAATGCCAGAATGTCAATCAAATTACTTTTAATAGAAGATTTATATCTGTGCATCAGGGCATATAAGTTTAGTAGTGACATGACACAACAAAAGGGTCCTAGTAACAAGGGGCCTATCATTTAGTGAAGTCACTTAATGAGCACTCCCCGGTCATATTCTCTTGGTCTGCTGCCAACAGCAAACCTGCACCACGAACCACCCAGTGACGTTGCCTACTCCCAGGTGGCCTGAGTCGCCTTAAACTGTACCTCTCACAACTGGATTGGTCCCCAATCAGGCTTGCACCGTCCATAGATGAGGTACTGGATTTTTTCACTTGCACTTTTAACACTGCCTGTGACCTCTATGCCCCCTTCACTAGAAATCACACCAAAAAGCAAAACATGCCCTGGGTTACCCCCTTCCTCCTTCACAAACTTAAAATGAGAGACAGCCTATGGCACATTGCCATGGAATCTGGCAAACCAGGTGATAGGCAAGCATACAACACTGAGCGCAATAAGTATACTTGGGCCATTCGACAGGCCAAAGCCCAGTACTACCAATCTGCTCTTGTCTCCTCCTGGGGGTTAGCTAGAAACTTTTGGGATAATGTAAAGGAGCTGAATGGGAAATCCCGCTCCCCAACCCCCTCTCAACTCTCCTTTAATGGCACTGTCTGCTCTGTCCCCCTTGGCATTGCAGACTGCCTAAACCACACTTTCTCAGACCTGAGTTCAGTCCTGCCCAGTAGCTTCTTTGACCCCATCCCGGTAGCACCCCTGCCCACTCTCCAGAGACCTCCTTTCTATCTATGTACCATCTCCCCATTGGAAGCTAGACCCCTTCTGCAAAAAGCCATTAGTAGTAACAACCCCGGCACTGACCTACTGGACACTAGGCTACTTCGTCTGACATTGGATGCAATCCTGGTACCACTTACTGAGCTGCTCATCTGCTCTCTGTGCCTGGGGCAGTTCCCCAGCACATGGAACACCACTATCATCACTCCCATCCTAAAAAGCGGTGATCGAGCGTCTCCAAGTAACTATCGACCTATCTCCATCCTCCCCCCACTCTCTAAGGCCCTTGAAAAAATAGTTGCCAACCAGCTTGCCGACTACCTGGCCATACACAATATCCTGTGCTCTGAACAGCATGCCATTCATGCAGGTCACAGCACCACAACTGCGCTACTTGAATTCTCCAACTTCCTGCACTCTTCTCTTGATGCCGGAAGTCCTGCCGATGCCGTGTTCATTGACCTCTCCAATTGCCATCCTCTCCTGCTTGACTCCCTCAGATGCCTTGGTTTCTCCCCTGGACCCCTTGCATGGTTCACCAGCTACCTCTCTGCCAGGACTCAGTGTGTAAAAATCAATAGCACCCTATCTGACACACGACCTGTCCACTCTGGAGTTCCCCAGGGCACCATTTTAGGCCCTCTCCTCTTCAGTCTCTACCTCAACTCCCTCCCCTTGGCCTGCCCAAGTAAGATCCTCCTATATGCAGATGACGCTGTGCTCTTCGCTGCTGACCCTAACCCCAACACACTCCAGGCCACCCTCCAAGAAGCTTTTGATGGAGCTGAGCATTGGTTCACATCACGAAGGCTAGTCCTCAACCTAAAAAAGACCAAAGTTATGCTCTTCTCACATCGCCAAAGCAAAGCCAGTGGTGGCCCTCTCATGATACTGCCTAGCACACTAAACCCCATTGAGCAGGTTTCCACCTACAAGTACCTGGGCATTACCTTTGATTCGGCACTCTCCTTCCATTCCCATATCAATGCCCTTTCTGCTGCCACCAGTGTCAGGACTGGACTATTATATCACCATAGGGACTGCCTACCACAAGAGGCCCTTAGATTGGCAATCACCTCCTCTGTCCTGTCACTAATTGACTATGGGTTGCCCATCTATGCTGCTGCCGACAACACTGCGCTTGCAAGAATCCAGCTCTCTATAAGCAAGGCCTGCAGGCTAATGCTGAGCGCCTCTAGGCACGCCCATACATGCCTGCTGTACTCCACCACCAACTTGCTCAACCTTGAAGAAAGACTCCACTTCCAAACCTGCCTTCTTGTAGAAAAGACCCTGCTAGGGCTCTCCCCCCCTGGGGTCGCCACCTCCCTGCAGTGTGCCTCCCCCTCAGGCTCCACCCGCAGCACTGTCAAAACCTCCCTTATTGTCCCCAGGGTAAGGACCTCTATGGCCCAGAGATCCTTTTGCTATCGGGCTCCCTCCTGGTTCAATTCCCTCCCAGCCAACATAGCTGACTCCACTAAGCTTGGTCCTTTCAAGGTCTCCCTCAGAAGCCATCTGACAAGCACTCGCTGCTGCAACTGCATATAATCCCCCACCTACCCCTTACCTTCACCCCAAGGCTGGGTTTGCCCTGTCTACCTTTGCTGTATATACCTGGGGTCTCAGGCAACATCTGCTGACTATTGTAATAAAACATCTCTGGTTGCTACCTGACGTGGTACTCGTGTACCTATATTATGACTAATGTGATCTATCTATTACCAAGCATGTACCACCAGTGAATGCCTGTAACACTGGTTGCTTTTTTAATCTAAGTGTTATGTACTGTACTGTTTTGTTTGCTGTGATGTATTGCTCTCTTGACAAGGTGCCTTTGTAAATGAGTCTATGACTGAAAGGTTTGTAAACCGATGATCTAATAAATAAATAAATAAGTTCTGTAACTTAAAAGAAAAAGAGAGTTTGTGTGGAAGGTTCTCCAAGTGTAAGCATGACATCAGTTACCAGGGGGGCTTCTATGCCTTTAGGAGTCATGTATGCAGATGCAAGGACTGTAGGTCCAGATTGACCAGTGATCCCAGGCCTGTGACAGTAGACTCCTACAAAGGGAAAGCCAAACATGAGGCTTCACCACCAAGTGCAGTAGAATTGGTAACCATAACTGGTAAGGCTGGAAGCCACCAGTATGAGAGTGGCATGTTCTGACTTTCGCTTGAGCAGAACCTTCTAAATTAGACGGAAGGAAGACATGCATAAAGAAACCACCCAATCCAAGAGATGGACAATGCATGTCACAAAAAAAAAAACCTCTAGGCCCTGGAGTGAGTGAGCAGAAGTGCAGCAATGTTGCAGCATATGGGAATGCAAAAATGTCCAACTCTGGATGATCACATTGTCTGAAGAGGTCACTTACTATGGCAGTCAGCAGTTCCCACTCATATTCCCAGGACAGAGACTGACTAGGTTTGTCTATGAAGTCATGTGGAATACTGGGGGAGAAACATAGCTGATAAATGAAGGCTGTGCGACAACACCCAATACCATACTCTCATTGTTTCCCTGTTCATTAGTACATTACATGGACTTTATCTGTTTTTATCAACAGGGGACCAGGACTGAGGTGTTCTTGAAAAGCTTGGAGACCAAGAAGAATAGCTCTTATTTTTAGACTATTTAATGTGGATAATTGAGTCCAGGCCAGTGCATGACTCCTGGGTGTGGACATGATGACCCAGGTGGACACCCCACCCTGTTCATGAGGCAGCTGTTGCTAGGATCTGTACCAAGGCTGAGGAGAAGAAGGGGACACCCTGCCATAGATGCATTCAGTCCATCCACAACATAACAAGAACCATGTGTTCCAGGTAATCAGTAATTTGATCCCATTGTACTCAGTGTCCAGTGTTGGATTCGCATATGAAATCAGGCAAATGGGACCATCACTATGGCAGTGGCCATGAGTCTCAGGAGATGGATCTTCCTTTGGGCTGATACAGAAGGACTCTCATGTACTAGCTGGGCTTGGGCAACCAAGCCCTCAGCTCTATCTGGAGGCCGAAAAGCACTGCCCATTGTCATGTTTAGCACTGTACCCGATGAAGTGTAGGTGCTGACAGGGAATCAGTACTGATTCTGGTATGTTCAGTATAATACCCAAGTCCTCGAACAACTGTAATGTTCTGAACAATGTGTATTGAACTGCTTCTTTGGACTGAGCTTTCAGTAACCATTCAAATATGGGAAGACATAAAGTCCTTCTCTCTAGAGAGTTGCCACTACAACCCCGCAGCATTTAATAAATCCCTGTGATGTTGAAGATAGACCAAAGGGTATAACCTAGAACAAGTAATGGTTGTTCTCCAGCATAAAGTGGAGGTATTATCCATGGCATTTTCTGTATCTATGGCATTTTCAATATCATTGTGGAGCAAAATTCGAAGAGATTGATAACCAGAGGCTATGTCAAGCAAGCTCAATTTTAAAAGCAAGCTAGCAAATCTTTATTTATATAGCGCCTTTCCAAAACCAAGGCACTTTACATTTGTAATACAACACATTAACATAAAATCTCATTAAAACAATAAATATAACAGTAATTTAAAATTCTGGGAAGGCTAAGTTAAAGAGAGAAGTTTTCATCTCCACTTTAAACCTGTCGACAGTCAGGCATTCTCTTAACCGATGAGGTTGAGAATTCCACAGGGTAGGTGCAGCAAAGGAAAATGCATGAGGTCCAGATGTTTTCAGACGAACCCTGGGAATCTCTAGCAATCCTTCATCAGTGGATCGGAGTGGATGGAGGGGGCAGTAGAGAATCAGGAGATCTTGCAGGTAGCAGGGTCCCTACTTTTGTAGGGCTTTAAAGGTTAGTAAGCCAACCTTAAAGGTGGTCTGCCACTGAATAGGCAGTCAGTGCAGTCCACACAGCATGGGTGTAATATGACTGGCCCTTGATGTACCAGTCAAAAACCTGGCCACAGCATTCTGCACTAGCTGTAGGTGATGGATATCATCAGGAAGCCCTAGGCAGAGGGCATTGCGGAAGTCAAGGCAAGTGGTGATGAAGGCGTGGACCAGTGTTGGAAAGTCATCCAGAAGAACCAGGTGTTTCACCCTGGTGATATTCCTCAGATGGTAAAATGAGGATTTAGCCATGGCCAACACCTGAGATTTCAGGGTCAAGTCGTCATCAAAAATAACACCCAAGTTACGCACCTGGTCTGAGGTGGTGAGCTGAATACCATCAAGCCAAAGGCCTGACAGCTGTCCAGACCTTACACCCACCCATGGATGACCTGGATCCACAACCAACACTTTGGTCTTGTCCGGATTCAGTCTCAGCCAGCTGGTGCTCATCCAGTCCTTGATCTTGGCGAGACAAATATTTAGCACTGAGAGTGCATCAACCCATCCAGGTAGACAGAACATATACAGCTGAGTGTCATCTGCTGAGAGGGAAAACTCAAACCATATTGCCTGATGATATCTCCTAATGGCAGCATATACACTGCAAACAACATGGGTGCCAATATGGAGCCCTGTGGCACCCTGCAGGACAGAGGGATGACACCAGAGGAATAAATTCCAGTGACCACCCTCTGGGACCTGTCCACAAGGAAGGATTGAAACCATTTGAGGACTGTACCCAATGGCCCACAAAGAAGCTGCAGACACTCCAAAAGCACACCATGGTCCACAGTGTCAAATGCTGCAGAGAGAGATCAAGAAGGACCAAGATGGTACAAGCCTTTCGATCTCTTGCTATTAGGAGGTCATTCAATACTCAGACAAGTGCAGTCTCGGTGCTATGTCTCTTCCTAAATCCAGATTGGAGAGCTTCATAGACATTGTGGGTCACAAGGTGATCTCCAGTTGCAGCGCAACCACCTTCTCTATAGCCTTATCCACAAATGACAGGTTAGAGACAGACGAGTAGTTAGCTGGACAGCCTGGATCCAAAGAGTTTTTTTTTTTTTTTTTTTTTAACTTGCTATTTTTCCTCCTTATGCCCCCAGTCTCTGACTCTTTGAGGGCACCTGCGAGTCATCCCTCTGCCAGTCACCTCACCCACAAGCCACCCTGCGCCCCATAGAGCCGCGGCTATACCCCCCAGGCAGGTAACAAGGTGGGGCCCTTATACCCCAAATGCTTACTTGTCTCATCAGGCAAGGTGGTTGAGGCAGGTGAAGGCATATCGAGGGCGCGCTCCTGGTGTCCCATCTTCCCGGAGATGGAGGGTTGTTATCCTCCTGGTTTTTTTCCCTATGTGTGGTGTGCACCCCTGACATCGAGGCGCAACGCGCCGACATCCACCACACATCATGGCCAGCCTTCCCTGCAATCAGGGCTTGTCGTACCTCAAGCCTCTGCTCGGGGTTGCACAAGTTGCTGGCTTTGGCCCCCACCCTCCCTCTGGAGAAGGCGAGCTGTCATGGGACACTCGAGCCTTCTCTCCCGGCCGAACCTCTAATGACTCGAAGCTGAAATCCAACCACTGCGCTGACGGGCCAGCCCTAAAAGAGGGTTTTTTAATGAGTGGTCATATAACCACCTCCTTGAGGGGACCAGGAAAGACCCCCCCCAAGGAACTCCAAGCAATTTAAGTTAGGATCAGGTAGATAACATCTACACAACCCACTAATAGGAGTGTAAGGGCCCGAATCCAGACTAGAACTAAAACCATTTATTAAAAATACAACCAACAGCTTAACCTCTTTCGAGGTCAGCTGGCATTCATCTGTATCCCCCTTCCCCAAGTCGTGCCTGAAAATAAGCAGAATTTATCTAGTGCACTTATGCAGTCAACAAAAACTAAAAAAAAAAAGAACTGATTAGGTGCAAAGTCTGGACAATCTTCACAATGTCCATGAATTCCAGCCAGCTCAAGTCTGTCCAGACAGACTGAGTGCTCACCACCTCTCGCCGACTTCCACAGTCCCTTATGGGGGGAGCTGGGCCAATGCCACACCTGATGCTGACAATCTTATCTGAGAAGAATTGAACAAACTCCCCACAGTTAACCTGAGAAAAGGCTCCCCTGGACTGAAGACAGATTGGATTGCACAATCTGTCCACAGTCCAAAAGAGCTGAGCCAGTCAATTCTGCACAGCAGAAATCTCCCTGGACAGGAACTCTACCTTCTTATGAGTGATTTCTGATTGATAGCTCTTATAATGCTCCACCAGTCTAAGCCTGTTAGCGTCCAGGCTGGACCTATGCCATGCTCTTTGTATAACTTTGCTAAACAACCAAATCTGATTTATTTAGGTGATAGTAACAAGGACAGGGGGAAATCAGGTTAATTGATTCAGTCACATAAATAATCACAGTACTGTGCACATATTTCAGAGTCCCAAATGTCCCAAATGTCACTCTTACAGGGTACTCAGGCAATAAGAGGCTAGCCTATTTGGTGCAGCTGGTTGGGGCCCTGAGGATGGAAAATGCATGCACAATACCCACTTTGTAATCAGGAGCCGGTAGGCTCAGTTCATGAAGAAAGAAAGGAAAAGTAATCAGATGGAACACTTGCAATTAGATGATGGCAGGGAGCTACCCTGATTTGTACTTAAAAATAAATGTATAACATGATATACAGAAGTATTTCACAAATCTATAAGCACTGTTTGGATGATGAGTTTTGTAACAATTGGGTCCCTGCTTTTTGCGCAAAGAGTTGAGATCTCTAACTCATGTCATAAGTTAAAGGAAGTAATGTGAAAGTTATATTGGGGCTCACTGGAGTTGGGAGGGGCCGCGATCATTAGTGCATCAATTCCAATATTGGCTGTAAGGCATTGTCCCCTGTACCTAATAGGTCATCCGAGATAAGTCAAAACTGAATTAATTTGGATGTATCTCCTCCAGCAGTACAATGTGAAAAAAAAATCTGTGGTTTTTCAGCAGTTTACTCCCTGTGCTCTGCTGAGCATTTCCCTGATACTCTTTCCCCTGGGCAATGTACTATCTCAGAGTGATTTGCTCAGTTTTCCTTTGTTTTTGTTTACATTTCTGCCACCCGTCTTGCTGCACTGGAACCTCTCTGTTGCCAACTGCACAGGTGTATGATTGGCAGTACTACACAGGGACATTGGGATAATTCAGCACAGAGTCCCACTGCAGTAACCAAAAGACAGGATGAACCTGAAGATGGAGCACAGCTGAAAATTAGTCAGCCGCCATATTTATTGTGGATCCACAACAATTCAAATAAATTGCAAATATGTAAAAAAAAAACTAAAGATGACCAAATATATATATATATATATATATATATATATTTACAGATATGGAAACTGGGACCATGGCCACATGCTTCCAGCCAAAAAGCAGAATTTGATTAATCACTTCCTAATTATCTAGTACTGCTGCTTTAAACTATCTACTCTACTTGATTCTACAATTGTACTTTTGGCAATAGTGCAGAATCCTATTTAAAAAGATTGTATTAAAGCAGCAGTGTTTGTTGGTAAAAAAAAAAAGAAACACTTTTTTCCTGAAAAATGTGTTTCTGACATTCTTTGAGTCATACTCCCTGTATTTCTAATTTTCTCAGATTTTTTTAAATTAACTTTTACCGGGAGAGCAAAGACTGTGCTGAAGTTTACATATTCAGCAGGCTTTGAAGCATCACCCCAAAGTCTAGATACTGTAGTCCTGTGTGAACTTGCCTTCCGTTGATGGCTCATTGCGGTAGTAGTAATTTCTAACATCAGAGCTTTCACCACCACCACCCCCACACACGCACGTAGAAACATAGAAACACAGAACATAGAAACAGAATTTGATGGCAGATAAGGACTGCTTGACCCACCCAGTCTGCCCATTTCCCTACCTAATGGATAAGCTGCAGACCCTAGTTAACCAATAGCCTACTTCCTCCTACCCCCAACCTCTAGAATTGCCTTATGTCTGTCCCATGCATTCTTGAACTGCCCCACTGTTTTTGACTCCACCACCTCCACAAGAAAGCAGTTCCATTCATCCACAGCCCTCTCCATGAAAAAATACTTCCTCACATTACCTCTGAGCTATCCCCTTCTATCTTCAAATTATCCCCCGTTCTTTCACATCTCTTTTCTGAAAGATACTACTGTCTTGGGCTTTGTTGATTCCCTTGAGATACTTGAAAGCTTCTATCATGTTCCCCGTCCCTCCTTTCCTCATGGCTATACATATTAAGCTCCTTTAGTCTCTCTTCATATATCTTCTGGTGCAGACCCTACACCATTTTAGTTGCCCTCTTCTGGACTGCCTTCATCCTGTTTATGTCTTTGCAGAGATTGGGTCTCCAGAACTGCATACAGTACTCCTGATGGGGTCTCACCAGCTGTCTGTACAGAGGAATAACAACATCCTGTTTTCTACTGGTGATGCTTCTTCCTAGACATCCCAGTATCCCCCCAACCCTCCTTACTGCCCTCTCACATTGTTTGCCCACCTTTAGGTCATCTTATATGACTACCCATAGGTCCCTTTCCATTTTTGTTGTTGTTAGTATCTCACCCCCCATAGTGTACTCTTCCCCTGGGTTTTTGTTTCCCAGGTGCATTACTTTGCACTTCTTAGCATTGAATCTAAGCTGCCATACATTTAACCATTCCTCCAACCTTTCCAAGTCCCTTCTCATCCTTCCCACCCCACCTTGTGTATTGACCCTGTTGCAGATCTTTGTGTCATCTGCAAAGAGACATACTTTTCCTTCCAGTCCCTCTGCAATGCCGCTTACAAAGACATTGAAGAGGACTGGTCCTAATACTGAACCCTGCGCAAGGACATAGACAAGATGGAAGCTGTCCAGAAGAGGGCAACTAAAATGGTGCAGGGTCTGCACCGGAAGACATATGAAGAGAGACTAAAGGAGCTTAATATGTATAGTCTCAAGGAAAGGAGGGAGAGGGGGGATATGATAGAAATGTTCAAGTACCTCAAGGGAATCAACAAAGTCCAAGAGCGTAGCATCTTTCAAAAAAAGAGGTGTGCAAGAACAAGGAGGCACAAATTGAAGATTGGGGGGGAAGGGGCAGCAGCTCAGAGGTAATGTAAGGAAGTATTTTTTCACAGAGAGGGTTGTGGATGCATGGAATGGCCTTCCAGAGGAGGTTGTGGAGTCAAAAACAGTGATTGAATTCAAGCATGCATGGGACAGCCATAAGGCAATTCTAGGGGGTTGGGGTAGAAAGAAGTAAGTTGCTGGTTGACTAGGATCTGCAGCTTATCCATTAGGTAGGGAAATGGGCAGACTAGGTGGGCCAAGCAGTCCTTATCTGCCATCAAATTCTATGTTTCTATGTTTATTTGTGCAACACATAATTTGCCACCCTGAAAGTAAATAAAATTCTCTGAACGGGCTGACAGAAGTGTAAATAACTTATTTATTTTTTGACTGCAGATATTGATGCCTATAATCAGTCCTCTGTCTGAAAAATAATACTAAAACAAACAACATAGAGGAGACAGGTATAATAATTTTTTTTAAAGACAGGTATAACAAAATACAATGAGATGCATTTTTGAATAGAGGTTATACGAGAGTCAACCTGCAGTACATATATTTTGTGCCATGCCACATTTGACCACTAGATGGCGCCAACGCTCCATGGCTAAAATAGCCTCCCACAATCAAATTCTGAGGGATAGCCTGACAATCCAGCAGAAAATGGCATGGAGAGAGAATCAGACAGAAACTTTAGGATGCCAAAAGAAACGGGGTTCAAATACTTCAAACTCTTAATGCCAGTAACATCAGGGGGAGAATTAAACATTGCACCAAAAGTTGTGTTTTGTAAAGCCATTCTGTGTGACTGTGCTCAGATTGATGTTCATTTATTCATTTATTTATTTATTCATTACAAATCGGGTTTACAACCTTTGTGTCAGAGACTCATTTACAAAGGCACCTGGTCACGGGGGGGGGGCAGACATCAAGACAGTTATTACAGTGCAGATTAAAACAACGGATAACATTACAGGTGCAGTAAAAGGAATATTTAACACAGATACACTTAGGTTACATAATGTAGTAGTTTGTATGTTACTTAGGTTACATAATGTTACAAAATTGTGAGTTACACTCATGGTTATAGTAGGTCCTCAGAGAAGCTAGCGGATTACATCCCTGTTTGGACCTAGTAGGGAAGGAGTGAGTCAGGGGGAAGGAGAGGCTGTCCAGTGGATGTTGTCAAGCCAGGGGGCAAGACAGGCAGGTACCACAGGTTACAAAAGGGGGTTAGTTGCACCTACAACAGCGGGTATTAAAGATATGGTTCCGAAGGGCTGTTTTGAAGGAACCAATTTTTGGCAAGTTGGAGATGCAGCTAGGGAGGGAGTTGAACCAGGTTGGGGCTCGATAGAGGAAGGATCTCTGGGCAAGAGAGGTCTTGGTTCTGGGCACCTTGAAAGTGACCTTAACAGAGCTATGGGTGGTGACGGATGATGATGACTGCTGTAGGGAGGTGGAGACCCCGGGGGGGGGGAGAATCCTAGCAGTGATTTCTTAGCGAGAAGGCAGGTCTGGTAGAGCAGATGCTCCTCAAAGTTGAGCAGATTGGTGGTTGTACAGAGAAGGCAGGTGTGAGTGTGGCTGGGGGCACCGGTCAGGAGCCTACAGGCCTTATTGATGGAGAGTTGGATTTTGGAGAGGGCAGTGTTGTCAGCTGCGGTGTAGATGGGCAAACCATAGTCCATGAGGGACAAGATAGGTGATGGCCAGCCTAAGGGCAACCTAAGGCAGGCAGTCCCTGTGCCGGTATAGCAGGCCAATCCAAGAGTTAATGGCGTCTGACAGGGCATTAATGTGGGTGTGGAAAGAGAGGGCAGTATCAATCATGATGCCTAGGTTCTTGTATGTGGTCACTTGTTCTAGTGGGTGCAGAGTGCTGGGGATAATCAAGAGGGGGGGATTTTTAGCTTTATTTTGGTGGTGGGAGAAGTGCATTGATTTGGTTTTCTTTAGGTTAATGGCCAGTCTGTCTTCACCGAACCACCTTTCAGCTTGGTTGTAAGCTTGCTGGAGGGATAATTGGAGGGAGGTGGGATTGGGATGTGAGGCAATGAGGACTGCATCATTAGTGTAGAGGAGCATTTTACTGGTGCATGAGCTGGGAAGGGTGTTGAGGTAGAGACTAAAAAGTATTGTACCCAGGATGGAACCCTGAGGGACCCCAGAGTGAACTGGAAGAGTGCTGGAGAGGGAGCCGCTGATCTTGACATGCTGGGATCTAGCAGAAAGTTAGCTAGAGAACAAGGAAATGGGACCGCCAGAGAAGCCAAGTTGGTGGAGAGAGTCGAGTAGAAGGGGATGACAGACAGTGTCAAAGGCCTTGAAGTGGTCAATGGACACTGCTCCTGCAAGGCTGCCAGAGTCGAGAGCAATATGCAGGTGTTGGGAGAATTCCAGGAGAGCCATGGTTGTACTGTGTCCTGGGCAGAAACTGTGCTGCTCTGGGCACATAATGTCATACTTGGTTAGGTATTCAGAGAGCTGGATCAACACCACTTTTTTCAAGGGCTTTAGAGAGTGGGGGGAGGATGGAGATGGGCTGGTAACTGTTGGGGGTGGACTGGTCCCCACTCTTATGTATGGGTGTGATTTCAGCAGCTTTCCAAGCACTTGGGAACTGACCTAGGCATAGAAGATCAGTCAGAGGGACTAGGACTTTGTCTAAGACCATACGGAGGATCCTGGAGTCGAGGGGGGCATTGCTGGGGTTATTGCTGCTTAAGACTTTTAGCAGGTGTGGCCTGGCTTCTTGGGGGATAGGTTGTGCAGGTAGAATGGTGGGCGATGCAGGACTGGAGGGGAGAGAGGTGTGGATTGGGTTAAAGAAGCTGCTGGGGAGGACCGAGCTTAGGTCAGAGAAGGCAGTGTTAAGGCAATCGGCTATAAGGAGTGGATCTGTGGTGGGGGTACCATTGATGGAGAGCTGAGATGGTGCGGGGGAGCGGGACTTCCCATTTAGCTCTTTCATATTATCCCAGAAGGTCCGGGCTGAACCCCAAGTGGAAGCGAGGGTGATCTGGTAGTGCTCTGCCTTGGCCAGCCTAATGGCCCAAGTGCACTTATTACGTTCTGTGTTGTAGGCCTGTCTATCAGACACCTTTTCAGATTCTACAGCAATGTGCCAGAGATTATCTCTGTTTTTGAGTCTCTGGAGGAGGGGTGGGGTGATCCATAGGACACTGCATTTTTTAGAGCGGATCCTGGTGAGAGGGGCGAAAAGGTCACAAGCCTTACAGAAGGCATTTGTGAAGTGGTCAAGAGCTGAGTCAATGTCAGGGGTGCGCTGGATAGGGGACCTGTCTAGTTGGGCTAGGTATTGTTTTAATTTTCTGAGGCTACCGGGGTGTAAACGGCAGTGTAGAGTGGCCTGGGACACTGGCTTCAGAGTGGAGGATGACCAGAGATAGAGGACTGGGGAGTGATCGCTAAGCGAGTCGGGGAGGACAGTGACATCCTGGATTTTTTAGGGGCAGTTAGATATAACAACATCTAGGAGAGTGCTGGTGCCAGTAGAGTGGTTGAATTTGGTGGGCTGGGTGACTAACTGGGACATATCCAGGGCAGCAAAGGAGTCTCTTATATGGGAGGCAGTGGAGGCAAGCCAGTTAACATTGAGATCACCTAGGATGACTTGCTCCACTTTGTGAGAGAGAATGAGGGACTGGACCGCTTGGTTTTGGTTCCTCAGGGGTACATAGGAGACCATGAGGAAGAGAGGGCCTCGGGCGGGGTCAGGTGTGATTTTTAAGGTGAGGGTTTGGGCTCCATAATCAAGTTTAGGAGCTGGGAGTGCCTGACCTATAAGGGAGTCCCGTATGAGTAGTGCGCAACCACCACTGCGTTTGCCTACTCGGTCTTCCCTGTAGATGGTATATCCAGGGAGGATGATAGCGGAGTCAGGGGTGGATTTGGAGAGCCAAGTCTCTACCAGTGCAATTATGTCAGGTTGATGTTGAACGACCCAGCACTGGAGGGCACCAGATTTCTTTACGAGACTGCAAATGTTTAAGGATGCAAAGTGGAGGCCAGTTGCAGTGTAGGGTTTAGAAGGGCTAGAAGCCATAGGTCCTGGGTTTGGCTGTACATTAGCAGATAATAATAATAGCAGTGTAATTATTCTGGTTAGTGGCCAGTGGCGATGGAGACCCTTGGGTCGACACCCAGCTGAGGACTTTACAATCAGGGCCCATGGGATAGATAAAGTGTGAAGAGTGGGAATGGAAGGGGAGAGCTGGGTCCAGGTTGGGTCTTGGAGGGTGGAGGGAGTGGGGGTGTTGGCAGGGTGGGGGTGTTGGGGGTCACGGGTGTGTCGAGGGTGGGGGAAGGCCGAGTCACTGTGGGGTAGTCTGGGGACGAGCTGTCTAGTGTGGAGGAAAGGTGCTCCAGTCTGTGTGAGGTCTGTACCAAGAGGGTGAAGGGAAGCAGACTTAGTAATGCAGTGTAGGTACCCATAGCAGCTGAGCAGTAAAGAAAGAGTGCCAGGAGTAGTAGAGAGTAAGATGTAGAGCAGCTTTGGTATGGTTGGGGGAAAACCCCTCTAGTGGGTGAAGAGTATAAGCTGCAAATAGGAAAAATCAGTATCAATCAGTAGAAGAGGGAGGGGCAAAGACTGATGAATAGTAATAGACTGCCACATAATAAGTGAAATGAAACAGGAACTGTATTGTGTTGGATTGGGTAAGTGTGCTTATAACTGGGCCCTTTAGTTGCTAAAAGATATAGTCTGCTAATGGAAAAGTCAGCATTTACTGAAAACTTTACTACACTGCAGAATAAACTGGGCTCAAAGAACCGATTCAATAACAGCACAAATAAAATTATGAATGCTGACCAGTGCTGTCTGGCTGATTAAAGGGGCACTATCAGGCTTTGGCGGTATTTTTTCCACTTCGTAATCCTGGTGGTATTTGCTCCTCACATTCACAGAGAAAGCGCACCTGGGCACCCGATTACTGAAAGAAATAAAACAAGCATTTGTCAATGCCGAATGTTTGCTTGCTGGCATTGGCATTGGTAGTGTAGAAGTTACAGAGCTGCATAATAGGAATGGCAGTGAAGTATTGAACTGAAGCCAACCCCAGCACCACCCTGCAGAGAGTGACAGGCATTGGGGTGTGCCTTTGGGTCATCAGGCACACCATGCCACTTCACCACACCCTACCCTGCAGACACTGACAAGTGTCACGGTATGCCTTGGGGTCTTTGGCCCTTATGTGCACCCCATTCCATCAGGAAATATGGTGAGATGGGCGCGATATAGGAGAATGGGGTGAACTTTGGGGCCGAAGAGTCCAAGGCATACCTCGATGCCTCTCACTGGCTGCAGGATGTGGAATGGTATGAGCATTACAGGCAAGAATCCCAAGTCACACCCTTGATGCCTGTCATTCTCTACAGGGTGGAGCGTTACAGTTGGAAACCCTAACACCTCAGGCATCCATTGGTATTTTCACTCCAAATTTTCAACATGGTTTTTTGTGACCCCCACCTCATGAACAGTGGCAATATCAGTTTGTTAGCCAAAAGCTGCTTATGCACAGCGACTACGGCATTTAACACCACAGGTGCAAAAACACATTCCGAACAGGATGTGAAAAATGACAGCTGTACTGTTCATGGGGAGGTGTAAAAAATGGCAATGTTGCAAATCTGCAGTAAAAATATTAAAAAAACTGGTGAAGTCACGAGCGTGCATAGAAACTGTGCAACACACACCCGTAATGTAATTAGGTTGGGGATTTTTTACAGCAGATTGTCAACACAGACATTTTGGGACCTCCGATCATGAACAGTGTCACTGTGATTTTCTTTATCTGTCCCAAACAATGATTTCCCACAGCGACCACGCATCTCAGCGCTGAAAGTGTGAAAACACATTTCGACCATGTTGTGAAAAATGACAGCTGTACTGTTCATAAGGAAGTGTGGAAAAATGCCACTGGTGAAAATCTGGACTGAAAATATTACAAAGTCATGAACTTACGAGGGTGCGTGGAAACTGCGCAATGCTCACTCATAACACAGTCATTTATGGACTTTTGTCACCAAATTTTCAACATAGCCATTTTAAGACCTCTGCTCATGAACAGTGTAATTGTGATTTTCTTAATCTGTCCCAAACATTGCTTTCGCACACCGACTGCACCATTGTGCGCTACATGTGCGGAAATACATTTGGGGCGACATGTGAAAATGGCAGCTGTACTGTTCATAAGGAAGTGTAATAAAATGGCAATTTGGAAAATCTGGAGTGAAAATATAGAAAATTCGTAAACTTATGAGCGTACATAGGAACTGCGCAACGCACGCTCATAAAACAGTCATTTTTAAGAATTTTTTCACCAAATTTTCAACATAGCCATTTTAAAGCCTCTGCTCATGAACAGTGTAACTGTGATTTTCTTAATGTGTCCCATACATTGATTTCGCACACCGACTGCGCCATTGTGTGCTACATGGGCGGAAACACATTTTGGGCAAGATGTGAAAATGACAGCTGTACTGCTCATAAGGAAGTGTAATAAAATGGCAATGTTGAAAATTTGGAGTGAAAATATTGAAAATTCGCAAACTTACGAGCGTGCGTAGGAACTGCGCAACGCACACTCGTAAAACAGTAATTTTTATGAATTTTTTCACCAAATTTTCAACATAGCCATTTTAAGACCTCTGCTCATTAACAGTGTCACTGTGATTTTCTTAATGTGTCCCATACATTGATTTTGCACACCGACTGCGCCATTGTGTGCTACATGGGCAGAAACACGTTTTGGGCAAGATGTGAAAAATGACAGCTGTACTGCTGATAAAGAGGTGTGGTAAAATGGCAATGTTGAAAATCTGGAGTGAAAATATTGAAAATTCGCGAACTTACGAGCATGCATAGGAACTGCGCATATGCGCTCGTAAAACAGTCATTTTTAAGAATTTTTCCACCAAATTTTCAACATAGGCTTTTCCAGAACCCACCTTATGAACAGTGCCAGTGTCATTTTGTTACTCAGTTCTGAAAGGTGATTTTGCACAGTGACTGCGAAATCACCCTTCGGGCCCGATTAACGCCATGACAGTGAAAGCATTCATGAGAAGGGGTTCCAAAAACCCATGTTGAAAATTTGGTGCAAAAATTCCCAAAAATGGCTGAGATATGCAGCAAAGTTGAAAAAACCCTCTCTATCCCATTATACAGCTTACCGGCATTTCCTCAGTTCACATTCGGCTTTGAAGAGTGCAGGCGTGTTCCCGGTCCACGAAGATCGTAGCACTGGAGTACAGAGGTAAGTATGGGGTGGGGGGAGTGGGAGGCGGATGCTCAGTGGGTGGGCGCTGGTGGGAGCAGAGACAGCGAGGACCTTTTAAGTTTCAGGTTTTTTTTTTTTTTAAATGGCTGACACAGGGCGTTTGCCACGCTGGGGTGGGCTTCCAGCATGGCACAAGGATGGCTAGTGGGGGTGTGGAGCCAACAGGATTGGGCCCCCTGTCGGCAATAGCATCTGTTGCCACGCTGGGGTGGGCTCCCAGCATGGCACCCTGTACTCGGGGGGCCAGTGGATGTCGGCTATAAGATGTGCAGCCACGCTGGGGTGGGCACCCAGTGTGGCATATTTAGCTCTGCTTTGAGGCGCCAGCACGGCCGGCGGGTTGGACACCCCATCGGCTACACAGTGTGTGCGTAGGGGGGGCGAGCACACAGTATGCGTAATGTGTGTGTGTGTGTGTGTGTGTGTGTGTAGGGAGAGCGCGCATGAGCAGGCGATATCTTATCGCTGCTCACTGAAGCATAGCTCCCCCTTTCAACTGTACTCCACTGCATTATGGACTGTTGTCATAGACAGCTCCAGCAGGCATTGGCGAACTGCGGCTGTGCCTGCAAACACACTGACTGAATTGGAAAAGGGCTGCCACACCTCCGAAAACTCAGATGTTGGCACTATGTTTCTTGCACATGCGTGCAAACAAACATAAAAATTATGTTTTTAACCCAGCATTACTTTTCAGCCGGGACGGCTTATTCTCTCCCCACCTGCAGCCTGGCGCGTTCACCAGTGTTCTTGGCGCTGAAGCGCCTGTTGGCTCATTCATGAGCACTTTCATTTTTTAAGAAGGCATATGAGTTTATTTAGAGATCTAAATCTATAGGGATCAACAAGCCTGGCAATGTAAGTCTTTCCTTGAAATGAGCAGTATATCCCATAGAAAAAACACTTTGAAAAGTGAAGTCGTGACCCTTGGCATGTGCATGTTACTGTTCATGCCAGGGGTCATAACTTCACTTCAAAGTATTTTCTAATGAGATTACTGCTCGTTTCAGAAAGACTTACATACCATGCTTGTTGATTCCTATAGATTTAGATCTCTAAATAACTCATGTGCTTCTTAAAAATGAAAGTTCATGAATGCTTACAGGCGCCCGCGGCCAAGAACACTTGTGAACGCGCCAGGCTGCAGGTGGAAGAATTAGCCATTCTGGCTGAAAAGTAATGCTGGGTTAAAAACATCATTTTTTTATTTCTTTCAGTAATCTGGTACCCAGGTGTGCTTTCTATGTGAATGTGAGGAGCAAACACCACTTGGATTACGAGGTGGAAAAAAATACCACCAAAGCCTGATAGTGACCCTTTAATATAGGATTTTCAAATACATATAAATAATTTGGCATTAGTGGAGGATGCCAAACAGCCTTGCGGATTTCAGAAATTCAGGCAGTATTATGGCGCTGCCGTACAGAGCACAGGTCATGTCTGGCCTCATTTCAGTTCAAGCAAGCAGATCACAGTAATGCTAAATCACAGGAAACAAACTGTAGATGAAAGCAAGCAGTACAATAAAATTAACTTGCAAATAATAGTTATCAAATTGCTGATTATTGCACAGGGGGCTGTGGGGGCAGAGCCCCCCAATGAAAGCAAGCACTACTGAAAAATGAAAGGTTTCAGGAACCAAAAAAAACACATTCTCACTATCATGGGAGCACCCAGGAGGTGTGGGGGTAGAGTGCCCCCACAGAAAGAAATCAAGCACTACTAAAAAATTAAAGGTTTCAACAACCAAAACAAAAATATTCTCACTATCATCAGAGCACCCAGGGGGTGTGTGGGGGGGGCACGGAGCGAGCCCACAGAAATAAATCTCTTCTCAGTAATACAGCATGACTCACATCAATTTGTGAATTTTGCAGTCACTGAAATAATTGTTATTTTTCAGCTAAGGTCTATAGCAACACACTGCAGACACCTGTGTAACCCCCCTGTTACCCAGGGTTACTAGAATCCCAGTAAGACCTAGTGGTAGGCAGGGAAGGCAGCTTGTGAAACTCCAGTTAAATGGATTTCACATTGTCTCACTCTGTTCTCAGTCTCAGCTGAGACTGAGGGATGACATCATTTAGAACTGTCGCAGCTGCATAAGCCACACTGGAATGTTGCAGTTGAAGGTTAGAGTAGAACGTTAGGGAATTTGAAGTCAGTCTGTAGAGTTCAGTAGAGTGTGGTAGTCTGAAAGAGGTGCTCTGCTATAAGCAGGCCCTCAGAGCCTAAGCTCTGTCAAAGAACTACTTTGTTTTGTGTGTGTGTTTCCACCTGAAGAGGAACACAAGAACAGCATACCGAAGTGGTGGAGACCACTTTCAATGGTTCAGGGTCCCATGGGGGGGAAGGAATCCGCCTGCTTCCAGGGGCAAACCCCCTTGGTCCAGCTAGGGAAAATAAGCTGCCTGGTTTAAGTTCATGCTGAGGCACCAGAAACTCTGGAAGAGAGTTCCTTGAGGAGGAAATGCCTGTGGGGCACCTGCTACCCGAAGGGTGAGTTCGCTCTGCTAAAGGGCTATGTGTTTTCACCTGCATCAAGATGAAACAAAAGGGGCTGTTACTGTGGGGTCAGGAAAAGACAGCCAAGTACAATTTGGAAGATGTGGGGATTGGACTGCTTAACTCTGTTGGGGGTCTAGAGTAATGGACAAAGCCACTTTTTAAGTATGTTCAAGTCCAGCACAAATGGCATGTAAAAACAGTAGATTGAATGTGAAATACATTTAAAAAGAATCTACACAGCAAAGTGTGTTAAAGGATGAGGTGTTACAGTCCAGAGAAATGGCCGGGTATGAATTATGGGAGCAAGAGGTGGGAGACTCCCCATCAGTAGTAACCAAATTCACCTCTACATTTTTGCTCTGGGACATCTATTGCTTTCTCTCAGGTACTTGGCCAGTGCCTGAGGAAAGTACCCAGAAGTGGGATTGATGAGGAAGATTCCCTTATGGAGCAGAAGTGCTCATAGGTAGTTTAGAGAGCCACCAGTAAATGTTTCCTTGCTATATGGAAAGTGTCCAAGTGGCTGGCAAGGGAGCTGAGCCAGGGAAAACCCAGAGTAGCATACAAGTTCGGGCTGTGTGCCCAGTGTGTTTCAGAGCCTGAGGGCTAAAGTGATGAGGATGTGTTCTGGTCTCCTTAAATCTGCATTACCAGGAGTGTAGCCCCGTGGGGGTCCATCTATGCTTTGTTTATTTTGCTGGATGTGAATAAAAGCCACACTTTAGAATCCCACTTCTGGTATTGGACATTACAGTTATTGCTTCTTTTGTCCGGAGTTACTTGGGTGCCCCTGTGCAGAGTAGCTAAACCTAGCCAATGTGCCGAGTGACATATTCCACCCCAAGCCCAGCCCACCTGGTATAGCTGTCAGATACAAACGGCATACCTGGGTGGGGGTTACACCTATTTCTGATGAATTGGAACTCCTTGAAGTACCATCTTGAACACAATTGAGGATGATGGAGCATCACAAAGGATGTTTGGTCAGTACAGAATTTATGGGGTTCAATCCTTTGCTGGTTTCTTTTTGGAAGAAGAGGGTAGATTGGCCATGTGGCTGTTTATTCTCAGTTTCCTGTGGGAAGGGTATGAACCTGTGTGACCTCAAGAGAAATGTGGAGTAGCCCTAAATAACTGAGGTTGAATTGTTGTTTTGTTGTTTTTTTTTGTAAGAATAAATGGGCAAGTAATGCACATTCTGCGTTCCAACTATTGTGGTGTTCAAAAAACAGTGGGACTACTACGCCTTGAGAAGAGCACACGAGTAGACATGTATGGCTAGATTTTACAACACGGCATTACACCTTAAACAGAGCACCCTCTCACTTTTAGCCAGACTGCCTCAAAAGTGAGTCTGCACCCTCACCCCCCCCTTAGTTTCCGGCACTTATGTCTGCAAAAAGGGAAACACCACTGTCCATAACTCATGAGGCTGTAGTTTTTATTTTAGCATGGATGTCATTGCAGGGAATAGAACAATGATTTATTGCAGACATGTATGAACAGATAGACAAGCTTATCCATGATTTCACATATGTCTGCAAAAAAGAATTTTGTAATTTTAACTGAGTCCTGCAGCCTTCCTGTTTCCACACCGAAACTTGTGTCCCTGAAACACTTGCATTTTTGTGCCTGATGTTTCAGTGCCTGAGTTTTAATGACTATCTAACAGGAAAGAGTGGAGAATGAAGAGGTAAATGTGGTAAGATCCTTTAAATCAGATAACTTCATCGCATTTTATGGTGGGAAGCAGGAGCCCCCACCAGTGTCTGTGGAATAATAAACTATCAGTGTGCCATGTCTGAAAGACATCATGCATTAGCCCATAGCAATGAATTACTTACTAGGATACTAAGTAATTCATTTCTATGGGCTAATGTTCTCAAAATTCTCAAAATGATGTATTTCACTTGGACATGTCATGCTGATAGTTAAGACACTAGCAGGAGTTCCTACTTCCCATCATAAAACGCGGTGAAGTTATTTGATTCAAAGGATCTTATCACATTTGCCTTTTCATCCTCATCTCTCTTCTGTTAGACAGTCATTAACACTCAGGCACTGAAACATCAGGCACCAAAATGCAGAAACATAGAAACATGGGGCCAGATTTTCAGAGCTCCGGGGATGCTGTACGCCCCTGGTGCACCAAACAAATGACGCATGGAGCTTGCGGCAGTCCCCTGTCGATGATCGGGATTTTCAATTCCTTGGGCTGAGTGCCGCTCCTTAGACCACAGTTTTGTGGCCTAGCGTTCTCCACCCCCGGGAAGGCTATAACACAGCGCTTGCGCCAGAGCATTGATTCAAGCTGCTGTAAACCGTGTAAAACATCACAACTGCACCCAAGCTTTGAAAATTGGGTGCAGTTGCGGCAAAGACGGTTTGCGCACTGCGAAAGTTAAAGTCCTGTGGTGCAGGGCGGGATGCAAGCCCTACATCACTGTTTGAAAATCTGGCCCATAGAATCTGACAGCAGATAAGGACCGCTTGGCCCACCCAGTCTGCCCATTTCCCTACCTATTGGATAAGCTGCAGATTCTAGTTAACCAACAGCCTACTTCCTCCTACCCACCACTGCAGGTGTGGTTTCATATACCTTTACCAAGAAGAGATGGAAACATAAAACAACTTACTGTGGGTAAAAAGTGAGGTTTTTATTTTAGTAGATTCCTGCTTTATAGCCTCCCCAGTGATCCAGTCTACCAAGCTGTAGAAATGGAAAAAAGCAGGACTCCACTGAAGACAAGATACTGCATCAAGAGATTTAGTTCTTGCTACTGTCACATTCTGCAATTTCACAACATTCATATTTTTTTTTCTAAAAAACAGAAGAGAGGGTATTTTTTATTCCTCAATGTAGTTTTATCCTCATCAGCCTCATTTACAAATCTACTGCATATGCATACACCCGATTAAACAGGATTCCACATTAACATAAACCAAAAGGGGGAAAAAACAGCAGAAGCTGTGCACAGCAGCCATGCAGTGCATACAAAATAAACATCTAATACAATCCTTACAGTATGTTTCATGCAAAATTATAATTATAATTCATTTTGTTTTATGATAGCAACTGTTGGGCTCACATACCAAACACACAGTGGTTTTATCTAAACTACTGCATTTAAATATTATCGCGATTTCGATGCCATTAATAAAATAAAAAATAAAAAAATGTTAACACATGCCATTTAGTAAATCATGGCATAAGGAAAGGCCTTCTAATAAGTGACAATCCTGTATATCTTTGTTACTGATTCTGTTTTATTGTACACTGGACACTTGTGATGCTTTGTTGTTGTCAGATAAGATACATGGAGCAGAATACCCATTCTAATTAATGCACAGGGGCAACTGGATCGCTTGGCATAACTCTGATTTGCTTATTAAAGTGTGTATGTGTTCTTAGTCATAGTCATGCACAGTAGCGAACACCATAGGCTGTTTATTTAATTTGTTGCCTATGCAGGATAGGGCAACTGAGATACAACATCTCATCTTCAGCAGTGTCCCACTAAAATGGTACTTCTGCCTGGGAGACCAACAGACCAGTCAGGGAGATGAGCTGGTGTTACACAACTAGCAGCAACTGAATGGCCTCTAAACATGGGATGTCTGCATCAGTTGCTTCACAGATTACTAAAACACATAAAAAATTAGGAGCCATCTAGGTGTTTAAAATTGCAGGATAGGAAATTGATTGCAGAACAGCTCATACTTCCAGTACTTAAATATGGAGAGGTCATTTATAGAACTACAACCAAACAACTTCTAAATAAATTAGATAAATTACACTATAGGGTGGCAAGATACTGTATGTTTTATGTTGTAATTTTAGGACCCATCACTGTGACTTGTTAACTAGGTTAAATTGGTTATCCCTTGATTTGGAATACAAGAAACGTTGGTCAATATTTATTCATAAATATAGGACAATTCACTTAAATCATAATATAGCTAAATTATTGGCAGATAAAGATTCTGCCCTTAGGAAACATTCAGCTAGGTCTTTGTACCAAAATATAATTGATCCAGGTAAGTGAAAAAACAAGTTTGGGGATAGAATATTAGCATCACAAGCATCAGTATGTTGGAATATACTCCCTCCCTCATTATGAGCTGAGAAAACTGTCAAAAAATTTCTTAAGGGGTTAAATATGTATTATGTTTACTCTTGTGTATGTGCTTGATATTGATTTCTGTTGTCCTTTTGTCATAAAAAACTGTTTGTAACTTAGGGATAGATTTTGTGTACTTATTTATATTTTGTATTAAATTGTTTGTAGTTGGTATGATTATATGAAACTTAGAGAGTTTGCACAGGACTGTCTTGAAAACTGGATTGTATTATCCAAATGACATGTATTATTCCTGTATAAAAATATTTTTTTTACTACTACTACTAGAGTCCTGCTCCAACTAAAACTGCATTGCTTTTCTTCCTTTAAATACAGTGCACCGTAAAGTTAATTTAAATAAAACGTGTTTACTTTAGGTGTACATATTTTTTCTCTTTCCTATAAGCTCTTCACTGTTCCCCAATCCCAGAGGAGACACTGAGCTAGGATGTGCTAATGAAGCTGTAGCACATCAGTGTGATGTCTGTGGAGCCAGTGACATCCAGTGCCGTAATTCACTTAGCACTAATCTGCTATTTGGAACCATTTCTGAAATGACAATGACCCCCCAAACAGAGGCTATCTGTCATGGAAATAAATAAAACAAAATTAAAAATGTGTGTGTGTGTGTTTTACTGTTGACGGTAACAATGGAAATGAGAGTCCAAGCAACTCAGACAAACACCTCCTCTTTTTTGTATACCTAGCAAGCAGATTGCAAAGAGGTACAATTTCAAATAAAGTCATACAGATAGAAACATTTAAAAGGGGGGTTCATATTGTTATCTTTCACTTAAGCAAGAGCAGAATACCAGTTTCCTTTAAGGGAAAGGTGTAGTAGTTTTATCAGTGGTGTCAACCCCACCCACCCCCCACACACAAATCTTTTGTCACTTTTATCGGTGCTCTGGCAAGGACTGCTTGTCCTTCCCACCAGGCAGTGGCAGAGTGAGTGTCCTTGTGGGAGGAAAGCTGACAACATGTGCACACTAACTGGTAATTTTAAAACACATTGCTTTCTTAATGTTTTGTTGTTGCGGGTATATTTTTAACACTCCATGTATTCTTCTGATTTATAGGTGGTTTGGGCAGGATTTATTTATATGTTGTCTCTCTTTTAATCTTGAATTTAAATTTTGAACTAAGTCTGACAAAGTGAGCCAAAGAAGTTATCAGTCTCAAACAAACTGGAACACTTAGTTGCTTATTTGAACCACTGGCCAAAAAAGAAACGTTAAGCTGGTAAATAATTTCAATCATTTTGGTTTTACAAACTTACATATGCTAGTCTACCACCACATTAGCTGTTTTCCTTATAAAGTCTGGGCCGACTACCCCCCCCCCCCACACACACACACTTGCACACACATACATACAAGGATGAGTTTCTACAATATATGACACAAGAAAACTTCATGTCAGGTCCACTCGCATGTCAAACAGGCTTCTCAATCAGCTGGAGAAATCAGCAACTGACTGACACCATTCCTTCCAGGACCTAAATTATGATACAGTACTTTATTGTGAATGGCTGGGACAAACACAGACAGGGAAGCGTATTAAAATATTAAAACTAATAAATATTTTATACAACAACTAAATAAGTACAAAACAAACATTGCATAGGCAACTAAACACCTGAGGATAGGGTCAGGAATTCTGCATATCCATATCAGTACATTAGCTCTTTAAAGCAACATAGTCGCTGTTATACAGTAGAAGGCAATGCAGCCTAGAGATTAGAGCAGCAGGCTGTGATTTTGGAGTCAGAACAGATGTGGGTGCAAATCCCTAAATTATCACTCGTATACTGTGTAATCCGCAGCATGTCATTAATCTCCCCGTCCTCCTAAATCACACCTGGTAACAAGTTTCAGCTCAGTGTGTCTTCCCAACAAATAAGTAGCAACCCAAAATAAATATTTTCTAAGTTATGCTACTCTGGATTTATAAAAACTGTTTTGTTTTGTTGGGGGGGCCGATAAAAGGGTGTTTACCCCCCCAAGAAAAGAATAAATCATGTTTGTACACCTGCCTCTGTGATAGTCACAGGTATTAGTTTCATCTCCATTGTAGGAAAATGAATGGAAACAACCCAAATGTTTCTCTGCAGTCCTATCAAGGGCAGTGGCATCATCAAGCTGTTTTGGGGGGAGACTATATCCCCCCAATATAATCTAAAGTCCCCCCAATCATTTCCCTCATCAAAAAAATTGAATCACGGCTTCACTGCTGAAAAAAATTAAAGAAGCCGTAATTTTTCTTTAAGACACACTGACGCAGCACTTCATAGCACCACCACATGGAGTGCACTTTCATTTTCTCTGTTGGTGCACTGTGTGTCTTGTGAATGCATGGGTGGCTGCTGCGATGCTGATGGAGTTTTCAGCTAGAGGAGACTGAGATCTGGAGATGGGGGGGGCATGTACGACACCACACAATGCCATGGGAGGGGAGCAGGAGAGCTCAGAACTTGTTGGGTGGAGAAGATATGTGGCAGTGGGTTAGTTTATTTCATTTAACAGCATCAGCACCAGAAGGAGGCCAGAGCCCTATTTATTGAAGGTTTGAAAAGTTGTAACCCCACCCATAATGAAGAACTGTTACAGTTTGAAGCACCAGGGAGTTTTGTTTGCCAGCACTCTCAGTAGTTATTGTGATGCTTGGCCAGCTGGTTATGATTATTGTATGATATTTGTAATATAAAAATATAGTATGTGATTGTCTCACACAAGACAGCCTGTGCTTCCATGGGTGCCCCCTCCCCCCAGGTTTCAGTGAAGCTACAGGATATGTAAATTGACTAGGAGATCTCTGTAATGTAATTAACTTCCATGAGGAATTGCATTTTATGGCCTTTTTATGACCTCATGCTTTTGAAGTTGGAAACTCGATATACATTTTATTACATCAGGACAGGACATCATTTAGCTGATTCCTGTTGGTTATATCACACCTGGGTGATAGACTTCAGGGTTACAAACCTCAAAGGAACTGGTTGATAAAAGACTCATAATTTGGGAAATGTCTTTTTTCTTCTGATGGCACCTTATTTAAAATACCTCCTGAGAGGAAATCATTGTTTGTAATTTTATATTCTGAAATGATGAGCTAGTTTACTCACAGAAGGGGTGTGGAGAGACAGAGTAAAACTAACACTTGTGTCTGAACTGTTTGTCATATTATTTTGGGACTCTAGAAAGACACAGCTCTCTGATCAAACTATAAGCACTTCCTGAGGTAATACCTTAGATAGCAAAGGTCTAAATGTATTGTGGTAGGAGTTTTTGTGTTGTACGTTTCCCTTGTTCTTTTATGTGATTGTGAGTACTTTGATATATTGTTCTGTGTTTACATTTTTCATGTTGTTATCATCTTTTAGTAAAGTACCTTTTCTTTGAAAGACTGTCTGGGTGTCTGCCAGTTTTTTGCATGTGACGTATAGATGGTTAAGTCTGACAATTGTTCAACAGCTTGATGATGTTACTGAGTTTGAGTAAAAAGTTAAGAATATACCTAAGGTCTCGGATAGCATTAAAAGGGTACATTTTGGATACCTGGTTAAGTGCCCTTAGGCAAAAGATATATTGCATCCCTCGAAGAGAATATTATCTGAGCCTGTACATTTGGGTATGCTAGCATAAGGTTCACAGTTTGAATCCCCCCAGAACTTGAGATTAAAGGTGATTCAGATCCAAAAGCAGACAGGAGGGTTACCCTGTCTGTTACGTGTTCAAACTATTGCACTCTGAGGTTGGCACTGTGGGAGCAAAGGGCCTGAACTGCTGAGTGCATTTGTGATAGATTTGGTTGGCAGCAGTGCGAAACATTTGATAACACAAGCTTTAACTGTTCAGTGTGTCAGCTAATACTGTACATCTCACTTGCAAAATAAAGCAGTGATTTATTTTTTAAAAAGAAACAGAACGATATCATTTTGCTTACAGTCAAAGTTCCTCCATTTTATTTTTTTTCAAAGTGCAAGTTAGAGTAGCTGTAGTTAGGGAAGAAGATGGCTTCCAACTACAGTGAGCACACTGCAGACTACTTGAAGCAGTTGTGCAAGGAGAGAAGAGTTCTGCACGAGGGGAGAGCCAGCAAGAAGAACCTCATGGACGCTCTGATGGCTGCTGATGCCCAGAGTGTCAAGTCAAAGACTGTGACTGTAAAGGACCAAACCTGTGGGGTGGAGGGGCCAGCAGCTAGTGCAGTGTCCAGATCTGGTGAGGAGGACAGCAGGGTCAGTGCAAGCCAAGGGCCACAGCAGCAGGGGAAGGTCACCAACATTCTGGAGCCAGAAGCCATCAGGCTGCAGATGGAGTTGTGGAGGATGCAGCTGGAGTTCCAGAGAGAAGAGAGGAGAGAGCAGTGAGCCACAGAGGAGAAGAGGGAGCGAGAACAGCAAGCAGCTGACTGAGAGGAGCGTGAGCGCCAGAGGCAACATGAACTGGAGAAGCTATGACTCCAACCACCAGCATCAGAGCAGGTAAGTGGCTTGGGTTTAACTGGAACTACAGGACTGGGTTACAAATTAAATTTCAAATTGACAGCTGAATTTAAAGAGGGGGAGGATATGGATGCCTTTTAAAATTCCTTTAAAAAAGTTTGTATTCAGGCAAAGATTCTTTGAGGGTTTTGGAGCTTCCAGCTATCCCCGCTCTGTACCGGGAAAGCTCAGGATGCATTAGGTCAAATGGACAATGCGGACACTAATGATCACAGCCAAACTTAAAGCTGCACTTTTAAAAAAGTTTGATTTAACTGCAGAAGCATACAGAGCTAAATTCTGTAAGCTTAGGAGAAGTCCTGACATGAGCTATGAGGAGCTAGCCACGAAACAACGTCAGTGTTTAAAATGTTGGTGGGAAGGAATTGAAGCAAACTCTGTAGATAAAATTGAAAATGCTATATTGTTAGAGTAGTTTTTTGGGGGCATGCCCAGCAGAGCTGAAAACCTGGCTGGAGGACCAAGATCCCAAAAACAGTGCAAGAGGCTGCTGAACTCTCGGACTGCTATGCCAAGAGCAGACCTGCTCTGAGAGAAAATGGGGCAGGCGTGGCAGTGCAGAAAGGGAAAAAGCGTGCCTTCAGGGCAGCTAAAACCCTCACTGCCTCCACTGAAACCAGTTAGCCACAGGTTTCAAAGAAAATATTTCTCTGAGAAAAGAAACGAATGTTGGGTTTGTAAAGAAACTGGTCATATTGCCAGACAGTGTCCCAAAAGGACGAGCAATGTGCAAAATGGGGCTAGGAAAGAAGTGGGTTGTTTGTGTGTCCCTGGAAGCATGCCTGTGAACATGCGGGAACACATGCAACCAGTCACTGTGAATGGTGTACAGACAAAGTAGTTAAGAGACACAGGGACATCCCTGACGTCGGTAAAGGGGGATCTGGTACAGCCTGTTCAGCTTATACCCAATAAATTTGTAACTGTACAAGGCTTCACTGGGGAGGAGAAAACATTGCCACTCACTAGTGTTCTCCTAGACTGGGATGAAACAGGGGGAACTGTGCAACAGGTGGCTGTAGCCAAAACTTTAGCAACTGATGTCATCCTGGGCAACAATCTCAAACAGGGGATGGTGTGTGCAGTTACCCATAACCAAGCAGCAAGGGAAAATTGTAGTTCCCTGGACCCCATAGAAGCCACTGTGGAAACCACTAGGAGGCTGGTTCCTCAGCTTGTGTCTCCTGATATGGAGACTAATGAAAAGAGGGTAGAAATTTCCCCAGTAGCAGTTAACCACACAGCTACAGAGGGTTACGCTGAAGAAGGAGGGGTGACCCATTATTAGAGGGTTAGGGATGACAGTGATCCTGAGTGCCCTGACGCTAGTGCTAGGGACCCTAGTTTAGATACTGACCGGGACCTGTTCCATGCCTTGGGAATGTGTAAGGAGTTTGCAGCTGCTCAGAATAGTGACCCTAGTCTAGAGAAGCTGAGGGCTTGGGCAGACTCTTACAGAGCACAGGGAGGTGACGGAAAACATAAAGTTTATTGGGAAAATGGACTGATGTACACTCAGGCCATGAAGACAGAGGGTGGGGTGATAGGCAGGCAGCTTGTCATTCCCCAGGGGTATCGTGAGCAGTTGCTCAAGGTTGCACATGATAGTCCCTTGTCTAGTCATTTGGGAATAGCGCACACTACGCAGCAGCTGGCCCAGAATTTCTATTGGCCCAACTTCACCCAGCAGGTGAAGGAGTATTGCAGGCCTTGTCACTGGTGCCAAGAAATAGGAAAGGCAGGTAAGAAAACCCAAGCCACCCTAATTCCATTGCCCATAGTGGAGGAGCCATTCCAGAGGGTGGGAATGGATATTTTGGGGCCTTTAAACACCCCCTGCTCCTCCAGGAAGAGGTTTATCCTAACAGTGGTGGATTATGCCACCCGGTATCCAGAGGCAGTTGCCCTAATCTCACTGAGGACAGACAAAGTGGCAGATGCCTTACTAGGGATTTTCTCCCATGTTGGATTTCTGCAGGAGGTTATCACCGATCGAGGGGGTTCCTTCATGTCGGACTTGATGAAATGTTTGTGGGAGAATTGTGGGGTGGTGCAGAGGTGCATGACACCTTATCACCCGCAAGCCAATGGGCTTGTGGAAAGACTTAATGGTACCCTGAAGTCAATGTTCAAAGTATTTTCTGAACAGCATGGGAGGGACTGGGAGAAATACCTTCCCCACCAGTTGTTTGCATACAGAGAGGTGCCCCAAGAGTCGACAGGATTTTCCCCCTTCAAGCTCTTATATGGATGCTGGGTATGTGGGCCCCTAGACTTGATCTGGGAGGACTGGGAAGATAGGCATGCCACCCAGGGAACTCCAATAGTGGATTATGTCCTTAGGTTTACAGAAAGGCTGAAGGAGCTTATGGGAACAGCCCAGAGCAACTTGGCAGCTGCCCAACAGCAACAAAAAGTGTGGTACGACTGCAGAGCCAGAGTTCACTCATACACAGTGGGTCAGGAAGTCATGGTCCTTATTCCTGTCTGGAAAGACAAGCTGCAGGCTGAGTGGGCAGGACCATACAAAATAGTCAGAAATGTAAATGACATGAACTATATCATAGAATTACCTGACAGAAGACATACAGAAAGAATGTACCATGTCAACATGATGAAGCCGAATGCTAATAGGGCTGACATGGTGTTTACAGTGTGTAGTCCTGGGGAGGGGACAGACAAAGGAGACCCCCTTCTGGACTTGCTGGAAGAAAGCAAGCGGGAGTCCTCTGTGGAGGCAGTTAAATTGTCACCCCAGCTGGCCCCGGACAAGATCCAAGAAGTAAGGGAGGTTTTAGCAGACTTTACCCCACCGTTTAGCACCAAGTCTGGACTAAACCCCTTAGCAACGCATGATGTAGAGACAGGGACACAGACGCTCATACGGTGGACAGCATATCAGATGTCAGAGGCCATCCAAAAGGACATTAGGAGGGAGGTGGAGGAAATGCTGGATTTAGGGGTAATACAGAGATCCCACAGCCCCTTGGCCTCACCCATAGTCCTTGTGCCCTTGCCAGATGGCTCCACTCATTTCTGTGTGGACTATCGTGGACTGAATGCAGTCATAAAGTCAGATGCCCTCCCGATTCCCCGAATGGATGAACTCCTGTACAAGTTTGGAAGGGGCGACATACCTTACGACTATTGACCTGACAAAGGGGTATTGGCAGGTAGAGTTAACTGACAGAGCTAGGGAGAGGTCGGCCTTCATCACTCCAATAGGCTTATTTGAATTTAAAGTAATTTATTTATTCAGTTTTTGTTGACCGGGTAAGTGCGCTAGCCAACAAGTGACTATTTTCAGGCACGACCCGGGAGGTACAGTTACAGAACACAGTGATAGATAAGAGATTACACAAAGCAGGATACATTTGCAGGATACATAAGAAATTACACAGAGCAGGATACATTTGCAAAGGACAAAGTCACACAGTGTAGTCAAGCATAGCAATAAGGATAAAATTACATGTATTCAGTTGTTGAGAACTAGGGAGAGCTGGTAGGGACAGGTGTAAGGGTAGGGCAGGAGAGACGTGAGAGACAGGGTGGTAGGCGAATAGCAAAAAGGGGAGGACAGGAGGGAGGTTAAGGCACCAAGTGCGGCATTAGCGGGAGAAGGTTACCACCTGTGGCGGGACGGTGGAACCGGGAGTCGGCAAGAGAGACGGAGAGGTCGGGAACAGGACGGTGAAGCTATGGGTGCAAAAACAGAGAGGGAGAGAGTGATGTGCAGGGGAGGGCGGTGGGGGACTAGGTGCAAGGGAGGAGGGATTTGAACTAAAGGAATGGGGAGGGAAGGGTAGGTGGGAAGGGCAGGGTATAGAGGAAAGGGATGAAGGGCACGGAACAGATAGGGAAATGAGTGGGGTAGGGAGATAGAGTGCACCTAGTAAGAGCGCAGCGGAGCAGAAGAAGGGAGGAGGACAAGAGGCGAGGTGGTGAAAACGGCATTGGCGGGGTAGAGTAGTAACCTGCGGCCGAGCCGGTGGAACTACAAGATGGCAGGAGAGAGAGGGGAGTCACGCAAACTGGTGGGAGGCGGGATAAAATAGGAGAGGGGAGGGGGTGAGGACTGAGCATAGGGAGAAGAGGGAAGAATAAAAGGAGGGGAAAGCTGGCAGGAGAGGGCAGAAAGGTGAAAGAAAGGTAGGAAGGGTGGCGCGTGTTACGGCATTAGCGGTACAAGGTAGCAACCTGTTACCAAGCCGGTGGAACCGAAAGACGGCAGAGGGGAGTGGAGGGCGTGTTAGAGGGGAGTGAGGCGGCAAAGAGCAGGAGAGGGGTGGGGCAGGAAAAGGAAGGGGTAATGACGGGGTACTGGAGAAATGGCTAAGTGGGAAGGGAAGAGAGCGGGGCTGGGAAAGTAAGTGTTACAGGAACAGAGGATGCAGGATAAGGAATGAAGGTGGGGGAAAACAGCTCAGGAGCGAGGGCAAGCTAAGTGACTAGGCAGTAATTAGAGAGCTTTACAATTGGCATCAGAACAACAATGTTACACAGTATCAACAAACATGAAACATAAAAGCAAAAAACAACCAAGAATAAAAAAAGCGCAAGTGCCTATAATACATAATAGGGGAAGGGAGGAGAACAGGTTAGGAGCATGGGATTCAAGAGGGATCAAAACAAACACATTTGTCCATCGAGGTAAGGAAAGCTCTGAGATTGTGCTTAAATGCATCATGAGAAGGAGGATTTCTTAGTCCCTGGGGCAGCAAGTTCCAAAAGTGAGGGGCAGCATAACTGAAGGCTCCCAAGCCCTTTTTTGTGTGGCAGAGAGGAATATTCAATAAGGACTTGTCAGAGGATCTAAGGTCCGGTGAAGGTATAACCGGTTGGAGTAGTTTTGAGAGCTCAGCTGGCTTTGATGCTCTGATGATGGTGTCCGAAAGGTTGCAGAGGTAATATTGCCTGGTGGAGGAGGAGATAGCCAGCCCAGGTCTTTGTATAGCTGACAATGGTGCTTCAGGCGCGGTGCTTTAGCCGCATACCTGCAAACATTGTAGAAGGTGGTGTCCCATTGGTGCAGAGCAGTTTTGCTGGCCATGGTTAGGATGGGAACACCGTGGTGAGGGTTGGTAACAGGATTCCTCTAGCAATTGCCAATTTAGCGGCAGGGGTAAGCAGGTAGTTAGTCCTGTAAGCAGCCCCTAGCTTACAATTGACAGATTTTACAAGTTTCCTGGATGTGCAGCTTTAGGTCAAGATTTTGGTCAAGGTGAATGCCCAAGTAGCGAAAAGAGCTAACAGACTCCAGAGGGTTACCATTAATGTCAGGCACAGAGAGAGAAGAAGAGCAGGTTCTTAATTTGTGTGGGGATCCAAATAGCATGGCTTTAGTTTTATTGGAGTTAAGGACAAGGCATTGGGTGTGTAGCCAGCGCTGCACCAAGTGGAAGTCTGTGGTAGGGGCAGCATTCAGGTTGGTGATATTGTCAGAGTGGGCATAGATGACCAGGTCATCAGCATAAAGTAGTGAGTGGCCAGAGGTTACTACATCAGGAGATTGTTTACAAATAGTGAGAAGAGGAGAGACCGAGAATGGAGCCCTGAGGGACGCCAATATTGATAACAGCACTGTCAGAGATCGACGAGTTGAATTTCACTGCTTGAGTCCTGTTGGCAAGGTAGCTGCTGAACCAGGTAGTGACAGGGTAGGAGAAGCCCAGATTTCTGAGGGAGGCAAGTAGTAAAGGATGGTCAACAAGGTCGAACGCTTTAGTGAGGTCGATGAAAATAGCCCCTGTTAGCTTCCCTTTGTCCATGTTGGTAAGAATGTCAGAGGAGAATTTTGCTAGTGCAGTCATGGTGCTGTGGTGTTTTCTAAAGCCGTGCTGTGCTGTATTGAGTAAGTTGGAGTTTTCAACGAATTCAGTAATTTGAATAGAGACTAATTTCTCAAGGATCTTGCTAAGGACTGATAGTATAGTAATGCCTTTCGGAATGAAGAATGCCCCGGTCACTTTCCAAAGGTTGGTGAACCAGGTGTTAAATGGTGATGAGGAGTACACTGTGGCATACCTGGATGACATTGCCATCTATAGTGTCAGCTGGGAGGAACACCTGTCCCACCTTAGGGAAGCGCTGGGTAGGATACAGAGGGCCGTGCTCACTGTCAAAGCTGAGAAGTGCCAGGTAGCCATGGCTGAGGCGACATACCTTGCGCATGTTGTAGGCCGGGGACAGCTCCATCCCAACCAAGTAAAAATGGAGGTGATCAAGGCACGGCCCAGACCAGAAATGCAGAAGCAGGTCAGGAGTTTTCTAAGGACAGCAAAGTACTATAGGAAATTTGTACCCAGTTACAGTGCCCTGGCAGCTCCCCTATCTGACCTGGTAAAGAAAAAGATGCCTAAGAAAATTACCTGGGAACCAGCCTGCGAAAAAGCCCTTTCCAGACTGAAGGAGGCACTGTGCAGTGCTCCTGTATTGACAAGTCCTGACTCACTGTCCTTCTCGACTCACTTAGTGATCACTCCCCAGTCATCTGTACCTGGTCATCCTCCTCTCCAAAACTAGTGTCCCAGGCTACACTGCACCAACGGCTATGCCCTGGTGACCTAAAAAAGTTTAAACAGCACCTAGCCCAGCTAGAATAATCCCCTATCTGACATGCCCCAGATATCGACTCAGCTCTTGACTTCTTCACAAGTGTCTTCTGCAAGGCCTGTGACTTCTTCGCTCCCCCCAACCAGGATCCACACAAAGAAATGCAACACCCCGTGGACCACCCCTTCCCTCATCCAGAAACTTAAGAATAGGCATAATCTCTGGTGAATCACTGTAGATTCAGACAATCCATCTGACAGACAAGCCTACAATGCAGAGTGCAATAAGTGCACCTGGGCCATCAGATGAGCCAAGGCAGAGCACTACCAGGCCACCCTCACCTCCACCTGGGTCTTGCCCCGGACCTTCTGGGATAGCATGAAAGAACTAAATGGGAAGACCTGCTCCCCCCTCCACCATCTCAGCTCACCATCGATGGTGCTACCTCCTCTGATCCACTACCTATAGCTGACTACCTCAACACCACTTTCTCTGATCTAAGCTCTGTCCTCCCCAGTAGCTTTTTTGATCCAATCCTTTCCTCACTCTGCCCTGCCCTGCATCACCCCCCCCTTTCTACCTGTACACCCTATCCTATCCCCCCACAAAGCCAGGCCACACCTGCTAAAAGCCCTTGGTAGTAATAACCCCAGCAGCTACCCCCTCAACTCCAGGGCCCTCCGCCTGGTCCTGGACATTGTCCTTGTTCCTCTGATGGACCTACTCAACCAGTCACTATGCCTTGGACAGTTCCCCTGTGCATGGAGAACTGCTGAAATCATTCCAATGCATAAGAGTGGTGATCGATCCTCCCCCAGCAACTATCGGCCACTCTCCATCCTCCCCACACTCTCCAAAGCTGTCAAAAAAAAGTGGTGTCTATCCAACTATCTGAGTACTTGGCTAAGTATGACATTGTGTGCCCAGAGCAGCATGGCTTCCACCCAGGACAGAGTACAACCACAGCTCTCCTGAAGTTCTCCCAATACCTGCACTCTGCTCTCGACTTCGGCAACCTGGCCAGTGCAGTGTTCATTGACCTCTCCAAAGTTTTTGACACTGTCTGTCACCCCCTCCTAATTGACTCTCTCCACCAACTCGGTTTCTCTGCTGGTTCCCTTGCTTGGTTTTCCAGCTACCGCTCTGCTAGATCCCAGCATGTAAAAATCAATGGCTCCCTCTCCAACATTCAACCCGTTAGCTCTAGGGTCCTACAGGGCTTAATCCTGGGTCCCATTCTCTTCAGTCTCTACCTCAACACTCTCCCCAGCTCCTGCAATAACAAGATGCTCCTCTATGCAGATGATGCAGTTCTCTTTGCCTCACACCCAGATCCCTCTACTCTCCAATCATCCCTTCAACTCGCCTACAACCAAACAGAAAGGTGGTTTCTTGATCACAGACTAGTCATAAACCTTAAGAAACCAAATCAATGCTCTTCTTTCACCACCAAAATAAAGCTAGAGGAGCCCCCCTCCTGATTACCCCCAACTCTCAGCTCCCATTAAAGCAAGTGCCCACATACAAATATCTAGGCATCACTTTCAATACTGCCCTCACCTTCCACACCCACATCAACGCTCTTTCCTCTGTCATAAACTCTCAGATTGGCCTACTTTACCACCATAGGGATTGCCTGCCACTCACTGCCCTCTGGCTGGCCATCACCTCCTCCATCCTGTCCCTAGTGGACAACGGCTTGCCCATCTATGCTGCAGCTGATAACACTTCCCTCTCTAAAATCCAGCTCTCCATCAATAAGGCCTGTAGGCTCCTGACCAGAGCCTCCAGCTGCACTCACACCAGCCTACTCTATTCCTCTGCCAACCTACTCAACTTCAAGGAATGGTCTGCAGTATCAGACCTGCCTTCTTGCTAAGAAATCCCTGCTCGGACTCCCCCCCCCCCCCCCCAGGAATCTCTGCCTCCCTACCACAGTCATCCTCATCCATTTCCACCCACAACTCTGTTGAAGCCACATTCAAAGTGCCCACAATCAAGGCCTCCCTCGCCCAGAGGTCCTTCTTTTATCAACCCCCGCCTGGTTCAATTCTCTCCCTACCTACATTGCCAACACTGCCAAACTCGGTCCCTTCAAAAATGCTTTCCGGAACCATCTCTTTAATGTCCTCTGCTGTAGGTGCAACTGACCCTGCCCCCCCTAATCCTACTGCAGGACCTTTCCCTGCCTGGCCCCCCTAATCTCGACAAGGTCCCCTGGACTGCCGATCCATCTTTCTCCCTACTCCTTTTTACCTACCCCCTTAGGTTTATACAGGGATGTATTCCACTGCAACTCCAGAGAAATTGTACATCTGTAATTGTAAATCTGTATTTTATACCAACATGTAACTAAGTGTATTCTGTGTGCAATGTCTGCACCTGTAATGGTGTCCAATGTTGTATCTGCACAATGTTCTATTGTATTTCCCTCCCTGAGACAAGGTGCCTTTGTAAATGAGTCCCTGACTCAAAGGTTGTAAATCCGACTTGTTCAAATAAATAAATAAATAAAATAAATAGCAGATCCTTTATAGTCCAGACTGACACCTCAGACATGGGTATTGGGGCAGTACTGAGTCAGACATCCAACTAAGGGAAAGATCACCCTGTAGTGTACCTGAGTAAAAAGTTACATCCCAGAGAGCAGGCTTACTCTACTGCGGAAAAAGAGTGTTTTGCCATAGTGTGGGCCCCATAGAAGTTAGAGCCATACTTATATGGGCAGCATTTTGAGGTACACACTGACCACAGCCCCCTGGTTTGGCTGACACAAATGGGAAAAACTAATGGTAGACTATTAAGATGGAGTCTTGACTTGCAAGGGTATGAGATGACGATCTTACATAGGGATGGAGCGACCAATCAGAACACAGATGGCTTCCTGCATCTATATGAGGAGTGAACTGACTTAGGGAGCTCATCCCATGCAGGGGATAGAGCCCCCAAATTCAGTCTAGGTGGGGAGGATTGTGACGCTTGGCCAGCTGGTTATGATTATTGTGTGATAGTTGTAATATAAAAATGTAGTATGTGATTGTCTCACATAAGACAGCCTGTGCTTCCATGGGTGCCCCCTCCCTCAGGTTTCAGTGAAGGTACAGGATATGTAAACTGACCAGGAGATCTCTGTAATGTAAGTAACTTCCTTGGGAAATTGCATTTTATGGCCTTTTTATAACCTCATGCTTTTGAAGTTGGAAACTTGATATACATTTTATTACATCAGGCTAGGACATCATTTAGCTGATTCCTGTTGGTTATATCACACCTGGGTGATGGACTGCAGGGTTATAATATCAAAGGAAATGATTGATCAAAGACTCATAGTTTGGGAAATGTCTTTTTTCTTCTGATGGCACCTTATTTAAAATACCTCCTGAGAGGAAATCATTTTTTGTAATTTTATATTCTGAAATGAGGAGCTAGATGACTAACAGAAGGGGTGTGGCGAGACAGAGTAAAACTAATACTTGTGTCTGAACTGTTTGTTATATTATTTTGGGGCTCTAGAGAGACACAGCTCTCTGATCAAACTATAAGCACTTCCAGAGGTAATACCTTAGACAGCAAAGGTCTAAATGTATTGTGGTAGGAGTTTTTGTGTTGTACTTTTCCCTTGTTCTTTTATGTGATTGTGAGCACTTTGATATATTGTTCTGTGTTTACATTTTTCATATTGTAATCATCTTTTCGTAAAGTACCTTTTCTTTGAAATACTGTCTGGGTGTCTGCCAGTTTTTTTTTTGCATGTGACGTATAGATGGTTAAGTCTGACAATTGTTCAACAGCTTTGATGGTGTTACTGAGATTGAGTAAAAAGATAAGAATATACCTAAGGTCTCTTACAGAGTTAAAAGGGTTCATTTTGGATACCTGGTTAGGTGCCATTAGGCGAAAGATATATTGCATCCCCCTGAAGATATCTGAGCCTGTACATTTGGGTACGCTAGCATAAAGTTCACAGTTTGAATCCCCCCAGAACTTGAGACTAAAGGTGATTCAGACCCAAAAGTAGACAGGAGGGTTATCCTGTCTTTTACCTGTTTACACTATTGCACTCTGAGGATGGCACTGTGGGAGCAGAGGGCCTGACCTGCTGAGTGTGTTTGTGACAGTTCTCTGTTACCTCTGGGACTTTAATGAATTTTAAGATTATATCAGTGCTTTAGTTCTGATTATTTATGTGCATTTCATAGAGTGCAGGCTATTTTTGAATCTTGCATTCACCATACTCCTGGCCCTATACCCTGTGTCCAACCCCAGACGGGGGCAGGGTGGGTGGCTCCACTCAGTTCAGCCAGCAGTGCACCAAAAGTTGGTGTTCATTCTTGTGGGTGGCTTGTGGGAGGTTCTGGGGACAACTGAACACACAGGCCATGCCATCCACCAAGCACCAGGGACTGAATGACAGGTGGGAGTTATGGCAATGACTCTGCCTTTGTTTCTGCCTGGCCTTCCATGCCAAAAAACTAAAGCACTGCTTTTGCTTTCACACCAGCCAATCAGTGTAGTGTACAAACATGTGTTGTGTTTTTTTTTTTTCAGATACAAGTGGTTCACAGTTCTTATGCTGTGCAGCAAGAGTGGTCTGATGTACTTTTTGGTTGCTGCTGTTAAAGAGAGGATTCCCCAAACCTGGATCATAGTACCAATCTGGCATGCAGCTTTTATTGGGCTAACTAGTATGTTTGGATGTCTCATGTCTGTCAGGATCTTTCTTGGGTTCCATGCCATTGGTTTCTGGTTGAGCTTGATTGGTAGAGTGGCAATTGATGTCTTAGTGGATTTAGGGTCTTTTTCTACCTATACAGTTCTGCTTCTCCTTAGTGTTTGTGCTCAGTCGGAGATTGCTAGCAGTTGTAATGGATGCATCAACTTCCCTGGTAAATGTTGACTTTCTCTGACAGCTACGTCCAGAGAAAAATGTTTAATGCATGCTTACATTGGGGTAACAGGTTCTGCTGTTTAAATGCTGCTCCCCATTCCTCAGCACCATAATAAATATTCCTAGCACTCAAACCATCCATCAGAAAAGTCATTTATTTTGGTGCGAAAAGTGCTATCAAATAGTTGCCTTTCTAACTGCTGTGCAGACAGTTATTATTCAGTCACAGCATATGATGCAGTGATATTATGATGCAGAGATATTATTGTGCTAAATAAGGGCAATCACTGTGGCACAAGTTCTAGGTATGCTCACTATTGCACATCTATGGTAAGACACAGCAGTGCAATGCAATTGGTGCAAGGAGACAAGGTGCAGATAGACAAAGCAAGGCAAAACACCGCAGTAAAGTGCAAAGGTCCTCTCTTACTATAGAATTGCTGCAGTTGGCTTTTGCGCTTCTTAAGTTTGAGTGACTTCAGTAAGTGACTGAACTTCAGTCAGTTCATTGATAAATAAAATCAAAGGCTCAGAAAAAAACGAAAGGTATAAATATCGGTTTTGGAAGGTGCCTTAAGTCTCTTAGACAGAGTTTTGTGTTGTGGGTTACTGGGTTTATATTTGTATTTGTGGCAGCTGGCAAGCAAGCTCACACAGCCTCAGCCTGTAAAACAGACTACTGCCTGAGCTATAACCTTTTTTGTCATTTTTATGTTGCTTGCACGCATGTGCAAGAAACATAGTGCCATCATCCGAGTTTTCAGAGGTGTGGCAGCCCTCTTCCAATTCAGTCAGTGTGTTTGCAGGTGCGGCCACAGTTCTCCAATGCCTGCTGGAGCTATCTATGACAGCAGTCCAAAATGCAGTGGCGTACAGTTGAAAGGGGGAGCTACGCTTCAGTGAGCAGCGATATTGCCTGCTCATGCGCGCTCCCCCTACATACACACACACACACACACACACACACACACACACACACATGCATACTGCATGCTCACCCCCCCATGCACACACTGTGCCAAGCTGGGTGCCCACCCCAGCGTGGCTACACATTGTATAGCCAACGGGGGTGCCCAACTCCGCTAGCTCCACTGTTCCCCCCCAGAGTATAGGGGTGCCCACCCCAATGTGGCAACAGATACTACTCGCCGATGGGTGCTCAATCCCTGTCGGCTCCATGCCCCCAAACAGCCATCCTTGTGCCACACTGGGAGCCCACCCCAGCGTGGCAAACGTCCCATCGCGTTGAATCTCGCCCTTTGTTTTTAAAAAACTGAAATTGAAAAACTGTCCCTCGCTGTCTCTGCCCCACCCACACCCACCCACTGTGCACTTATCTCCACACCCCTCACCCCATACTTACCTCCGGGTCGTGACGATCTTCGGGTGGACTGGGAACACGCTCTGCTCTCTTCAAAGCCGACCAAAACTGAGGAAATGCTGGTAAGCTGTATAATGGGATAGATAGGGTTTTTTCAACTTTGGTGCATATCTCAGGCATTTTTTGGAATTTTTGCACCAAATTTGGTTCCCTTGCTTGGGTTTTTGGGACCCCTTCTCGTGAATGCTCTCACTGTCATGGCATTAATTGGCCCAAAGGGTGATTTCGCAGTCACTGCACAAAATCACCTTTCGGCACTGATTAATGAAATGACACTGCCAGCGTTCATAAGGTGGGCTCTCAAAAAGCCTATGTTAAAAATTTGGTGGAAGAATTCCTAAAAATAACTATTTTACGAGGGTGCGTTGCGCAGTTCCTACGCACACTCGTAAGTTCGCGAATTTTCAATATTTTCACTCCAGATTTTCAACATTGTCATTTTACCACACCTCCTTATGAGCAGTACAGCTGTCATTTTTCACATCTTGCCCAAAATGTGTTTCCGCCCATGTAGCGCACAATGGCGCAGTCGGTGTACGAAATCACTATATGGGACACATTAAGAAAATCACAGTAGCACTGTTCATGAGCAGAGGCCTTAAAATGGCTATGTTGAAAATTTGGTGAAAAAATTCCTAAAAATGACTGTTTCACGAGCGTGCGTTGCACTGTTCCTACGCACGCTTGTAAGTTTGCAAATTTTCAATATTTGCACTCCACTGACTTCCAAATACCTACAAAGCACATACAAGCAAGCAACATTCGGCATTGACAAATGCTTCTTGTTGTTGTGATACAGTGTGAACTGTGAATTAATATTGGTGGTGCTACAGTAGTTGGTACAGTTTTTAGCCCTGCCTACCAATATCAGACAGCCCACTGTGAGTGATACAGAGGGAGAACTGCCTAAGCTATCATTTTTTATGATACAAGGTAAATTAATACTGTATACTTTTTTATAAAACAGTTTTCTTATACCACAATCAGTACCTGCCCTAATGGTTGGCATTCGTTTTAAGCCCTACTGTGTGTTTCAACTTGATTTCACTGATAAATCTCAAGGCTGTCAGGAGAAACAGCTACAGCTGGTTGCTCAAAAAGTAATAAATACCAGCAGTCTGTAAGTGCAGTACCCTCTGAGACAGGGGTTTGTGAGTTCATGGTAAGCAAGCCAGACAGCGTGTGTGATACTACTGCCTAAGCTCTAACCCTTGTTTTATTTTTGATACAGGGTGAATTAGGGCAGCAAGCAGGCAGTCAGCTAAGCTGATCAGTCTCATTTACTTTTTGATGAAAAAGTGTTTTTCTTATACCACACTCAGTACTTGGCATAGTTTTTAGCCCTGCTGTCTGTTTTACACTCAGTACTTGGCAAAGTTTTTAGCCCTGCTGTTTGTTTTACTCTAAGGTCTTGTAATCTGCCCAGCAGACCTGCTTGGATAATAGTGTCTGACTTTTCCAGCAGATCGGCAGGGAAATGATGTCTCTCTGTCCATTGTGTTGTCTGTATATCCACGGCACCTCCGATCCATTACCTTAGGGTTATGTATGCCTGATAGGCTGCTTGATGCACATGTGACCTAAGTTTCAGATTTCAGTCTTCCACCAAGCCCCTTCCCCTCCTAGGTGTCTTCAGTTTTTTAAGTGCATCGAATAGGCTAACAGCACCCTCGCCAAACTCCAGTACAGTCAACCTCATACTATCAAGGTAATTTATACTTTCATTCAGAATTTTTGGCACAGACAGTAGATTGCACTAATCTTCCAAGAATGGGATAGTCTTAACAGAATAAGCAGTATATAATAGAAGCATATGCATATGGCTATCAAATTAAATGTAAATTGATACAACATAGCAAGCCTGCATCTAATTGCATTGTGTTTTCTATCAGAAAGGAGCACTTGAGCTCAGAGAGAATGAGTATACTAGATCACTAGCACAGGAAAGCTCAGTGTAGACTCGCAGAGCTTTTTTAAACCAAGCGCCTATCCAGCATATCTCCTATGGGCAGAGTCCCTTATGTAGCAACTCCCCCAGGGATTCTAAGGCAAGATTCTGGAATCTCCACTCTCAGCTAGGTATAGTTCATTCCCCTTATGTCTTTCCACATGTAAGAAATACAGGTGATGTTAAACGGGCTCTTCAAACACATTTTTCACCATTAAAATGCAGAAAAAGCCACCATTTGAAGGTAAAACTTTTAAAATTTTCTGGGGGGCATGCCCTGGACCCCCCTAGCTTAGTTGGAATTTTAACAGTGGGTCATCAGCCCTCCAACTTTATACCTCTTGAGACACCCCTGGTCAAGGGATGTCTGTGCCTCTGGAACTGCTCCAGGTACCCTTGCTGTTGTTTCTTTCTTTCTGTTATGGTTCTGGGCTATGAAATCCCCCTGTCTCATACTTTTTCTGTCTCAGTCTCTCTCTTTTTTTTTTGCAATTAAGTTTATTTTATCTTTTCAGTACAATATAATACAATAACAAGTTACAAGGGTACAGGCCACTGCTACAAGAGATTATTGTACAATACAGATTGCCGTTTGAGGCCAGTAAAAAGAAAAAAAAGAAAATAAAACACAGCAAATCACAAACATTCACCTATCCCACCTACCCACCCCAAACCCTCCCACACAGAGCCAGCACAGATAGTAACACTTAGCATCTACCTTAAATAGAACAAAAAAAAGAGGACAGTACTTGGCACATGCCAGGGGTTAAAAATCTTATCTTGTTTAATACAAGAGAGTATTATTGGTATATAATTAAATCAAAAGGAGGTCAAGTTTAAAAGAAAAAACAGGAAAATAAGAGAAAATAGAAAGGAAGACAGACTTTAATAACCAAATTTATCTTTTAGTGTTAAGAGGAGGGGGCTCCAACAGCTTTGAAATTGTTCCATGAGTGAGACATTTTAGCAATAATTCTTTCAGCGTTTAGTGCAATAAGGAATTCTGCCCACCATTCTTGAAATGAGGGGGTCCAATCCTCCTTCCAATGTCTTAAAATCAGAAGTTTAATAACTAGGGAAACTGTTGCAACTTGCTTTTTCTGGAAAATAGTTGGAATAGAGTTATATAACCCCAAAATACAAGTCTCCACCGAAAAGAAGGTTGAAATATGAAGGAAATCTGCAATCGTACTTTTAACTGTTTCCCAGAAGTTTTGTATTTTGGGGCATGTCCATAGTTTATGGTATAATGTGGCTTCTTTCAGATTACAATCTGGGCAATAGGGGGAATTTATCCTGCCTATTCTATATAGTTTGCTAGGAGAATAGTATGAATTATGAAGAGTGTTAAATTGTAAATTACAAAGCCGGTCTTGTTTGATTAATTCAAAGTTGTCATATCTTCATCCATGTAGTATCAGAAAGACAGATATTTAAAGTATATTTCCAATAGTATGCTATTGGGGAGATAACATTCTATGGGTAGTTAAGAAGTGCCTCATAAAGTTTAGAAATTGGTTTAGAGCTGTTAGCTATTTTAAGAAGAGAATCCAAAAGAGTGCCAATTCTGTCCGACCAGGGGGGTCTACCCAAAAAGTTACTGACACAGTGCTGAACCTGAACCCAAAAGAAAAGAGGCTTACGACGCAATTTAAACTTTTGATAGAGGGTAGATGTAGAAAGTATGGAATCTCCTTGGATTAGATATTTTAATTTTAAGGGTTCTTGAATAAGTTCGTAATTTAAACAAATAACTTTGCCAGCTATTTTTAAATTAGGATTATTTAATAAAGGTTGAGTAATATCTACCCTGGATTTAAATTTGGTTAATGTACATAATTGTTGGAATGCTTTGATATTCCATCCAATGGGTGACTCCCTAACTGCTACTGGAACTGCTTTCCATGGACTAAACAAGGATGCAGGTAGAGACAGTTTAAAATCAGACGTATAGTTATAGTCTAACTGTAACCAGTGGCCCATAACTAGCATTGCTGTTCCTAACGTAGTCCAGTGTGAAATTCTGTTCACATGGATGGCTAGATCCTACAAGAAGAAGTCCGGAAGTTTTAAACCTCCATTAGCCTTAGAGTGAGTTAATTTCAAATAAGCCCAATGAGGGGTTTTCCCAATCCAAATGAAATCAGAGCAAATCCTATGTATTGCTGAAAAAAAGGATTTAGGGAGATATATATTCAGGTTGGATAAAGGGTAAAATAGCCTAGGGAGTATGATCATGTTAATTACGTTAGCTCTAGCCCAGAAGGTAAGTGGCAGTTTTTTCCATCTATGCAAATCTTCTTGTATCAACTTTAATAGAGGATCTAAGTTGAGGTCCTTAAGATTATATGTCTTTTGAGATTTTAATACCCAAAAAGGTAATCACTGATCTCTCCCAAAGGAGGCCCATGTCAGTAACGTGTGATTTAGTTATCAAACCAGAAAGGGAGTATACCATAGTCTTACCTTTATTTAGTTTATAGCCTGAAAAAACACTAAATTGGTCTAATATCCCTAGTGCTAGTGGTACAGATTGTCAGGCATCTGTTAGATGCAAAAGTAAGTCATCTGCTAATAGGGATAGCCTAAAATTTAAATCATTAAGTGGTATCCCCTTAATATTTTGAATTTGGTTAAGGGTTCTTGCAAGAGGTTCAATGTACAGGTTAAATAAATAGGGGGATAAAGGGCAGCCTTGTCTGTCTCAGTCTCTCTAACCTGGAAAGCCAAGTTAAATATTTATTTCTGCATCTTTTTGCTGCCCTGTAAACACAGCCCCAATCAGGCCCTCCTGAAAAGTAAATAAATCCTTCTGAGAGATTTATGTGCCTGTAAAATTTTATTGTGGCCTACTGCTCTCTCTTTTCCGTCTGTTTTTACTTCCTCCCCATCTTGCCATGGCTCTGTCCTTTTCACACAACCACGCCGATGGTTGGAAAAGAAAACACACCTAGATTCAGGTTGCCAGTGCCTGTAATTTCACCCAGAGCTCCCACATAGTCTCTCTTTGTCTCTCCTCTTCATCTAGATGACACAATTTTAGTATTTATTTTATTACAACTGCCACCAACCCAGCATGCCACAGCTATGCAAAGCGCTGGACACGGCCGCCCATGGGTCAACCACCAGCACAGTGGCAGGCAGGTGGCATGGTGCAGCTGCAGGACCGCAGCAGCACAGGTGGCAGCCAGACGGACCCACAGCCCACCAACAGCTGCCATACATGAGCAATGGCCACCCCACGGCACCATGCATACCACGGGCTGAACACAGCTGCCACTGCTCAGCGCACTGGGGGCCGAGGCCGTACTCCCACCCACACTGACCACCCTGCACAACAATGTATAAATGTACAGTGCCTACCTGCCCGCCGTGGCACAGTGCACACCAGTCCAGCAGCTTCACCCCTCAGTCCTGCTGCTCCAGCTGAAGGTCCCGCAGCAGCCTGCTGTGGCCCGCCAGGTGCTCCTGCCACCCTGGCTCTCCTCCAGTCCTCAGGGCCTAGGACGGGAACACAAACAAGCACACATCAGTACACAGCAACACCATAAGCCCACCGCCCTCACCCCCCCAAGCACAGAGTGCACCCCAGCCTGGCACAGCCGCAGGGCAGTGGCGCACTGCACCCATTGACGTGCAATGCAGGCCACAGGGCACGCAGCAACAGCACCCCCCACCTGGCATGGGATGCAGCCCTGCCAGCCCCATGGAACACTGGACGTGCACAGACACAGGCAGAGCACACTTACCTGGCTGTGGCACGGCCCCCCCGGACACGCACCTGCAGCGACCTGTGCCTCTCCGGGTCCCGCCTCATCAGGTCCCCATAATGGTGGCGAGACTGCTCCCTGCTGCACCGCACACTGGTTGCCTGCTCAAGGCCATCTGCCACATCCTGCCAGACCTCAGTCCTGGGCCTGTCATGGGGCTGCTGCCCAAATAAATTGGCAGCTTGGGGCTCCACCTGGGCCACCAGGTTCACCAACTCCAACTGGCTCCAGTTCTGTGTTCTGTGCTCGGGGTACTGAGCACTGTTGCATGCTTACTCCACAATGTAGCAGTTCAAAATTGCACCCTGTAGTGCACAAGCTTCACATGCTCAGGATGCGTGCCTCGGTCAGAGATGCACTGCCCTCATCATCCCCAGGGATGTGCAGCATGGGTGTGGCCACACTGGCACATGGGGCAGAGATCCCTGGGGGCATAAGGCAGGGGTCAACACATGCAGTGTGTGCTTGTGTGCTGTTGGGGCCATGATGCATGCTGCACAACAGGGACCTGAGGGTACCATTCCCAACAGGCCCTATAGCACCCGAGTGCCATAGGCCCTATAGCGCCCGAGCACCATAGGCCATACAGTACCTGAGCGCCATGGGTCTAATAGCGCCCGAGTGCCACAGGCCCTATAGCACCCAAGTGTCAATGGCCCTATAGTGCCCGAGGGCCATAGGCCCTAAAGCGCCCAAGCACCATGGGTCTAATAGTGCCTGAGCACCATAGGTTCTATAGCGCCCAAGTGCCATGGGCCCTATAGTGCCCGAGTGCCATGGGCCCTATAGCACCTGAGTACCATGGGTCATATAGTGCCCAAGCACCATAGGCCCTATAGTGTACAGGTGACAAATGCCCTATAGCGCATAGGGCACAATGGCCACCAATAGTGCACCTAGTGCATGCTGCACAATAGGTGGTGGTACATGCCGTGGCGCATGCGTGGTAACGGGCACACTGCACACATCACAGCATTGCACTATGACTTGTGCCGGTGCAAGTCCATTGCACAAGGCACAACAACGCGATATTCAGCCAGCATATGCAGATTAGCTCATCATCTTATCCATTGCACACTTCGAGGAATTAGCATCTCATTACTGTTGCGCATCAGTCCATTTGCATGCGATGCTCTATAAAGGCGCCACAGGACTGCACAGGCCATGGACCAGTACTGCAACAATCCAAGGTAAGTTGTGCCTGCCAAGGGGACAGACAGCACAGTAGGATGGTTGGCTGGTGTGGGCCGCTGCTGCCACTAGCCACATGTTATTGCCCACAGATACCAGTATGTCCAAACGTGAGGAGGGAGAGGAGTGTGGGCCTTCCTGCAAGCGCAGGCCCAACTTTGCGAAGGTGGATGCCCTGTTCAAGGCATACCTTGACAGGGAGCCTCTGCTGAGTGATACAGCTGGCACACCCCAGGCCAGGGCTGCAGCCTGGGAGAAGGTGGCTGAGGCTGTGAACCAGCAGGGCATGCACCAGCGATCTGCACAGGAGTGCAAGAAGAAGGTGGGCACTGACAAGCGTCGGATCAAGGAGAAGGTGGTGGCCATTCAGGCCACAAGGGTGGCCACATGTGGGGGCCAGGCTGACATGCCACAGCTCACACTGCAGGAGGAGCTGGTGGCGACCACCATGCGGCGCAGAGTTGTCGAGGGTGTGCCGGGTGGTGGCTTCCAGATTGGTGGGAGCCCATCACTGCATGGTAGGTACAGTGGAGTCAGGGTGGGGATTTGGGGGGCCATTGCATCGGCAGCACTAATGTGTCTGTGTTCCCTTTCAGCACCGGAGTGCCAGCATGCAGTGGCAGGGGTGGCAGCAATTGCAGTGGGGGGCATGCCCAGCCCTGGAGGACCAGCCATCCACCTCCATTAGTGTCTTGGGGCCCGATTGGCTGCAGCACACCACCGCCGTCTGGCTGGATGACCTAGGCATGGTGGCAGATGAGGCCCTGGCTGTGTTCCAGTGGGACACCAGCCACAGCGTGCAGTGTGCGGAGACACAGATTGGGGAGGGGTCCGACACCAATAATGATGTGACCATTGTCCTGGACAGCGGAGGTATTGTTGAGGGGGAGACACCCATACCATCCACCATCCCTGGCAGCGTGGCCAGTGGCCTGTGGGCAGTGGGTCAGCTGACCGCCACCACCCCTGGTACCACTGTGTGCGACGGCAGCGTGGTGCTGGGGGATGGTGGTGGTACAGCCGCACAGGCGTTGGCCAGCGCACAGCAGCCAGAGGGGTGGCAGCGGCAGACAGCTGGGGATGTTGGGGGGCTGGGTGCAGCATCTGCTGCCGGTGCGCTGGTCAGTGAGCAGCCCCAAGAGGACCACGCTATGCAGCACCCACCTGAGCAGGGGGCTGTGCAGCACCATCATACGCAACTGGTGGGTCGGCAAATGCCCATGCGCCCCCGGGTGCCAACCCCCTTGAACGAGCACACCCGATTGTTGTGGGTCTCTGTGGATCAACAGATGCTGCTCATGGCTGGGGTATGTGCACTCTGTGCAGAGGTGCACCAGGCAGCCAAGCAGCATGAAAGGGACATCACACAGGTCCAAAAAGCTATACATTGCCTGCGGGAGGACACGACCGTGGCCCTGGATCGCTTAGTCACTGACGTCACTGTCGACCTTGCCCCACTGGCTGCCATGGGGCATGACTGGCTGCCGCAGACCCCGCGGGGTGCATTGTCCACCCCACGGACACTGTGTCAGGTGACCCCCTTGGTGTCGATGCCGGGCTCCACTGTTGGCATCCCAGGCATGCCCAGAGCGGGCCTTTTCGGGAGCTTGCAGACCCCTGCAAGGACACGGTCGCATTCCTGCAGTTCCACCCCTCTGGCCGTCGTGCAGCCTGGGTCCGCTGGGTGGCTGTGGCAAGGCCATCCACATGTCCGTGGCAGCCGTGTGTCCACGTGGTGGACCTTATGTGCCCACCACCCTGTCTGCAGTCTGCTGCCGCCGCCCTGTGTGCACTTCGGCATTGTGTGTGTGTGCGCATGCCACGGACGTGGCATCCATGGACTGTGCCACCCACTGGCTGTGTGAGCACCTGCCTGGCTGCTGGCCTGTGTGGTGTGTGCATGATGATGCCACCACAGCACTGGATGCACATGTGCACCAGTGCCCTGCGTCTGATCCACGCCAGGTGCTAGCGCCCGGGTGCTAGTGTGTGTGTGTGTGTGTGTGTGTGTGTGTGTGTGTGTGTGTGTGTGCTGTGCTGTGCTGCGTGTTGTTGCATGTGGCTATGTAGAACTGCCTCATGCCTGCCTCTGCCCCCCCCATATGTGCAGGCCACAGGGTACACCCACACATGCCTGTGTGCCTTGCCACTGTGGCCATCCTGTACATGGCTGTTTGTCCACCTACCTGCGTGCACCGTAGTGCTCCTCAGCTATCATGTCTTGGTGCTGGCGTGCCATCCTTGTCAGCTGGGGATCCCTCCCCCAGGGGGGCTGCCCACCGCCACACAGCCTATCAGCTGCATCATCCCCACTGCTGTTCCTCTTTTTGACCTCGACTACTATCCCATGGTCAGTGGCCATGTTATGCAGCATGCAGCAGGCCAGGAATAGGCCGCAGATCTTGGAGTGGCTGTACTGTAGGGCACCACCAGACCTATGCAGGCAATGGGATTGTGCCTTCAGCAGACCAAAGACACACTCAGTGATGTTCCTCATGCTGGCATTTGCCTCATTGTACTGCTCCTCCGCAGGGGATGATGGGTGTCAGTAGGGGGTTGAGCAGCCAGGGCCGGAGTGGGTAGCCACTGGCACCTGTGTGAATGGAGATATGGTTAGCCTGGTGTCCTCTGTGGCTGTGCCCCTTGTCCTTCCCAGCCACACTCTGCGGCACCCCTACCCTGGCTGCTCCCCTCCCATGCTCTTTTGTACCCATCTGCCCATGGTCTTGGCATACTCACCCACTAAGTGACCGGTGGGAATGTCCCCACTCTCGAACCAGTGGCACAGTGCTGAGCTAGGCCAGATGAAGGCATCATGTGCTCCCCCATGGTGTGTGGCACAGACATTGATTATGCACCCCCTGGCATCGCACACCACCCGGCAGTTGATACTGGAGTAGCCCTTTCTGTTGATGTAGGTTACCCCCTCCTGGCCAGGTGGCATGCAGATGTCCACATTGGTGCAGCCGATGGCCCCTAGCACAGCAGGCATATGTGCTACCCTGTGGAACTCCTGCATGTTTGCTGTACTCTCTGCCTGTGTGCTGGGGAAGTGGATGTATTCTGCAGTGTGTGGCAGCAGGGCATTGAGGAATTGTGTAAGGAGCCGTGATGCGGCTAACTGGGTTATGCCTGTGGTGTCCCCTGCTGGTTTTTGGAAGGTGCCTGTGGCAAGCAGGCACATGACAGCTGTTGTCTTTGTCTCCACAGTCAGGGTGTGGCTACATCTAGTGGGTGCCTGCATCTTCTTACTGCACAGCTCACAGAGCTGCCTCAGAATTGCCCAGTTCAGTTGGTACCGGCCCACGATCTCAGTATCAGCGTAGGTCTCATAGCTGGTGCGGGGTTGGTACTGCCTGTTCTGGGCATAGCACCGACAGGCCCTTCCACAGCCACGCCGTCCTGCCTCTTGCTTCCCCACACCCCTCATTACAGCCCCCATCTGGAATATTGCACTGGCCATGGCCCCTGTTGTCCTGCCCCCCTTGGCGTCCGGCTCCACAGGCCCAGCCGGCTGTGTGTGGCTGTGCGTGCTGCTCTGCAGGGCACATGCCTGTGTACCCTGCCCCTGGCTGGCAGCCTGTTGCCTGCGGCCTCTGTCTCCCACCCCTGTGGGTGCCTGTGCCACTCCTCTTGCGCCTGGTGCCACTGTGTTATGCCCACACTCTCTCACACCCGACGACGCCTCCCTGTCTGTCACACTCTCACTCACACACTCTCTCACACACTGTCACTCCTTCTCTGTCCCTGTCTCTTTCTCTTTCTCTCTCCTTGTCCCTTACTTTGTGACCTGACAGCCTGTCTGTCTCCCTCTGTCCTGCTCCCCTCTGGTGCAAGTGCCCTCCACCTACTTGCTCCCTGTATTTATAGGTTCAAGTCTGCTCCGCACAACTGCCATTTGCTCCTCACTTGTGCAATTGGTCGGGGGTTGAATATCGCACTGTGCCGCATATTCATGGGTATGCTCCCTGCCCTTGTGCATGCATACATTCCCAGTGCGCATTGGCAAACTGCTACTTATGCTGCATAGTTGCTGCCACTGAATATCGCTCTCTGGTGCATTTTTCACAGTTGCGCATGCACAACCCAGTTGCGCAATGCACAGCTGCTTTGAATATCCCACCCAAGGTATATACAGCAAGGTATTTTATGACATAGTGCTATTACATAAAAAAATCCAACAATGATAAACACAGCCTGTTGTTTTGCATAAACTCGGCGGTCACTACAATAACCTCCCTGTATGAGGACCTGAGAGGGAAAAGAAAAATTAGAGGACACTATAGCATAGTCAAGAAAGGGAGGGGGGCCCATAGGTGACCAAACATATGGACCAGAAATTGTAGAGGATAGATTAGGCTAAGAAACAGAAATACTGTTGCAACAGATTTAAGAAAGGTCAGTCCTCAAGAGTGACAGGATCTCTCTGTCACACTCCTGTTCCATATGACACTCTATCAAAGCCCTTAACCTTACCCAGCTAATCTACGACCATACCCATCTTAACTCCCACTCCTCCAAACACACTCATCTCAACTGGATCCTCTCTTCTCACCCCCATAATGTCTCAGCCGCTGGAGTCCTACCTGACACATTGAGTGACCACTATATTACCTACTGCATCAGGTGGGCTCACCTCCCTCACTCCCTCCCAAATACATTAACTATCATACACTGAAATGCATATCCTCCAACCTCCTTCTTTCTGACCACTATTCAGCTGACTGGACCCCTGTCCTCTCAGTTGCTTATGTCAGCCTTGCCCTCCAACACTTCTGCTCCATCCTGTCAATTACCTGGGACCATCACGACCCCCTCCGCACATCCCGGTTAAAGCGGCACCATCTCCCTTGGACTACACCTGAAATCCTTTCCCTTTGTAAAGGTTGAGATCTTGCCTGGTCCCTCTTCAAAGCCTTTGGATCTTCCTCTAGACTCCAAGACTACTAGTCCCTCTGGAACAAGTGCACCAAAGAGATTCACCAAGCCAAATCCAACCACTTCAAATCTCACCTCTCCCATAACCCCAAACCATCCTCCTTCTGGTCTACCATCAAGTCCCTCCTCAACCCTCCCTCCCACACCACCTCCCCAACCCTTAAAGATGATGAGGCACTAATCTCCAACCCGTCTATAGTGGCATCTACACTCAATAAATATTTCACATCCTGTGCACTCCCTGACTTGCCCTCCCACCCTAATCCCCATCCTAATCTGCAGGCTATGACTCCCATCCCCCATCTCCTCCTTGGAGGTCTGCCATGCCCTAACCTCCCTAAACACTAACAAATCAAGCCCTGATGGCCTCCGCCTCTTACACCTGCACCTGTCTGTCCCAGCTATCATCAATTCCCCTCTCGAATATTCTCAGTCTCTCCTTAACCACCAACTCTTTCCCCACACTTTGAAAACTTGCCAGAGTAGTCCTCCTCACCAAGGGCAGTGATACTTCCCTTCCAAACAACTGCCATCCCATCTTCCTCCTCCCCTCACTCACCAAACTCCAAGAGTCCCTGATCCTTTCTGGGCTGTCAGACTACCTATCCATCTCCAGCTTCTTCTCTGACTACCAATCCAGTTTCTGCAGAAACCACTTCACTATCTCCTCCATCCTCCAAGCTGTAACTCCATCCTTTTTGCCATGGACTGCAGTCACATCACTGCAGTAATATTTACAGACCTCGCTCAAGCCTTCAACTTCATCTCCCACCTACTCCTCCTACAAAAACTCCATAGAACTGGTTTGTCTTCCTCTGCTGTCAAGTGGTTCAGCTCTTATCTCTGTGCTAGGATGCAGTCTGCCTTAGTGGGCAACTCTGTCTTGCCTCCCCTCCCCATCCTTTCTGGAGTACCCCATGGTTCTATTCTTGGTCCAGTTCTCTTTTTGATATTAATTAATGACCTTCCTAATGTCTACCTACACTCTCGCATCCACCTGTACACTGATGATACCATCCTCTAAACCTCCTGTCCTACCACCGGCTGTCTCCCCTACTCTCCAATCTGACTTCTGCAGTGTCCTTCATTGGTTTCATGATGACAGACTAAAATTCAATACTAACAAAACAATCTCCATGGTTTTTGGGACCCCCCACAAACTGGCAAAGCTTTCTCTCCATCCCTTCTTCTTCTCCACCTTGGACAGTTCCACCCTTGACTCAGTATCCTCTTACAAATATTTGGGCCATTGACTTGATCAGCACCTCAACTATCCCTTTCATATTGACTCTATGTGCACAAAGCTTCGACCCATACTCAGAGCACTCTGTTGGAACAAAGACTCTATCCCCCTCTACCTCCGACATGTTCTGCTATCCAAGACCATTCTCCCTCTGTTTGATTATGGATGAAATTATTTGTGATTCAGTCCCCACCCCCACCCTCTCCCATCTAGATACCCTCCTCTACTTCTTCTGCCACTTCGCTACAAACTCCCCACTTCGGACTCGCTGCTCTCTTATCTCCTCCTTAAACCTTACACCCTCACATCTTAGACTCATCTACTCCTTAACCTTCATTGCTAAGTACTGGTTCAACCTCCTCCCCCATACATCTCCTCCACCCTCACCCCTGCCCCTGCACCATCCTATTCCCTGCGCTCCTACCACTCCTGCACCTTCTCCAGCCCTCATAGCCAGTCCTCCTCAGGCCTCTCTTCTTTCTCATCCCATCTACACCCCCCACCTCTGGAACCAGCTACCAGCAATCCATTGTGACCTTCCCTCCTTCCCTGCCCTCAAACATTTAATAAATCACATCACTCCCCCAACCTGCACTTCCCCTCTCCCCCTTCCCCTGCCCCTCCACCACTCCCTTCCTCTTCCCTCTTCCCTCTCCCCTCCTCCTTCTGCCCTCTGTATAGTCTAAGGTGTTTGTGTACAGTTGTATATATTGTAAAGTTGTATAGTTTAAGCCAGCCCAGTGGTGTAGAGGGCTGAGGTGCTGGCACCTTACCTATTTCCATGCCGATTACCCGGGGTCTGGAGCGACCTCAGGTATTGGTGGGTCGGCTGGCAGGAGGAGGATCGAGGCTCCCAAGGGCTGTTGTCCTCCTCTGGGAAGGGTGGAAGGTGATGACCACCGAGCTGCTGGCTCCTGGTGGTAACGGGGGCTAGTGCAGGCTTGGGGTACACAAGTGTGGGTCAGTGTGGACCGATGTTGGATGTGCAGTGTGCAGAAGTGTGTGCAGCAGCATCCCTGATGCCACTGCATGTCGGCACCATTGGGGGGCTCACACAGGGAAAAAACAGTCCTCCAGCACACAAAATGAAGGCCAACCCTGGCAGCACCGCAGCGGACACATTCAACTCAGCTCCCTCTCAGCCCAGCCCCCAGATCTACCACAGTATGTGGGGTAAGTACCCAGTGGGAAGTAGCCTGGGGTGGGCAGTGCAAAAGGGGTCAGAGTTCTGACTGTGACCGGTGCAGGGGTTGAGGAATCCACTGGATGGGGGAACCATAGGTACACCCCTCAGCTGAGGAGGTATAAATAGAATAAGAAAAAAAGTTGTATAGCTTAGCAACATTTCTTCCATTATTGTATACATGTTAAATCTTATTTTAGTCAGTACAATTTCAAATGAAGTGTTGCCTCAGGCTGTGCACCAGAAGCCATACAAAGAGAGGCTAAACAAACTTAATATGTATACCCTCGAGGATATGAGAGAGAGGAGAGACATGATAGAAATGTTCAAGTACCTTAAGGGAATCAACAAAGTTCAAGAGGGTAGCATATTTCAGAAAAAGAGATGTGCAAGAACAAGGGGGCACAACTTGAAGATAGAGGGGACTCAGGGGCAACTTGGGGAAGTATTTTTTTCATGGAGAGGTTGGTGGACATATAGAACGGCCTTCTTGAGGAGGTTGTGGGATCAAAAACAATGGGGAAATCTAAGAATGCATTGGACAGACATAAGACAATTCTAGTGGTAAGTAGGAGGAAGTAGGTTGTTGGTAAAACTAGGATCTGCAGATTATCCGATGGATAGAGAAATGGACAGGCTGGATGGGCCAAGCAGACCTTATCTGCCATCAAAGTCAGTGTTTCTGTGTTTCTATCATAAGAAAGCTATGTTGAAAATGTGGGGTGAAAATACAAAAAAACCTCAACAACTTTATAAGGGTACGTTAACATTTTTCAATGCATGATGGTAACTTTGGTAATTTCCAATATTTTGACCGCAAATTTTGTACATAGACATAGACATTTTTTCACACTACCTCATGAACTTGCCAGCTGTCATTTTTCAAATTCTTGCCAAAATGTGTTTTCACATTTGTGGCGTGAAATGATGTTTCGGCCACTATCTTATAAATGACACCTGTTATGTTCAGAAGAAGTGGTTATAAAAAGTAAAAGAGAAAAAGAAAATTTGGGGTCAAAACCTAAAGAAAACAGCTAGGGGGCATATTAAAAGCCAGACACATGTGCCGTGCAAACAGATGCGCCGTGCAAGAATATGTGCAGCTGAAAAACAAGGCCATATTCAGCAGTGGGGTATGGACAAGTGATTCTACAAAACCAGCTGAATATTGCATGGTTGCACGATTGCGCAATGCAATATGCACAGAGCAACACAGCAAGATATAATGCGCAATGGGCCATGCGTTGTATGGTGTGGATCACTGCTATATTCAGCCAAGATATGCAAATGGGATCATTACACAGTTCATGCCCATCCTGGATATTTGCATCTCATTACTTGCAGGTATTCACCCCATTTGCATGCAGACAAGCAGAAGAGCAGGGATACATCACCGGGATGGTGTGGTGTACACCAGGTACTGCATTCTGAAAGGTAGGCCCTTTGCCCATTGCTTGTGTGTGTTACTCTGTGTGCTCTGTGACTACCATATACTGCCCCAAGCCCTGCTGACAGGGCAGTAGCCTGCTACTGTGTTCCCACAGCACCTGAGATGTCGCCAGGTGGGCGGAGGTGAACTAACCTCACTAGGGATGAACCCACACCTGTGTGTGCTGCATGCCATACCCATACACTGACCATCCACAGGCATCTCCTGGCCAGCCACCCCATTCCATGCTGTCATTGTGCCCCTGCCCTCAGTCTCCTGTCACACTGTCCATGTTGCTCGTTCCACCCACACTAACATGTCTGCAAGCCCTGCCACACATCGGCCTGAGGTGCCCCTTGTACATCACTCATATCTGCACCATATGTACCCTGAATACACCTGTGCTGCTGTATTGCTGCATGCATGCACAAGTTGGCCCCTGGTCAGATCCCTGGTATCGAACTGGTGGCACTGGTCAGCCATGCACCAACTGTAGGAAACATGTGCATTTCTAGGGTGGTTAGCATGCACACAGGTGAGTCTCCCTGTGGCAGTGCAAACCACATAGTGGTGTATTGCATGGCAGCCCTTCTGTTCTAGTACACCTCACTGTCACTGCCAGGTACCCGTGGCGAGCAGAAATATGGCCACAGCAACCAGTGGCACCATCTCCATGGCATGGTGTCTGTATTTGGGTGCCTGCAGCTCTACATAGTCCAGCCCCCAGAGCTGTCTCTGGGGTGCCCTGTTGGGTCGGGAGTGCCCCACACTCCCATGTCAGTCAGCTGTTCATTTGTGTTGCAGGGACAGTACCAGCTCAACTAGGTGTACTACCTACAGGCCCAGCATTGGCTGTCCTATTGTTCCACCAGTCTACTCATGTAAGCCATGCCAGCAGCCATTCCATACACCCAGGTGTGCCATGGGTCTGTTGCCTGTTGTGTGTGTGCGTGTGTGTGTGTGTGTTTCCCTCTTTCTTGCTCTCTCACGCTCTCTGTCTCTCTGTCTGTCTCTCTCACACACTCTGTTTCCCCCTCTCCTAGTGCAATTCCTGTGCCTGACACTTGGCTGCCTTTAGTGAACCTAACTCTGCGCAAATGTGCACACATGTTGCGCGTTGCTCCATTGGCGCAGTCCGGTTCAATATGCAGTTGCATGGCACATTCACATACACATCCCCCTTTAGTGCACAGTATGGCCTCTTGTTGTACTGCTGCGCAGTCACGTTTGCATGGTGCACAGATGTCTACTGAGTATACCTCTAACGCACATTTCTGTGTTTATGCCATGCGTATCTGTACTACGCCTTGCAACTGCCCTCAATATGGGGGCCCTAAGGAAGAAATGTTGAATTGTTCCAACGTTTACTCATGACTTTATTTTTGCAGATTTTGGCCTCTAATGTTCAACAAATCTCTTGTGTTACTCTACCTCCTGAACATAACAGATGTCATTTTTCAAATCCCCCCTGAAACTTGTTTTCACATTTGCTCTGCAAAATCACCTTTTGGATGGGGTTTTACAAAATTCCACTTATCTTGATCATAACATCAGGTCATAAATGGACTGTTGGAAATTTGGGGTTAAAATGTAGGAGACCACTGAAAATTAGAAATTGCCTCTCTATTGGCCAGTCTCAGGTAAATACAATCTAAAAATGAGTGAAAGCAGGAAACCACTGAAAATGACATATTGCATCTCTTCTGGTTTATCCTGGGTAAATAAGTAGTAAAAATGTGTACAAGCAAGACCTGGTACAACAGCATTGCAAACAGTAAACATTAGGCATTGACAAATGCTTCTTTAAACGCTGCCCCTTCATAAGCCCAAATGAACTAGTCCTATTGCAGAAATGGGGTGATGATTTATAATTACCGGGAACGTTTTTTCGGATAGGGAAACCCAGTTGTATAATCAGCTGGTTATAATACCAAACACATACTGGGTTTCCCATGCTCCACACAAGAGCAAACCTCCAGTCTCTCTTTCCTCAGCCACCAGCCACCGTAACTTACCACCAGACACTTCACCACAACTTGCACTCAGCGGTAAGTTAAATACAAAAAAAAAAGAGTGATTGGATGTTTCATGGACTGCCTCCACTAAATAAGTGGGTTTAAAAATGAAAAAAGGGAACGTTTCTGACTACGGACCATACAGATCGGACTGCAGCTGACAACAGATGTATTTTCTTTTATTTTATACAATTGCCGTGGCAAAAAAAATGCTCCCCAGCAGTTATATAAAATAAAGGCTGTATAGGGGTGTAAAACTCGAATCCTCCCCCTCCCCCCAGTGTGGGATACTTTTATAAACCTCTCGAACTTCGCTCTTGGGGGTTTATGTGGCATGATACACTGGGGGGGGGGCAGTAAAATTCTCGTTACAACCCCCTTCCCAATCATTATTCTCTATATATTAATATTTTTATTAGGTCTTCATCTGGCTCTGTCAGACAACTGTAGCTCTTAATGAGATGATAATCACGCCTGGCAATCTGCATCATTGAAGAGGAGATAAGCACGAGAACTGGATCCTGCTAAAGTACTTAAACAACCAAGGAGTACCTGCACTAGTAAAGATGAACAAGTAGGGGGCTGGCTGTACTAGCCCTGGGCAGTTTACACTATGTCTCAGACATGTAAAACAGTGTTAAGGTCAACCCCTGCTTAAAGTGCTATTAGTCTAAACTATAGAAATAATCTAATTTCCAGGAAGATACAATTTGTCATAATCGTTCAAGATAATGTTAAGCATAAAGAAGCATGAGATAATTTTTCAAAGCATTTGAAGTCATAGAATTACTACAACCAAAGGAGAGTGGATTATGAAATATCAGATGTCTTTGGAATTACTAGAACCAAAGGAGAGTGAAATATGGAATATCAGATGGCTTCTGAATTACTAGAACCAAAGGAGCGGGAATTATGGAATATCAGATGGCTTTAACAAATCTTAGGAACATAGAATTTGTGAGCAGAAAATGTCCCCATGGCCCACTGTGTCTGCCTTAGGCATATACAACATGGAAACATAGAATGTATTGCCAGTAAAGGACCGGTAGGCCCATCCAGTTTGCTATATTTTTCCTGCCTATCACTACACCCTGGACTCTGTTTGGTCACAGTTGTCCCTCCTCCTCCTCCCTGCTCCCTTAGTTATATTTATTATACCCATGTGTCTATCCCACGCATGTTTGAAGTTCCCAGTGGCTTTGCCCCATCACCTCTTCTGGCAGCCTATTCCAGGCATCCACCGTCCTTTCTGTGAAGAAGTATTTCCTCACATCCCTTTTAACACCCTCCCCCCTAGCTTCATAGCGTGCCCCCATGTTCTGGTGTTCCTCATACTATGAAAGATACACCCCTCCTGCACCTTGTTCACCCCCATGAGGTACTTATAGATCTCAGTGATGTCCCCCTTCACTCTTCTCTTCTCCAGGGACCTACTTATCTAATGTGGACTGTGACAGCCCTAGTGGCTTCATCCCCCTCCACCTCCCTTTTTGCTACTATCTTTATTACACCCACGTATCTGTCCCACCTGTGTTTAAATCATCTCACAGACCATCTCTTCCATATTGAAAGTGAGAGGAATCTAAAGAGCAGTACAGAAATGACTCATCTGATGGACTTGTAAGAAACATGTTTACTCATGCCATGGGGGATGGGGGTTCACATATTGAAGCTGTGATCCCAACATGGCTGACATGGGGGATAGCTCAGTTTGTCGCTGGGACACATGATGCCTATGGAGGAGGATCACTCACACTAACTACATAGCTGCTACCTTTTAGCCCCAGTGGGTGGGATGTTATATCAGCAGACCCTTTTTTATGGCTCGCCGTTATGCACATGTAGTCACTAATGCACATACTGTATACTTAATACACTAGCTGGTGTCATACCCATTTGCTCTGGCAGTATTTCCCATCACTGACCTGAGCTGGCATATCATGTCTTCCTTTCAGGTTGGTCCCTGGCAACATCAATGCACCACAAAAAGGCAGCATCATCCACCACTGTTTCAGATGAAAATATATTTATTACATAAAGTGCCAAGTAGGGATGCCAACAGTGCTCAAAAAACAGCCTGATTGGTTTTGTGCATGCACACTTTTGTCAGGAGGTCCCCAGAACATCCACCATGGTGGAGGTTGGTCAAGAAAAGTGGAAGCAATGTAGGAGAACTGCACCAGGGGCTAACTCACCAAAGGACTGAGAGTGACCCATATCAACATTCAAAGCCTCCTCCCAAAGACTGACCAGCTGCAGCTGCTCATGAATAATCTCAAATCTGAGCTTCCGATAGAATGTGTTGTCAGAAAAGGACCAGTAGGCTCATCCAGTCTGCCCCATTTTCCCTTCCTGTCAATATACCCTGGATCCTATTTAGCCACATGTTTCCTTTCCTCCTCCCTTACCTCTACTTGTTATACCCATTTAACTATCCCATGCATGTCTGAAGCTCCCTGCTGTCTTTGCCCCTACCACCTGTTGTGGCAGCATGTTCCAGACATCCATTACTCTTTCGGTGAAGAAGTATTTCCTCACATCCCTCTTAAGCTCCCCCTCTCAAGCTTCATAGCATGCCCCCATGTTCTGTTACTCCTCCTCCTCCTGGAAAGAGACTCCTGTCCTGCATCTTGTTCACCCCATGAAGTACTTACAGGTCTTGATCATGTACTTTCTCAATCTCCTCCAGGGAATGCATGTTGAGCTCTAGCAGCCTCTGATCATATGGTTTCTCATATAACACTCGCACCATTTTGATAGCTTTCTTCTAGACTATTTCTACCATGTAGATGTCCTTGTGGAGGTGCAGCCTCCAGAAATGGACACAGTACTGCTGGTGAGTCTAACAAGTAGTGAGAAATACAGAGGCCATACCACCTCCCTTCTCCTGCTACAAATCCCTTTTCAGCTTACCATCCAGCTAGTCTTGCCTAGTGCCTTGTTGCACTGCCCTGTCACCTTGAGGTCATCAGAGATGATAGCCCCAAGGTCCCTCTCTTGCTTGGTAACTGTGAGTATACACATCCCTCAGGTTTCCCCAACCGAGGCACATGACTTTGCAGTTTTTGGCATTGAAACCCAGCTGCCACTCCCTAGACCACACCTCTAGTTTCCCCAGATCCCTTTGCATTCTCTCTACTCTTTCCTGGGTGTCTACCCTATTGCAGATTTTTAATCATCTGCAAAAAGAGGCACATATTCCACCCCAATTCCTCAGCAATCTCACTGTTGAAGACATTGAAGAGGACATGACCTAGTACTGACCCCTGTGGTACTCCACTGGTCACTCTGTTGTCTTTCAAAAGACTGTTGTTTACCACCACCCCATGACTCCTATCCTTCAGCTGGTTAGATACCCAGTTCACCACCTTCTCTCCATCCCTAGGCCGCTAAGTTTCTTTATTAGTCTCGTGTACAGTACAGTGTTAAAGACCTTACTGAAGTCATATAGGCCATATCCACTGCCCTCCCCAAACAACCTCGTTAGTTACCCAGTAAAGGAAATCTGTGAAATTTAGTTGACATGACCTCCCCACTGTGAAGCCTAGCCATGCTGATGGTGGTTCTGCAGTTCATCTGTACTAGTGCTACTGTACCAGGCTTGACATATCTGAATACTTCACATCCATGCTCCAGAACAACCTTAATCACTCCTCTAAGTTCTAAAAGGTAATCCACACCCTCTTCTTCCCACACAACCCAGTCCCCTCCCTAGTCCTCAAGGTAGGTGACACTCCTATTTCTAACCCCTTTTCTGTTGCATAAGCTTTCAACTCATTCTTCACCTTCTGTATCTTCTGCCTCCTCCCCTTTTTGACACCCTCCTTCCAACCCTCACCACCATTTCTACTTCTCTTCTACCACTCTCACTGCTTCCTTAAGGTCTTCTTGACTTTTAACCCCCATGAGGGTGAGCCTTGAAGGTTTTGACCCCAAACTCCTTCATCTATCCACCACTGCCATCACTCTACTTATTAATTCTCTTCTCAACCTCTCCTTCTTTTAGCCTCTGTCCCTAACACTTGGAAACAAGCCACAGTCATCCCCCTCCCCAAAGGGGGTGATACCACCTTTCTTGGCAACTACTGTCCTAATTCCTTGCTTCCCACTCTGGCTAAGATCCACGAATGCCTTTTGCTATCTCAGCTCTCCCTCTTTTTTGATTCATCCTGCTTCTTCACCTCTTTCCAGTCTGGTTTCTGTAAGTCCCAATGCCCTCCACCTCCCTTCTCTGACTTACTGACTCCATTCTGGCTAGCATGAATCAGGGCTTGGTTACTTCCATCATTTTGTTGACTTGGCAGAAGTCTTTGGGACTGTCCCCCGCACAAGCTCAAGGCTGCAGGGGTGACTCTTCAATCAGTTGGTTCTGCTCCTACATTGATGGCAGATTTCAAGCTGTCTGTATTGTAGAATACACACACCTTTCAGCTCAGGCATCACCCTAGTGTCTGTCCTTGGCCCAATACTCTTCTCCATCTTCCTGAATGACCTCCCTGCTGCCTGCTCCTCTGCTTCCATCCATATGTATGGAGGTGACATAGTACTCTTTGCCTCTGGTTCCTCTGCCTCTGACCTCAAGGCCAGGCTCTAGCTGGTCTTCACTAACATCTAGCCCTAGTTCCTAGTAAATCAGCTGTCCCTGAATGCCAAGAAAATGGTCTCTGTGACCTTTGGCACTAGGTAGAGGCTTCCTAGATTCACCTCTCTCCTCTCCCTCCATACCCCAGGTAGTGCAGAAATTGAGGATGTCCCTCCATTTAAGTACCTCAGGGTCTGACTGGACCAGCACTGTGATTTTTCAGAGCATGTGGATGCCATCAACAAAAAGATGCACCCAAACTTAGTGCGCTTTATGGGAATAAGGGGTGTATTCCACTTCCTGCATGTTGAGAGATTGTCTCAAAGATGAGACTCCCCATCTTCAACAACGGTGACATAGTACGGTGTTGCTCCTAAGCCTTCCCTGGTCAGACCGGATCTTTTCTTTTATTCCATTTGCTGTTTTGCTTTGGACTGTCCTCCTCATACCCACGACTTCTCCCTGTACTCCTGCCTCTCTATCCCCTCCCTTGAGGTTTGATGCCTCATTATTGTGCTTCCTTCATCTCTAAATACTTCCTTGGCTCCCTACCCTCCTACATTGCTACCCTCTTCTCCAGCTCCCCACAACCATTTCGTATCCCCTTTCCAACTCTAGCTATCATTCTCTGTCAATCCAATGCTTTTCAGCTAACTTCTTCTTCCATCTCTCCCAAACAATGGGGTTCTCTCTCCCTTACCATCTGCTCTGCCTCTTCACAACCCTCAGTCTTCTCATGACTTCACCACTCACACCTGCAGTTGCTCCAATGGTGATCCCCGGCTGCTGCCCATCACCCTTCTTCCTCTGCTCCTCTTTTACTCTGCACTTACACTGGTGTAGTATCCTCCTCACCCTTCCCAGTCAACAACCTCCTATCTTTAACTCAGTATTGCCTCTGCACATTGCAAATGTTGTTATCTTCCAGAACTTCATTGTATTGTAATTGGAAATGCGATTATCCTCCTGCGCGTTATTGTATAGTTATGTATTTTCTGTTGACAATCCTTGCCTTTGCACAATTGTTATTTATGATGCTTATTCACCTATTATTGTTATTACTGGTCTCAGTGTTCCTCTTTGTTCTCCCATCCCCTTTCCTCCAGGATACATCTGGAAATGAGCTGCTACTTGCTCAGTATGTCATCCCTGGTGAAATTTTTCTTTTCCTATAAAGGTTTTTATTACTCCTTGGCAGGCTGGGCAGCTGTACCAGCCCTGTCCCATAGGATGTGGCCATCCCCAGTCTCCTCCAGTTGTCCCCCTCAAGAGCTTGTGGGCCACTAGTACTAGGTGGACTTCATTAAGTCCATCCTCTGTTTTTTCCTCTTGATTTTCTCCCTGGGTTCTGCTGGACTTGCAATGAGAGTGGTGTACGTGCTCCACCTCAGCGAAGGTGCCCTCAGCATGCTGTACGCCGGCCTTTCCCTGAACTGTGAGACTATGCATGTGCTGACATTTGGATTGCTCCAGGTGGTAGTCGAGCAGTGAGTCATTAGATTCCCCTTCCCCAATGAAAGAGAACTGTTCTACAGATGCTCAATCTTTCCTCTTATTGTCGAGTTCCCCCGAGCCACCCAAATCTGTTCCCGAACCCGGGCCACTGGCTTGGCAGTAGGGAGGCATGTATGCCTCAACCTGCCATGCCACTGGGCCTTTTCCTGGTGAAGCTTTTAAAATAAGTAAATAAATAATAACTGCAGGGAAGGGAAGTGGAATGAAGAGAAAAGCTGGAAGATCATGGCTTACTTGCAAGCTGCAAAATATAATGCTATATGGGGAATGTGTGCCACTGAGGTGAGATATTAGGCCTGTGGAGAGGAAGGACTCAGGAAGTCCAGCATACATGAACCCCCCAGCATGCTGAGACAGGATTGGTATACATCCTCTGTTGCGGTTGCCACTTACCCTCCCATGGCCAGAAGGAGGGTGTAGTCATTGTGCTCCCAATCAAATAAAATTGCGCTGTCCCACTGGTGCAGCTGTAGAGCTACCACTGGTGATGCAAGTGACCCAGGTTCATGCCCTGAGCCTGGGTCATTGGAGAATCGACCAGGAGAGAAGGATGGAGCATCTGATGGACTGTTCACCTCCTCTGGATTGAGGAGTGAACTGCTCCCAACATTAGCCTGTCCCCTTTGCAGCAGCTGGGAGACAGACCGCTGGAACTGCAACACGGTGGGTGGAAGTGCATCAGATATCCAGCATGCAGCATATGGAAGCGTGCGCAGTACCGCCTTTAATGTAATTGCATGCTAGCTCCTCTGCACTATGGGGAAAGGCAGGAAAAATAAAAAAATCACCCTGGCTAGTAGTATGATTCTTTGACCCCTTACAGGCCCTGTCCCAGTAACCTGGCATGGTTCCAACCAGATCCTGTCTAGTGGGTTGAGCTTAGCTCTCTGCCACCCCACCATGGGGGGAGGTAAGCTGTGGGGCAATCTGGAGTCAGGATGTCTGGGGGATGCTGGGTTACAGGGCTGGTGGTTCAGAGGGGTGAGAAGCCAGCCAGGTCAGGGGGAGAGAAACATGAATAATGACAAAAAGATAAAAATTAAAAAATAGAAAAAACACTGAAAGCTGATTAGTCTAAAGACAGTTCCAGAGGTGGCGTTATGTCAGTACTGCATCCCAGTCTGAAATCAATCTAAATAAACACCTATATAAAAGCCTTCTTTTTTTAAATTCCACAAGATCCAATTAGTAACCACAATAAGACTGTCCAGGGTGTGTTTTATGCTGGTTAATGTCACTTCTTGGAAGCTTGAAGGCACTCAGCTATAACACAAGCCCTGTCACACCTTAAAGAGGACTGGATATTTGTGCTAATTGGCAGCTGTTAGTAATGTTCATGTTTACAGAAAGGATATTCATACCTCTAAATTATGCATATTTAACTTTACTTGAATAAACACTGACCTCCCTAAAATTGGACAGTTCAAGAGAGGCCTTAGACAAGTCCTTATCCTCAGCCAATTGCAACTGCTGCCATACTTCTCCCAGCTGATACTGCACCCCCTCACACCAAACAGTACTTGATCTCAACCCAAATAATGCTGCTAGCATGCTGCCTTTGAATGTGAAATTGTTGTAATCCTCTGATGCTGTGGAACCTTGGTCTTTACCTTACCCTGACAAGCATACATAGGTGCTGCCTCGATTGTAATGGAGTGATTATCTCTGTATTATCTTGTAAACTAAGTTATGTCATGCAATCTAAGCGCTATTGTGTAATTTGCTGTAAACTACTGTTTGATGAGGAACCTTTGTAAACAAGCTACTCTGGCTCAATGATATTGTCCAAACTTCACAAATAAATAAATACATAAACACTGATGTGACAACTGTGATTTTTTTAATTATTTTTTTTTGTGCGTTTTTACTGCATCACAGTTTGTGTACAGAATGCTAAGCATCAGACTTTGCACTATCAGAATCATGCTCAAAGTTCTGTACTCAAACTGAGACATAGTCAGAACTCCAAATTAACTGGTGCCATGAGAAGAACTGTAATAGAATGCAGCCCATAAAACAAAACAGTGCAAAATACATTTTTCTCTGTGTCACTTTTTCATTGAAGTAATATTAACTATTGCTCATTTGGTGGTATGAATAACATTTCTGAAAACAGGAACAATATAAAGAGCTGCCAATGAGAAAAAAAAAGTCATGTCCTCTTTAAATCTAGTGCTTTTAGTTACCGTGATATTCCACAATGCAATCAGAGCTACAGTATTTCTTCACTGCTTCTTCTAGTTGGGTGCATATAAGTTTAAAATATAAAGGGGGTTAACATACAGCTAAATATGCAAGTATTTGACACAGAATTCCACTGATTAACAAACACAAGGCATGTCTTCTCTCAATTAGGAGAAAGAGGAAGAGGAAGTGCTGGAGAGCTACAGGCAGAATGCCTTTCTGATAGAAGAAATCTTAAGCACAGCTCCTGGAATCCACAACTACCATGCCCGGGGATCCACTTACATTTTCCCAGGAATTGAAGTCCCGCCCAGGGCCAGGGAAGCGGCCAAGGTAAATGGTGTTATGTAGCACTGTACATAAAGAATGCATCCGAAGAATGTCATTTGAACAATAAGGTATGGTAGGCTATGCATTTTGCTGGGATAAGAGCGTGCCTCAGGTGTTGGTGTCCAAATTTCTAAAAATCCATGTTGCAAATTAATTTGTAAAGCAGAGTAACTTTGCAAGTCCATTTCACATTTGCAAACTGCCATGTGCTAAGTGAAACTTGAAGTTTACCACAAAGTTTGCCTGTCAAAGTCCTTCTGATTATACCATGTGACTTGTCCCTAGTCAAGGCACATGGTATTGTGAAAGAAAAGTAAAGGCATTAGATGTATGTGTTCAGTGCAGTCCTTAGTCCATGAAGGAGTGAGGACTGTGCTCTAATATTCCCTGCAAATAGCAGTTATTTATCTTCAAAGTCATAGCTTTTCAGCAAAGCAATGTGACATTCTTAGTCTCCAGACAGTTGTGAAGCTCAATGAGTTCTTAGGTGTGTTTTTTTGTACAGTTGTCTGTATTTTTGAATATTTGTAAGGTTTGTAAACTTAGTCACACACACTGCTATAATAGTCTGTGCGTGGCCTCAGAAACGGGAGAGGTGAAATTTCTCCAGCAATGCTGTAGTATTTTGTTTCACAGCAAAGCAGTTTATTTTTCAGTATTTGCACAAATATTTTGCTAATCTTTAGAGTTATAAGGTACTTCTGTATATTTTGTTTCATTTTTATTTATTAGCATATATTGTATATTAGAACATTGTTACTGCTGAAAAGTGAAACATTTCCAAACACGGTTATGCTTCACTAGCCACGACATGTATGCTATTATGCTGCAGTAGCTACATTCTCACGACAGCATAACAGCAGAATGGTAAGGCTCGCATGTGGCAAGTCTCCTCGAACACAACCAAACCAGTCAGTTGTGACAGTTAGTGCTGTTCATGTTAACAGCAAGCATCAGCTGTTTGAAATAATTTACATGATCATGAGCATGTAAACTTGTTTTCCTGGCAACAATCAAATATACACTATAAAAAAAACAATGAATGGGTGTCCATCGGTAACAGGGCTGGCTAGCGCATCTCGCGGTTCCTATGGAGACTGAACCTCTCGAGCTTTGCTCTTGAGGTTAAAGCGGTCGCCTTAGGAACTGCTCAATGCACTAACAGCCCAGTTACCGATGGACACACATCCATTATTCTCTAGAAGGAGGATTACAGATAAAACAGTTATGTTTTCTGATATACAATATTTGTCAGTGTTCTTTTAACACACAGTTTAAGCATTTCTTAAAATAAAGAGTGAGCAAGGTGAAGGTGTTAGTTCTGACCATAGATGGAGTGAGAAAGGGAGAGGCAGAGGAGTGACTGTGCAGCATGGGGGCAAAGTGAATATGGTAGCCAAAGTGTGAGGCACTGTAGTGGCTGCTAAAATGAGAAAGGAAGCAGTAGAGTTGTGCACAGATAAAAGTCCACCAGCTGAATTTCTGCAGAAGTCAGAATTTCACCTCTGTGAAATTGCAGAATGCACTTTGGCAACTTTCATAGAAATTCTAACTTAGAATGGCAGAATGAATGTATGAATTGCAGATTGATGTATTAAATTGCATAATTTTGTTCTACAGTTTAATGCATTAATCCACAATTCATACATTCATTCCACAGTTCAGTGACTCCCTAAACTGCAGAATGAGTGTATGAATTGTGGATTAATGTATTAAACTAGAGAAAGAGATTCCACAGAACTGATCCCTGAATTGCGGAATAATTACTTGAATTGTGGATTAATGTATAAACTGGAGAATGAATTCCTCAGAACTGTCATTGCACAGTTCATGTGTACTATTTCACAGTTCAACCAGAAATTTTCACAGAATGGGGTGAAAATTTGCCAAACACATTGAAGATTTGAATTTCATTGAAGTTGGAATTTCAGAAAATGTTGTGAAATTGTTAAAATTCTGTGAAATTTCCACGAATTCGGAATGCACAGGTTTTGCCCAGCTCTATCAGGTGAAGAAGCCTCATCAAAAAAAACAGAAAAAGCTACTATTGTTATTCAAAAAATTACCCATGGTAGCCTGCATATTACTAGTGCCAAGCTTTTTTCAGCACCAGATACGGTGACTCCAGTGCTTGAGGGAAGCAGCAGTGAATCATGAGTCAGACATCATGGTTAACAAAAACAAATGGATCCAAGTTTGGCAGAGGCAGAGAAGGGTATTGATGCTATTGCTGCAGAACCAAGGCAGCTGTGAGGCAAAGTTGTGGCTACTAAGAATTGGATCAAGTGGCAGAGGAGGAGGAGGAGGAGGAGAAAGAGGGAGAACTAGTTGTGACAGCAGTGAGTAACATTTCTAAAGAATTAGAGTCAGAGGAAGACACAGAGAATGACGGCTATGATTACTATGAAGATCCCTTGTGGGAGCCAGAGAGGAAGAAGATAAAGGGTGGTAAAATCTGAGCGTTGCTTGTTGCTGATAGTGGTGGTGGTGGTGGTGGTGATGGTACCCCAGCTGAAAAATCTGTTCCTCATCGTGGTGGTAATTTTTCTCATAAACAGATTATTCCTGCTGTGAAAAGTTCAACATTTCCACAACTAGAAAATGCTCTATCACCAAGCATTGCTCCCCTGGAAGTGTCTAAATCACTTATATGGGATTTCTATTAAGGGTGTGCATGTAACGAATAGTGCAGTATTTCACAAATACCACAAATAATGTACCATTTGTTATCTGAATGCAAATAACGAATAGTGGCACTGTTCATGCCTATTCCTATTTGGATTATGAATTACAATGAAGAAGAGAAAATGTAAACAACTAGGAATTGAACCTAGGACCTCTAGCATTCCGTACCAACAATTCTACCTCTGAGTTATGGTTCACACAGCTGCAGTGGCTGTCCAGGTGTTCCTTCAAAGTCACATTCACTTCCTCTGGTGTTGCATAACTTTGCAACCTTAGAAATACATCAGAATAACAGCCAAGCAACTCCTTCTCATTGCAGTTTTAAGAGGCCACTGCTAGACAAATTTAGATTATGAATTACAATGAAGAAGGAAAAATGTGAACCACTAGGAATTTAACCTAGGACCTCTAGCATTCCTATTTGGGAAATACTATTTAAAATTTTTTAAAAGAAACAGCATGGTCAGTTGGCATTACCCTGTGTTAGCACAGAAGCACTTTTATACTGTAGAAGGTGGCTGGCTGTGGAGGAGGGTGAATTGTGTCAGTCAACTTTTTCAATCACATAATCACATTCTTAAAGGAAGAATTGGGTGCTGTGGAGGGGGTAGGAGGGTTGCATGGTGGGTGCTGTTAGGGTGGGGGGAAATATTTATTTGATAACAAAAAAGCACTAGAGATGGAGGTCAGCCATGCAGGTGGGTGAGTTTTAACAGTCACCATTGTGGGATTTTATTTTTTTTAAACTGAAAAAACAATGAAATTGTAGGTGCTAGGGGGAGGCTGGGATTCTAGCAGAGGGCGAGAGGATGGGGGAATAAGTATTTCATAGGATTAAGCTGGAGAGGAGGGTGGAGGCTGTTTTTTTTTTAACGTGAATACCAAATACCCAAATATTTGGGGCCTAATTATAGTACTCAACTCCAATATTCACAATAAGGTATTCCCCCCAACCCTAATTTTTATGTTCTGGATAGTGAAGATGGTATTATGGCCATATGCCAACTGGGCAATACTAAAGTCAGCCAACATGGTAAACAGGGAAGTCACATTGGGACTGGTGGGCACTGACCTTCAAACAAGATATTCAACAATGTGACTTGTTCAGAAATCATCAGCAGTTGATGGGGAGGTTGTACCAGCAAACAATGGCATTATTACCACAACCTCCTGCCATTGAGGCATAGGTCAGGAAGCATAAGATACCAGCAGAAGTTATACAATTCACAAGTAGCATTTTATTATTCTTAATAACAATAAAATAGAAATAAATAAAATAAAGTTGTGCAAGATAGTGCTTCATACAGACAGTGCGAACTAAAATCCTTCCTGAGTCTCTCTCGCTAAAGCTTCAATCTCTCTCCCCCCCCCCAAAACAACGCATTCTCTCTTTATATGAGATGTCTTTGCCTGGCAGTTTAACCTCTGCATCCTGTTCATGTAGGTTTCATTCTCTTGTTTTTCGCAAAATGCAGCAAGACTTTTTTGCATTTTTTTATTTGACCTTCCTGTGATCAGCCTGAAGAATTTTTTATTATTTATTTAGTTTTTGTTGACCAGGTAAGTGCACTAGACAAATCCTGCTTATTTTCAGGCACGACCCGGGGGAGGGGGATACAGATGAATGCCAACTGATCTTGAACCAGATTAAGCTGTTGGTGGTATTTTTAGTGAATGAGGGAAATTTGGCCAGGACACCGGGGAAATTTCCCCACTCTTTTCGAGAAGTGCCATGGGATCTTTAACATCCACCTGAACTACCACCAATCCAGGCAGATGGGACCTTAGTTTAACGTCTCATCCGAAAGACGGCACCTCAGAAGTGCAGCACCCCTCTCTTGCTGCACTACAGTGTCAGTACTTGGATATTAACCTAAGTGACAGATGTGGGAACTGAACCCACAGCCCTCGGATCTCCCGGCCTCAGAGGCGAGTGTGCTACCTACTGAGCCACTGACATTACATACACTGAATACATGAGTCTTCTTAACAGGTACAACAAATTAAGACATCCTGTCCCAGGGCTAATTTCCTGCTGACAATCTGTTGACAAGCTTGTGAAAGGTCAAAAGCTTTCTCAAGGTCAACCCCCATGTTCCAAACTGCTAACTTCTCTAACAAACAAAAGCAGCTTTCTGTAATCATTTCAACAATATAACTGTATACATTTGCATACCAAGGGTCTCTGTTGCACATAAAGATTCACATATATTTATAAAAACCACAGAGAAGCAAAGGGAGAAAGAAAAAATAGAAACAGCAGATGAAGGATGGGAAACAACTGGAGGAAATTGCAGGACCGTTGGAGTAGCCAATTCCTAGAAGCCACAAGGAAAATGTGATTGTGCACAGGCAGGAGAGACAAGTGGCAGAATAGGATAGAAAAAAAGAGATCCCGGCTTTTGTACTCTCTCAGCATAACAAATGGGACAGGGTCTTAACTGAACCCTGTCACACCTGGGGACATGCAAATTCATTCCAGTCAGTTCAGTCCATATCTACTCACTCTGTCACATTATCTCCAGCATCAATCAGCTCCTATAATTCTACATATCTTACTGTACTCCAAATAAAATTACAGTAAACTCCCCTTCTGCTATCCTTGTGCATGATGTCTCACATGGTGGAGGAACTGTGCCCTCCTGGAGTTTATTTTCTATTGTTTTTGTGGGGTGTGAATTGTCCAGGGACAAATTATTGTAGGAACCCATTGACACCAGAGCTAATGTGACGGAGCGCATTGTCGCGAGACAAACTCACCGGGTTGAATTGTCATGTGGCTGTCACACTTCCACTTAGAAAAAACATTCCAAGGTATCACATGGGGATGTTATGGAAGTCAGTTTAGAGGAAGGCCAGGCACTGATTGAGGTGGAGGTGAGAGGAGAGCACACTAGTCTGCAGTTACCTAAATACTGACAGTAAAAAAAATGAGGCATAAGCAGCACACTGACACCCTCCCCCAACCAGGAAACATCAGGGAAAGAGCAAATATTGCACATTGTAGCTGTTTCGGGTATATCATTTGTGAAACTGAGCATTTTAGCAAGATGTGGTATGCAGAACAAAACTTTCATTAGAATACTTTGGGTTTGCTAAAATAATTTAATCCTTGTATACTGTAACTCATCTGCCTTTGTACATTTCCAGTGTTCCTTTATTGTCATTACACCAATCTCCGGGTCACTACTGTAAAAAGGGCACTGTTCCCTCCTAGATACATAGATACATAGAAGTTAATGGCAGAAAACAGCTCTTGGCTCATCCAGTCTGCCCACCCTCCCTAACTATTCTGCCTTGTCCTTGTGCCAATCCTCCCCATCCTACTAGTGCCCCTTTTTCTAACTAAACCCACCAGCCTTCCCCATCCTTGCTTGAAGCTGCTGATTGATTTGGCTGGTACCACTCTTCTGGTAGCTTATTCCACTTATTCACCACCCTTTCTGTGAAGACGTGCTTATGGATGTCCTTTTCTTTATTTACTATACTTTATGCCTTCCCTCCCTTTAATACACATCCTGCCCTATCAGCCTCTCTCTCGCTCTCTCTCTCTCTCTCTCTCTCATTCTATCTCTCCCCCAGTCCAAAGCCCAGAATGAGTTTAGCTCAGGGGCACAGTGGGAGCCCAGTGAGTGGGTGCGAGATCTGTGAGGAGTGGAGGATTCATTCTACAGGCTGGTAATTTTTCCTGCTTTCTATTCCCCTCCCCCAGGCACCCCGTGGGGTATGACTGGAGCAAACATCCACATGCTAGCATGCCGATGTCCCAGTAAGGAGGCACCCACCCACCTATCACAGCTACACTTGCACTGCCACCTGTGGCTACCCAGGTGTCAGTACTGCAGCAGAGTGCACAAGCCTCCTTGACTCTCAATCCTCCTCCTCCCCCCTGGCTGACCCCTGATGACTTAAGCTCACTTCTGAACCCATGTTGCCGGCGCCACAAGCTACAATACTACCACTGTGGTGATGGGCCAGCATGGATGCCCTTTTCAATCCCCCCCTTCTGTGAATTCCCTTTCATCCCTGTGTTTAAACTCAAGGAGAATAGTGCCTTGGTGTCTACCCCTGCTTATCTTATATGGGTATTTGTATATTTTAATCATGTTACACCCCTTTCTCTCCTTTTCTCAAGGGTGTATATGTTGAAATCCTGCAGCCTTTCTTCGTGTGTTTCATCCCCAAGGCCTTGGACCATCTTAGTTGCATTACACTGTGCAGATTCCATCTTGTCGCGGTCCTTCCTCAGGTGCAAAAGTAAAAGCTGGTCTCAGGGCTTGTGCACCAGTACCATTGCTGGTGTGCATGTACAGAGTCCCACTTTTACTTTTCAAGCTATGATTTCTTTAAGAAATATCCCTCAGTTTGCCGAAGTACAGGTACAGCTGAAATCAGTTCAGATCTATTGATACTACCAGCTATTTTGTTCAATTGCCACAAAAATTGCCAAACTCGTTCATGGACAAGTTCAGGAGCATTCAACATGTATCACAATTGGGGACACTTGAAGGGAGCGCACCCCACAGAGCAGGTCGGGATGATAGAAATCATTTTTTTATGTAAAAATTAACGCTTTCATCTACAACAAGTATGACTGGAATCTCATGTAAGAAATTGCTTTCAGAGTACTATTTATAGACCTAAACAATAGAGTGGTCATAAAAATTGCTTAAAAACCTGACAAGTGTCACTTTAAAAAACTGTCCCAAGATGCTGACCCAAAAGCATCTACTTCTGCCTATTCGCTTACACAGACCCTTGAAGTATGAAATAAAGTAAATCACCTTTTCTCTTTAGGCTATTTGGTCTGGTTTCTCATTCCTCTCAGCTCTCCCTATATGGGGAATGAGAACATGGAACTATGTACTGATGTTTAATGGATGTGACTCTGATTATGTACAGTATCCAGTCAAAACTGTGTCAACTGAAAGAGTGAAAATGGAACTCTGGATGGCGATTCTACTTGAATTTTGGTAAAAATGTCTAAAGTTCCATATAGAATTCTCTTTGGGAGGATGTCCCCTAACGAATTATGTTGAAACCGTTTGAAAATGTATCCCCTTGGAGTTATAATACTTAATTTATGTGGAGTCTGAGACTGCACGCAGAAGGCATACTCTGAGTCCTCTGATTTACTCCATATAAAATAACGAATAAAACTCCACAGGGATGAATTGTATAATATTTTCAACATAATTCTTTAGGGAAACTCCTCCCCCCCCAAAAAAAAGGTTTTGGACTTTAAAACTTTTTACCACAATTCCAGTAGAATCGCTGTCCAAAGTTCCATTTTAGCTCTTTCAGTCAGCGCAGTTTTGATCTAGTTCCATTATGTACCTTGGGAAACAATCTCTTGAGAATAGTCCTTAATGTTTAAACAGGGTTGTCTTGAGGTGTCTTATTATGCAAACAGGATATTTCTTGTCACCAAAAATCATTGATGTACTATGTCCACAAAAGTTCCTAGAGGAGTTTCATGAATGTTCATGGACCTTTTATGGACTTTTTTTGTTCATGAACATGGGCATACCATTTAATAATTCATGAACATTCATGAACGATTTGATGTACATTCATGAAGTATATTAATACTTTGTGAACTTTCATGAATAATTCAATGTACATTCATTAACTTTATGAATTCACAAACTTTTATGAAAAATGTAATGTACATTCATAAAGTTTATGAATAATTCATGAACATTTATGAACAATTTGATGAGCATGCATGACATTTGTGAATAACTCTTGGACATTCAAGAACAGTTAATGACTGTTTTGATACGAAATGTACAAAAGAGCAAAATATATTTATATTGTATGCTGATGATGCAGTACTCTATGCAGTCACAAAATGTACAAGATATTTATATTTTGTTATGCTCACATTTTCAGAATCTACATGACTGGTTATTCTAAACTGACAAACCTGTTTTCAGTAAGACAAAAGTGCAAGCTGTGCTTTTGGGCTCCAGTCAGAAAGTTAATAGGTCTAAGGCCAATGTTTCCATTTTACAATTGGAAGGCTATGCCTGTAGTTCAGTGGACAAGCAGCCAGCCACTCCCCTTCCTGTGCTATATGAGCAGTTCCTCTGAGCCTCTCTCTCAAGCACTTTTTCTTTGCAGCTGGAGGCTCTGTCAGTCTGTCCTTTGCTGCTGGCTGGGGCCTGCCCTCCCTTCCCCACCTTGCTATTTTGACTTCTGCTTGTTTCTGATGACTTCTGTTGTCCATTCTCCTGCATCTGGTTTGTATTTTGCCTCCATCTGTGTGCTTCTTTGTGTCGTTTGTTCCCTGTTCCTCTGTGTATCTTTTGTTTTGCCTTCTTTCTGGGGGCTTCTGTTTCTAAACTCCGAGGGCAGGATATTCAGACTGCGCCAGGCTGTGGCACAAGCCTGGGTGCAGCACAACTTGGATGCGCAGGGGTGTGGACAGGGTGATATTCAATGGAGCTGTGCCATGGCACAGCATTGTTGAATACTGCACTATGACCACCCGCAGTGCACATGGCACAATGGCACTGCGCCAGCACAAGTGGCCAGAGTGGAGCAGGGGGATATGCTAGCGCAAGTGCCATTGCGATAGGCGCAACTACCGCGATATTCAAAAGTGCACATGCAAATGGAGCCATAATGTATGCAGGGTGCAAATGGGGCCATTTGCATGTCATTATGGCCTCATTTGTATGCAGGTGCACTGATCCCCGGTGACTTGCACCTGGCACCCTGCCAGGCTGCAGCCATTGGGGACTGATGCCCCCTGCACAAGCAGAAAAGTGCCCCACTCCCCAATCGTGGGCATAGGGAATGTAAATGATCATTCCATATACCTGGTGGTCCAGTGGACCGCTCGTACCCCAATGACAGAAGTACAGTAAAATAACCTTCCCATATCCCTGGTGGTCAGTGGGCCGCTGCAGCCAATCGTGGGCGTCAGTAATAAATAATGACACTCCAGTAACCTTGGTGGTCCAGCGTTTATCCCACCGCCCACTGGCCATTCCTCCCCAGTCAGTGGCGGGCGGCGGATCCCACCACTTGCCGCCGCCAGCCCACCGACTGACTCCAGTACAGTAGGGCTGTCGCCCGTGGTCCCTGGCGTGAGCCAATGGGCATGCAGCCATCGCCTACCTGGTCCAGATACCTAGATGGATCCATTCACATATCTGAGACTAATAATATGTGCGAACTGCGCCAGATGGCTCGCACAGACCAATAACAGCAACCCTGCGGTCAGATCGTCGATGGGCAATCAAGGCGCAACAAGCGGGTGAGAGCTGCCACGCCACTAACAGCGAAGAATAGGCTCCAGTGAGCAGCCACTGGACCACCGGGTTGGTTAGTGTCGTGTGTGCTGGCCCGCCCGTAATCGAGCTGCATCACTGGACCACCTCAAAATAGATTATTATCTTCCATATCCCACAATTGGGCAGAGTGCCACCACGAAGGTGCTGCCAGAGCTTGGGTAGCCACCCACAGGTAGCAGCTGCCGTGTTGCACCCTGCAGTATGGCAGCTCACCTGTGGGTGGCCAGCTGTTGCTTCTTTTTTTTTGGCTCACCTCTGTGGAGCGCAAGTAGGGGTTGTGCATGCATGGGCTCAGCACATCCTGGGCTGAATATCGGGATGTACAGAGTATGTGTGAGCACACACCCCCACCTGCACCGCATACATTACTGATGCACTCTGGTGCATCGGGATTTGTGCCAGGCTCAATCTCCGTTTGAATATCACGCCGGGACGCATCAGTGGGTTGCGCATGGTGCAACTGTGTTGCACCATGCGCAACCCTTCTGAATATCCCACCCCTTGTATATTGCTAATCCTGAGCTCATGCTACTTGCTCCCATTTACTCACAAGGCAACTTCAATCATTATCTGTGTGTTTTAACTCATACCACATAGCTGCTCCCTATGCTATGCACCTTAATTGTTTTCACCTGGTTCAGGCTCACTCTGAACCAAAGCCTATGAAGCTCAATCTTGCTTCTTCAACTCATATCACATACCTCATTGTTGTATGTTTCGTTACAGTGCCTGGCAATAGCTGCTTCAGAGCATTGCCTCCCTCCAGTCTATGTTCATTGAATCCTGCAACTTATAGTTACTCAATACAGCTGCTGCTTTTTTTTTATTTTTATTTAGTTGTTTAACCAGGAGTAGCACACTATGCTGAAAGCTTTTTTACAGGAATGACCTGGGAGCACAGGGAGGTTAATTGACTTACTCAGGGTCACATAGTATGCAGGTGGAAGCTGTGGGATTCAAACCCAGGTCTGGTCTGCTGGATGTCACCAGATTTGCAGCTCAGAGCCTTAAACCACTGCACTATACTGCCTCCCTGCTGCTGCTCTTTGTTTGTACATTGCTATTGTACTCTGGAGGTCAGCTAAGCTACCTCTGATGCTGTAAACTAGTTTTAATATCTGCATGTGGGTCTTGGTGCCTTCCATCACTTTGTTGTTTTTCCTACAGTGGGGAGTTGAAGGTGTTGGGGGAGTCATGTCCAAGTGTGGCATATTTACTTTATGTTCTAATCCTGCTTCCGCTGCCAAAAATCCTCAGAGTATTTGTCACCTTTCATTGGCTTCCTTGAATGCCTGGCTGGCTTGCCCCACTATTCATATTTACTGCTTCTCAACCTACATGCAGGTCCAACCATTGGTACTCTGCTTTATTGACCTATGTGCAGGTCCACTCATTGCTTATGCAATCATTGCTCAACACTCGCTACTACCATCTGACCTACATGAGGTCCCAGCACTCAGCATTCATTCAGCTCCTCTTCAGTTTTCTGGGGCATGCCATCCATACCATTCTGGCACAGGGCCTCCCTGTAGCCAACGGTCTCACTCTGCATTTCTAAGTCTGCATCTTGAGCATGCCTGACTTGGGATGGGATCCTTCTCACCTGGCCCATAGCTGGGAATGTCCTCACTCCGGACCTGGCTTTAGCCATTCAAGACTTGATAGCAGCTCCTGGCATAGAATTTAAGACTAGCCATGAAGGGTGGTTACAGCAATCTCCTTTGGCTCTAGTATTCTACTAGCAAGGCACCTTCACCGCATTCTCCCCATGACTGCCTCTGGGCCACCTTGTTTGTTTTTAAGGTGAGTAGATCAGGTGAGTGCCTCAGCAGTCATTGCTCTCCTCCTCCCAACTTGGTTGCCCCCGATGTTGCAGAGCACTCTCACAACCTTCCATGGCATTCCCATTAGAGGGATCGAGCAAGAGCTTTCCTCTAAATTGGAATATTTTCCATCCCCTTTTTATTGGGTTTCTAAACTGCAGCAGCAGAACCATCACAAAACATCCCAAGCCTGGAGGGAAGGTGACCTAGGCCTTGGATCCCCAGAGATTTCTTCCTCAAGGTTTTTTTTTCTCTCCTCCATGCCTCAGTTCATAACCATTAGTTAGCCATAGGTAGTGTTCCCTAGTTGCGTTAGGTAGGTTCCGCTGTTGGAGGGAGGTGAATGGTGTCCCTACTTGCCATTCTCTCTCTCCTTAGGAGGCCTCCTTGATCTGCAGTGCAACCCATTGTACTCTTTCCATTGCTAACCTTTGCATCTCATTACATTATCAAGCTGCCTGATGCCTTATCTACTACCATGCCTCACAACTACTGATTGCTAACATGCTTCGTACTACTACATTTCTTTTTGGGGATCCTCCCTAAGGTACCTTTAGTCAAGAAAATCATCCCACTGTACATCTAGGAGGGGAACCCTCTTTGAGGATTCCTTACTTTTGGTACCCCTATGGGGTGGTAATTCCTCTGGAACAGAGAGTGCAAACAGTCAAAACCAAGTAACACAGTTGCACAAGCATAACATCTAACTGGCTGCATAGGTCACTGAATTGGAAGGCTATGCCTGTAGTTCAGTGGACAAGCAGCCACCCAATCCTCCTCCCTGCGCTATATAAGCAGTTCCTCTGAGCCTCACTCAAGCACTTTTTCTTTTCCTCACCATTCTCCCCTCTTCCTCCAGTGGCATAGTCTCTCTCCTTGGGATCCGTCCTAAGGTACCTTTAGCAAAGGGAATTGTCTTGTGGCATCTCTAGGGGTGGAACCTTCTTTGAGGGTTCCTTACTTTTGGTACCCCTACAGGGTGGTAATTCCTCTGTTATAGAGAGTGCGAACAGCCAAAACCAAGTAATACAGTTGCGCAAGCATAACATCATACTGGCTGCGAAGGCCACTGAACTTGTGATAGGAGTCTCACTTAGTCACAGTAGAGGCTTCTAAATACCTTGGAGTCTTTGTTGACCCAGACTTGATGTATTCAGCTTGCCTGAAATACTGTATATGACAGTAGATACACCACAAATTGGGTCTGTTTTATAGACTCATGAGATGTTTGACAAACAAAGCCAAAATGTTGATTACTCAGTATAACCTAAAAATAAAGAAACATAGACAATGTCAGTAGAAAAAGACTGTTGGTTCCTATCTAACTCTGGGACCTAATTGCCATCCAGAGCACCAGCACTCCCATTCCTCCCTCTAATCTCTGGTCTGCTACTATCCCACTGAGTAACCACAATAGCCTTCATTCTTTAATTGGTTATGGGACCCACTGTTGTTAATACCAGCCTGGAACAATAATGTACTTGTTAAAAAATAATATTATACAACAGAACAGGACAATGTGCCTTAGTATGTGGTAACCGAATCCATCATTGCCTTAGCTTTATTCATTTAAAATTGGTTTTCATTCAATTTAAAGGGAGACTGTCAACCCCCTTAGGCCTCAAAGTATCCCTAATTTAAAAAACACATTTTATGATTGTTCACATTCCATAGAGACTGTTGATGCAGCTGGTAGTTTGATTCAGATCCCTTTTTTTAAAAAGTGAAAAACAGATTGTCCACCATACTGGTGTTACCACACCAAAACTTGTTTGTTTACATTTCTTAACCAGCTCCAACTGCATCTTTCCTGGATTCAGGAAGACCCTCAACACAAGCTAGCCAAATTAATTTTAGAGACAGTAATCAATCATAAAACGTTGGGGGCTACCTAAAATTAATATGATGCAATGAAAGTTGACAGTGTCCCTTTAAGGGCTGAATTTACAGTATTAAATCTAATTTTGTCCATTTCAGTTTAGTTCAATTTTACTGATCAGTAACAAAAAACATTACAATGCAGAGAACATCCAAAATAAACAGACAAATACCAGTGAGAATTGTAAGTCTCCAATAAATCAAAATAATGGACTAAAAATTATACAAACTTTATTTTATATGATTAAAATGTAATAAATGCAATTTTTTATCAGACAACTGAAATTCTCAGTTTTTTATTTGAATTCTCATTCAGCCAACAGCCACCTATTACAAATACCATTGATGTACATTAACATTGGTCAAATGTGCTTCGGTTCCCATGTACCAGTGACATGGAATCAACTTCCACTAACCATAAGACTACTACCTACAACCAATGGTTTAAATTCAGCTTTTAAAAATTATTACTTGCAATTTAATGCATGTATGTGTGTTACTTGCGAGTTATTTGTATGTTTTGTTGTGTATTTGTATGTTGAATCTTGCCTTTTCAGTATGTATTATGTACTTTTTATTTGTCTTTGTACTCCGGGTCATGCTCAGAGGAACCTTGGTTACAGTGCCCTCTCCTGGGGCTCAATTCCAAGTCAGGCTATGCTGGTGTAAGTCAAGATATGCCAAACCCCTTGGCGTATCCCACGATTTACACCAAGCATTACACCTGCTAGTATTCCAAGTGGCGCCTTTCACCATGGCAGCTGCGGGTTATGACAATTGTGGGTTATGCTACCCACTATGTCACAGCCTGCAACGCTATGGTGCAAGTGCAGGTTATAACAGCAATGTCTCACAATTCCAGGAGGGTGGTTGTCGTAACCTGCTGGCGTGATTACAAAAGCTGCACTGGTGTAGTAACTGTATGGCAGCTCAGAGCTGTCCTAAGGGGCATCTGATGGGTGGCACTGTAGGATGCCACCATGCAGCACCATGGCAATGGTGCCATACTGCCCCCAAGCCCCTGCAAATAAACCCCTGCCTCCCAACCTCCGATCATCAGGGACCCTCGGGGGTCCGAACTATGGTGTGCCCCTGGATGCCTGTGCCATCTGTCCTGCCCCCCATGCCCTCTGCTGTGTGCTGTGGTGGTCCAGGGTGGGGGAGCTTTGGGGGGCTGCCTGTCACCAGCTGTGATATATGACATGTGGGACATATATGCCATGCATGTGCCATTAGCCTCCACATGGCATATCACTCATGTCACAAGTGTCGGGACCCTGCCACTCTTGGAATGTGATGCAGGGTCCCCGGCGTAACAGCAAATGGTGTAACTCACAGCCACATGCAAGTTACACCATTCATTTTTGAATCGGCCTCCAGTCACCAAAATAAGCAAAACTAACTTGAAACATTGAGAAACTGTGGTGTGAATATTGTGAAATCGCCTGAATGCAAATTAGATACTTTTGAAAAATCAAAAAGGATTGCTGAGTCAGAGTATGGGCTGAAAGCAAAAGAATAATATTAAATGCATCCTGAAAGTGGAAAATAGAGTTTGTATCAACATTTCAGCTGTAGATAGAGAAAATGAAGTAAAGTTAGTGCAGGTCTGCTGGTGTAAAGGGAGCAGGACGTCTATGCTAATTGGCAACTGTTTGTGATTTTGATATTTTCAGAAATGAAATTTATAGTTCTAAATAATCCATTTTTAACTGCACTTGAGTAAACATTCATGTGAAAAAACTGGTTTGTATTCTTCTTTTCCATGCACAACTTTCCATTCAGTTCTCTTTACGGAACCAGTAATTTGGAGTTTTTACTACTGTATGTCATGGCTTGTGTACAGAATGAACTGTCGACCTGTCAGAACAGCATTCAGGTATCCGCACACAAACTAACATAATCAACACCAAATTCATGATTCCATGAGGAGAACCATGCAGATGACCACCCATAAAAACAAAACAATACAAAATACAATTTTCACATACAATTGTATTTAGGTGCAGTTGTTTGTGGATCATTTGGGGGATATGAACAGAATTTCTGAAGAAAGGAACATCATAAGTAATTATCCACTAGAAAGAATTTCATTAAACACATTTACTTGATGCTTTAAAAGTTACTTTTCCTGACCATAGAATGTTGTATATGTATCTATTTCTTTGAAATTCAATAATGTCTAATTGACAAAAAAAAAAGGGAAGGTCCCCGCAGCCTTTTTTTCTGTATACCTTTGTAGTTTGTAGGCTTTAACAATGATTGCCTCTATTGCACCCTCCTAATTTCATAAGGATTTAAATGTAAATAAAGTTACTTAGGTCTAGTGTGAAAACTTTCTTGACTCCATTGCAAAGGTCGTGACCTATATCATGCAAGGTATCATGAGATTTGATGGTGCTTCAAAGCTTAAGCCTGCAGTTCTACTGCATCAGTCAGTGCTGATGATGTCCTATGCAGCCCCAGTGTGTTTGCCTGGTGCTGGCCATCAGCTGTGTTTCTTTGCCAGTACAGGGAAAGAACAATGAGAACAAAGGGAACGCATGCACAGTCTGCAAAATAAGAATGTGTAACACAAAGCTATTCATACAAAGTGGGAATAAAACTTTACAAAGCTCCTCTAAAAGTATTTTTTTGCGACTCAGATACACTTTAAAGAGCTTGTGGAGCCAAGACAAGCAGACAGGAAGTCATACAAATCTTAAGAAGTAGTCAATTGTAGCATTTTATTTCTTAAGTATTTTTCTTTTCCCTTTTGTTCATTAGAACGTCTTCTATGTGATGATATTGTGTTGGATATGTGGAACAGCTCTTAGCCTGGCAGCTGTCGTATCGATCTCCCTCCTCAACTAGATCATCAGCATTGTGGTCTCACTTACAGTGACATCGCAGACTGACCTGGCAGCCACTGAGTGACTGTTCCTAAGCAGCAGTGATGTCACAGTCTGTAAGGTCACAATGTTGATAATGTAGTGGGGGGGCTAGAGATAGACATGTCAGCTTCCAGGCAGAGTGCTGTCTCACACATCACACCAACTAAAATCAGGTAAACAATTTTCTAATTAACCAAAGGGAAAATAAAAAGTACCTCAGATACAAAAGGTAATGGCTGACTGCTTTTAAAAACTAATACAGCTGGCTCACCGGCACAACAGTTGGATTTCCACCTATGATGGCGATGACCCGGGTTTGGGAATGCACTCAGGTGTCAGAGGGCTAGCCGGGGGGAGTTGGCTTGAGTGCCCCACAATGGCTCACCTTCTCCTGGGAAGGAGAGGAGCACAGTCTGGTGTTTGATGGACCGAAGTGGAAGCCAGGGGCACAGCAACGCATTGGACCTCACCATAGAGGGAGTATGGCAGTTGTTCACTCACACCTTGACGTCATGTGGCATGTCATGCTCCCACAGGGGGAAAACTGGAAAATGGCTCCCTGACTGACCAGATGATGGCCACCAGTTCCTAGCTGCCATGAAGCACCGGACAGCTCAGACCAACCCCAACAGCACCTGGGTCAATGAAGATGCACCTACTGGCACTTTCTCCCCAGAAGGGGGGACCCTGTACAACAAAGGGAAACATCAGGTTTCCCTTGGGGCTGCAACATGGGGTGGTAGTTTAAAATGGGGAAAGGGCAGTGAGATGCACCTAGGTGGCCTGAATGAGAGGCCAGTTGGGGGTGCAGGGGAGGTGCAAAAAAAGGAAAACTAATACTAATTTTAGGCAGTACACTACTGTACCTTGAAAAGCTTGTAGCCAGCACAAGACAACAAAACAGGAACTGCAGAGGACATTGACATAGAAACATAGAAACATAGACTTTGACGGCAGATAAGGACCACTTGGCCCAACCAGTCTGCCCATTTCCCTACCTACTGGATAAGCTGCAGATTCTAGTTAACCAACAGCCTATTTCCTGCAACCCCCCACTATAATTGTCTTATGTCTGTCCCATACATGTTTGAATTCCTCCACTGTTTTAGACCCCACAACCTCTCCAGGAAGGCGGTTCCATGCATCCACCACTCTCTCGGAAAAGAATTTCTACATTACCCCTGAGCTGTGCCCCCTCTAACTTTTAAATTGTGCCCTTGTTCTTACACATCTCTTTTCTGAAAGATGCTACCCTCCTGGACTTTGTTGATTCCCTTGAGGTACTTAAAAGTTTCTATCATGTCCCCTGTCCCTCCTTTCATCAAGGGTATACATATTAAGCTCTCAGTCTCTCTTCATATGGTTTTGATGTAGACCCTACACCATTTAGTTGCCCTCCTCTGGACTGCTTCCATCCTGTCTATGTCCTTGCGTAGATGAGGTCTCAAAACTGCATGCAGTACTCCAGATGGGGTCTCACCAACTGTCTGTATAGAGGGATAACCACTTCCCTTTTCTACTTGTGATGCCCTCCTATGCATCCCAGTATCCCCTAGCTTTCCCTACTGACTTCTCACATTGCATACCCACCTTTAGGTCATCTGATATAACTACCCAGATCCCTTTCCATTATTGTAGTTGTTAGTACCTCCCCTGCTATTGTGTACTCTTCTCCTGGATTTTTATTTCCCAGGTGCATTACTTTGCACTTCTTTGCATTGAATCTAAGTTGCCATATGTCTGACCATTCCTCCAACCTTGCCAAGTCCCTTCTCATCCTTTCTACCCCCCCACCCTTGTGTATCAACTCTGTTACAGATCTTTGTGTCATCTGAAAAGAGGCATACCTTTCCTTCCAGACCCTCTGCAATGTCACCTATAAAGACATTAAAGAGGACTGGACCAATACTGAACCCTGAGGTACTCACTAGTAACCCACTTTCTTCAGAATGTGTTCCATTCACTATTACCTTCTGTGTCCTGTTGTGCAGCCAGTTTTCTACCCAGGCTACCACCCTGGGACCCACTCCCAGGCTGGCTAACTTGATTATTAATCTTTTGTGCGAGACTGTGTCAAATGCCTTTTGCTAAAGTCTAGGTAGGCCATATCCACAGCCCCTCCCTGGTCTATTACTTTGGTCACCCAGTCAAAGAAATTGATTAGATTTTTCTGACATGACCTTCCTGCTGTGAATCCATGCTGCTTTGAGTCCTGTGCCCCGCTGGCCTCTAGGTACTCAACAATTCTTTCTTTCAGAAGTGATTCCATAATTTTCCCCACCACTGAGGTCAAACTAACAGGTCTATAGTTTCCTGCTTCTGCCTTGCTCCCACTTTTGTGGAGGAATTACATCTGCCCTCCTCCAGTCCTCAGGTACCACCCCATCTTCCCATGATTTGTTAAAAAGTGTGGTTAGTGGTGTCACTAGGTCCTCCCTTAGCTCTTTTAGGATTCTAGGGTGAATCCCGTCAGGCCCCATTGCTTTGTCCACCTTGAGTTTTAGAAGTTGTTTCAGTACTCTTTCTTCTTTAAATGGACTGGTATCAACCCCACTATCCAGAGTGCTTCTACTGTTTGGTTTAGGTAACTCCTCCTCTTCTTCTTTTGTGAATACTGAGCAAAAGTATTCATTCATTATCTTTGCCTTTTCACTGTCTCCCTCTGCCCACCTCCCCTCTCCTTTATTAATCTTCCCTATCCCTCCCTTAACCTTTCTATGTTCCCTAATGTACCTATAAAAGGTTTTATCCCCCTTCTTAACTTAGTTGGCTATCCTTTCCTCGGTTTGGGCCTCTGCTTTTCTGACTGCCTTCCCCACTTCTTTCTGCTTTAATTGATACAGTTCCCTGTCATGTTCCGTCTGTGATTCCTTATACTTTTTGAATGCAGCCTTTTTCTCCTTAACCTTCCCTGACACTTCTTTTGAGAGCCATAGTGATTTTTTATTCCGCTTTGTTTTCTTTATTTGTTTCACACAAAGGCTTGTTGCCTCCATGATGGCAGTTTTGATTATTCTCCATTGTTCTTCCACCCCTCCTTTCTGGCCATTTGCTAATGCATTCCTCAGGTATTCACCCATTATGCCAAAGTCAGCCCTTCTAAAGTCCAGTATGCTTGTATTTGTATGGCTTGTCTCCATGGTTGTGTTTATTGTGAAGCACACTGTGCAGTGGTCGCTTGTTTCCAGGTGTCTACTGACTTCTAAGTTTGTGATCCTCTCTCCATTTGAGAGTACCAGGTCTAATATTGCTCCCTCCCAAGTGGGTTCCACCACTAGCTGTCTAAGGCATGCTCCCTGTAGGGCATCGAGAATGACCCTGCTCTTGGATGTGGCTGCAGTCCATGTTGCCCAGTTAACATCTGGCATATTCAGGTCCCCCATCAACAGTATCTCCCCTTTTTCAGCCATTTTGAGAATACCCTCTATCATTTTCTTGTCCATTTCCTCCCCTTGAGACGGAGGTCTGTATACAACCCCTGTGCGCAGGATTCGACCTTAACATTGTTTTACTAGCCCTGAACCTAGTGCAAATTTGCCAGGGCTAGTGCAGCTAACCCTCTACTTGTCCGTCTTGACTAGTGCAGGTTTTTCATGGCTGTTAATGAAGTTGAAAAAGTCCCTGTTTTAGCAGGCTGTAATACTTTTGCTAATCTCCCTCAGTGTTCCAGGTGGCCTGGTGTGATTAGCAGCTCATTATGAGCTGCAATTATCTGGCAGTTCAAGAGAGGGATCCAACAAAAGACTTGATGCGAGTCATTATCACTCAGCTGTTATGACATTCAGCTAGTGTGCATGCTGTCATCAAGAGTAGAGTGGTTAAGTCACTAGCTTCCAGTTTACTGAACTTGTCTTTGATTTGTCCCACAATATTAAGACCAGTGTGCTTCATTTCCCAACCTTTTGAGTGCCTGTATCCAATACTGCAGTGACAGACTGCTATGATGTATACACGGTCTGCCCAGCCAGGTGGCCCGTCCACTCTATGCTTTCTCTGGACACCACTGCAGACTAGGCTCTGAAGTGGTCATCCATAGACTCATAGCTGCCATTACTGACTGGTGTAGGGTTCACAGCAACTCTTAATGGATCACACCAGTCAATGCCATCCATGCAGTACCACCCAGCATGTCATTTCATCCTAAAAACAATGCTTTGGAGCATGTATGGTACAAAGCAAAACCTTAGTAAAATATAAAATTTGAAAGGTTAAAAAAGGTATGCCTGCTGTGCATAGATCATCCTATATAGAAAGAGAGGGAGTACAGCATCATGCCTGTACACTGCTCCCCTTTGACTGATGAAAGGACACCATTATGAAAAATCTGTTTTTGTTAGGGCAGAGCATGTTAAATCAATATTTTTATGCCTGGTATATATAAACAGATATGTCAAAGTTTCTTGCATCCCAAGCCCCCCCCCCTGTGTACTTCAACTCTCTCTAAAGAAATGCTAGAACTTCCCCTGGCTCACTTCGCAGTGTAAGAAAACTTCCAGAAGTGCAGGTCTGGTTAATCACAGGGTAGAGGATGAGACTGTCTTTCTCTGCCTGATTCTGTACATTGCCCTGCAGGTCAGGGTAGGACTGTGGTGAGGTACATGATGATGTTGGCTATTTTGTGTGCAGAGCTAGAACTGCCTGATTGAAAATTTGGTATTATGGTATTCTCTGGTTTGGCGGGGAGGAGGGGGCGAAGAAAGAGGAAGCAAGGGGCACATGGTAAAAATCAATGGGGGTACATACTGCATGTGATTGTATTGCAGTCTTTTTTTTTTGCTGGGGAAGGATCAGGAAGCAATGTGGGAGCAGGATAAATATGCAATAATCAAGAGTATTTTTTTACTTGCATTTTTCCTGTATAACCGATCAAAACTGACCATTATTATTGTGGGCTAGTGCAACCATCTGTGGGCTAGTGCAATTTTTAATCAACTTGTCTGGCTGGCTAGTGCAAAAAAAAGTTAAGGTTGACCCCTGCCTGTGCGGATTGTGATGCCATTCCCTGTCTCCAATGTGACCCAGAGTTCCTCTTGTCCTCCCCCTTTACTTTTTAGTTCTGTTACTTTGATCCCTTCCCTTATGTAGAGAGCTACTCCACCTCCTCTTTTACCCTCCCTGTCCCTTCTGTAGATTGTGTACCCTGGTATGTTGACATCCCAGTCATGGTTCTCCATGTACCATGTTTCTGTGACTGCCACAATATCCAAGTGTTCCACTTCCATTAGGGCTACTAGCTCTGGAAGCTTGTTTTCCAGACTACGGGCATTGGTACTCATTGCCCTCCATTTAATGTTGGCTTTATCCTTTTTTACCCCATCCCTGGTCTTATTGCCCCTGCCCATTTTTCCATTTACCCCTGTCCTGCCCTCTGTCAAGCTCTGTACCTCAGTGTTTACCCTACTCCCTGCCATGCTTTGCGGGGGGAGGCTTGAACTTTCCTGTTTCCTATCAGCACCTCCCCCCTTGGCTAGTTTAAAACCTTAAAGCATCATAAAATCCCAAGATACCTTACATGAGTTGGGTCATGACCTGTGCAATGGATTCAAGCAGGTTTCACATCAGACTTATATAACTTCCTTTACATTTAAATCCTGATGAAATTAGGGGGGTGCAGTGGATGCAATCATTGTTCATTTCTACAAACTGCACAGTCATACAGAAAAAATGGCTGAGGGAACCTTCCTTTTTATGTTGGCTCGTGCATGCGCAGCCAACATCTTGCGCTAGTAGCAGAATTGGAGGCACGGTCACTGTTGGACGAATGCAGGGCACCCATCAGTAGGTGCGTCCCTCATTCCCCAATCAGCCAGCAGCAGGCGCTGACCTCATGCATCCCTAATGTGGCCCCCAGAACAAAAAAAAGGTCCGCTGCAATGACAGCGAAGCTCTCATGCAGTGGGACCACAACACAGCTCCCGACGTGCAGACAACATGGCGGCAGTGACTGCCACCGCTGCCTGTCACAATGCCAATGGGGGAGCCCACTCCTTGTCATCAGACCCCCTCCTATTCGGCAGACCCCCCATTTAAAATGTATGCCAAGGGGGTGCCCAATCCCTGTCAGCATCATGCACCCCCTAACAGTCTTTCTTTGCTGACAGGGGGTCCAATCCCCGTCGGCTTTAATCCCATTCATTTTGCAGACGGGGGAGCCCACTCCCCATCAGCATAATATCACCACCCCCCACATTTGTTGTGTGCTGATGGGGGTGCCCAATCCCCCATTGGCTACAGCATCCCCCCCAAAAAAAACACTTGGGTAGCACGCTGGGAGCCCACCCCAGTGTGCCAAATCCCTTGAAAAAGGAAAACCATCATCTAATGTTTTTTTTTTAAACCCTGTGAAAGGAGAAAACAGTCCCTCGTGGTCTCCCTGCCCCCTGCCCCCTCCCACAACCCACGCCCAACCATTGTGCACCCTGCCTCCCCACACCCCCCTCACCCTATGCTTATCTCTGAGTCTGGCCTTGAATGATCTTCAGTGGACGGGAACATGTCTGCACTCTTCAAAGCTGACCATGAACTGAGGAAATGTCGGTAAGCTGTATAATGGCATAAATAGGGTTTTTTCAACTTTGGTGCGTATCTTGGCAATTTTTTGGAATTTTTGCACCAAATTTTCAACATGGGGTTTTTGGAATGCCTCCTCATGAATTCAGTCACTGTCATGGTGTTATTCAGTCCCAAAAGGTGATTTTACGGTCACTGCATTGAATCACCTTTTGGGACCGCATAACAAAACAACAGTGCCACTGTTAATGAGGGGGGCTCTCAAAAAGCCTATGTGGCTAATTTGGTGAAAAAATCCCCAAAATGGCTGTTTTATGAGTGTGCGTTGCACTGTTTCCAAATTTTCCATGCACACTTGTAACTTCGTGAATTTGTAATATTTTCACTCCAGATTTTCAAAATTGGCATTTTGCTACACCTCCTTATGAACAGTATAGCTGAAATTTTACATATGCTGACTGAAATGTGTTTTCGCACGTCTGGCGCAGAATAGCGCGGTCGCTGTGTGAAATCAGTTTTCAGGACAGTTTGAGGAAATGACGGTGACACTGTTTATGACCAGAGGTCCTAAAATGCCTATGTTGAAAATTTAGTGCCAAAAGTCCATAAAATGACTGTGTTACAAGCGTGCATTAAGCAGTTTCCACACACCCTTGTAACTTCGCAAATCTGCAATATTTTCATGCCAGACTTTCAACACTGGCATTTTTCACACCTCCTTATCAACATTACAGCTGTCATTTTTCACAACCTGCCCAAAATGTGTTTCCGCACCTGTGGCGCACAATGGCGTGGTCTCTGTGGGAAATCAACTTTTGTGACTGATTAACAAAATCACAGTGCCACTGTTCATGAGGGGAGGTCCCAAATTGCCTATGTTGAAAATGTGGTTAAAAAACTCCCAGCAATAATTGGGTTACGGACATGTGTTGCGAAGTTTCTATGCATGCTCATGACTTCACCAATTTTTCATATTTTCACTCCAGGTTTTCAATGTTGCCATTTTTTTACACCTCCTCATGAACAACACACATGTCATTTTTCGCATCCTGCCCAAAATGTGTTTTCATCCCTGTGTCACCAAATGGCATAGCTGCTGTGCAAAACCACCTTTCAGCTAACAAACTGATAGTGACACTTTTCATGAGGTGGGCTCACAAACAACCCATGTTGAAAATTTGGAGTGAAAATACCAACACACGCCTATGGTGTTAGGGTTTCCAACTGTAGCACCCCACCCTGTAGAGACTGACAAGCATCGGGGGTGTGACTTGGCATCATCGGCTGTAATGCTCATACCATTCCCCTGCCCCCACCCTGCAGCCAGTGACAGGCATTGTGGTGTGCCTTGCACTGTTTGGCTACAAAGTTCACCCCATTCTCCAAAACTGCACCCACCTCAGCATATTTCCTTATAGAATGGGGTAAGTATAACGCCCAAAGACCCCAAAGCACACCATGACACTTTTCAGTGTCTACAGGGCAGGGTGAGGTACAATGGCATGAGCGTTATAGCTGACAACTCAAAGGCACACCCCAATGCCTGTCAGTCTCTACAGGGTGGGGGTGGGGTTGGCATCACTTCAATACCTCACTGCTATCCCTATTATGAATCTCTAACTCCGGCACTACTAATGTCAATGCCAGCGAGACAACATTTGGCATTGACAAATGCTTGTTAAAACTTAGCACAGCACTAAAATTAGCAGCTTATTCAGAATGAAATTAAGTATTACTTTACTTATTTTTCTAGGCCCAGGATCAGACACCAGATATGTTTTATGTCCTGAAGCTGTTGGAACAAACAGGGGTTTTGGTGGCTCCTGGATCTGCCTTTGGAGTGAGAGACGGGTGCTGTTACTTCAGGTAGGGACTGATATCAGAGAATCCCATTGGTGTAGACATCTTCCGATACTTTTGCAGCTTACTGGAGTTGCTTGTCAGGATGCAGCAGTGTGACCTGACTCTTTAACTGCCAAGCTGGACAGTAGGTGCAGCATACTGTGAGAATACATAATGGGTTGCCGAAGCACAACACATGTATCTTCACCAGTTAGTGGTAAGCCCTAGGTTTGTCAGAGCTAGTTCAAAAAAGATTTGAACCTTCTCTGAACTGATGATTTTATATTCTACAGTATATTATAACCAACCAAAGCTCTAGTGGATTTACAGGTAGGTTCAGGTCACAAACAGCAGGGAGGAATTTTTTTATTGGTTTCAGTTCATCAGTATGTTTGCTGTAGCTAAGAATGCTGCCTAAAAGTACACCAATATATTGATAATACTGAATGTACTTGTTAGAGCTGTAACAGAAAGGATACTATTATTTAAAACTGGGGCTGCTTGAATTGTATTCGTAATTTCAAATAGCATGACTGTAATGCTATATAGCACCAAAGTCACTTTTGTAAAATATTCATCTTTATTTTCTTTTATACAGCCTTGTCCCAATGTTTCACTCAGTTCTGGCTTCTTAAAGAGGCATGGTTATGTAATTAATATGTAATATTCATGGGGATGTGGCTTGACTACCCACAAGATGGCAGCCTAATCTCTGTTCTGTGCATCTCACCAGACAACATTCATGAGAATTCTTCATCTGTTCTGAGCCCATGATAATAAATCAGACAGTTTTCAACAGCCACAAACTAACATACTAACATACTAATTGCAAGCAGATTAGGCCTTACGATCTATGGAGTCTGCTCGAACCTCAGATCCCTAGTTGGGTACCGAGCCCCCCCCTTGTGTTTCAGAAACCCCTATCATACACCCCCACCCCCCTCGGGCCAGGCCATCATCTGATACATCCGCTTTCTGTGTCTGTCCCACCCTCTCTTGAAGCCCTCCACTGTGAATCTCTGAACCAGCTCGCCAGGCAGCACGTTCCAAGGATCCACCACCCTCTCAGTGAAAAACCTCCTCCTCTTCCCCCCTCACCCTTCTACCTTCCAACTCCAAACCATGCCCTCGGGTAATACCTCCCTGCTTTAGTCTAAAGATCCCCTCCGTGTTTACCCTATTTATTCCCTTGAGGTACTTGAATACCTCAATCATGCCCCCCTGTGTCTCTTCTCTCCTCCAATGAAAACAGGCAGAGATCCTCAAGTCTGTCCTCATACATCAAATCCCCTAGTCCTTGTATCATCTTAGTTGCCCTCCTCTGTACCCTCTCCAGGAGCTATATGTCCTTCCTCAAGTGTGGTCTCCAGTACTGTGCACAGTACTCAAGGTGTGGTCTAACCAATCCATTGTACAGCGGCAGAATCACTTCCCTGCTCCTAGAGGTGATCCCCCTTATGATGCATCTCAACATCCTGTTTGCTTTGCTCGCCACTCTCCTGCACTGCTCAGAGTTATTCATACATGCATCCACCATGACTCCTAAGTCTTTTTCCCCTGTTGAGTCCTCCAGCGCCTCCCCTCCCAGGGTGTACCTGTGTTTAGGGTTTCCCCACCCAAGATGTAATACCTTGCACTTGGTGATATTGAAATTGAATTTCCATGTGTGAGCCCACCTTTCCATGGTGTCCAGGTCTCCTTGCAGGGCCAACCTTCCCTCTTCCCCCTCAACTACTGCTCCCATCTTGGAGTCATCAGCAAAGAGACTCATTTCACACCCTATACACTCCCTGATGTCCGAAATGCATGCATTAAACAGGATTGGACCCAGGACTGAGCCCTGCGGTACCCCACAACCAACCTCTCTATGGTTCGAGAGCTCCCCACTGACCACTACTCTCTGAGTACGTCCAGCTAGCCAGTTTTCAATCCATCTGACCATCAAAGGGCCTACTCCCAACCCCGTCAGTTTCTCCACCAGACCATTGTGGGGGACAGAGTCAAACGCCTTGCTGAAGTCCAAGAATAATGCATCCACTGGCTTTCCCCTGTCCAGTTCTGATGTTACCCATTCGTAGAACTCCATAAGATTGGTTTGACACGCTCTACCTGACACAAACCCATTTTACTGACATGATCACATGAAATTGGTTGAGTTTCCCAGTGCTTATCCCATCCATATCAGTGCCTCCATTGTTGAGCTATGTTTTCTGATTCTTCCTGCTTGAGATGTCTGTCGGGCTATGTGGGAAACTGCTTTGAACTGCCTCTGGTGAGTAGTACTCCAACGTACTCCAGCCTGACAGAAATACAAGCCATGTTCACACAATTAGCCTCATAAATTTGAAACTTGGAGACTGCAGCACAAAGAACATCTGTCGATGTTATTGAAACCTCCCACAGAATCAACACTTCAGAGTAGAAGACTGCAGACACTGAGGACTGCATGGACAAACTGATGGCCTATATTACAGAGCAAAACCATACAATGCGATTGCTTTGTGATCATGTGGAGGACCTGGAGAACAACAGTCATAACAGTAATTTGCAGCTCATGGGGTTCCTGGATGGCTGCAAGGGCCCCAGCATGAACAGATTTCTTCAGCCAGCAATTCCTGAAATTCTGGGCAACAAGTGGACTGCACTGCTCAAGACTGAGAGATCTCACAGATCATTAGCTCCTTGTCCATCATAAGGATCTTGCATTTGCACGGTACTGGCCAGGTTCCTTAGATATACTGACATGGAAGCCATCCTAAAAGAAACGAGGTAGAAAAAGTCACTTTCCTGGCATGGGTGCAGATGCTAGATACTGTATTTGTCAATCTCTCCCAAAGCACTCTGAGTGACAGTGAGTCTCCACTACCTCCTGCAGGGCCTGCATTGACAGGGTTACAAATATGCACTGAGGTACCCCCACCCTGTGGATCACTGCACACAGAGTTGATAGATCATTTGACTCCCCCCACTCAGTTGAGGCCTTTTTGGTTAAATATTCACCTCAACTGCAGCTCTCCAAATACAAGTCACAAGAATGCAGGAGAGGGGGCATGAGTAGATAGCAGGCTATGGACATGACCCAACAACAACAAAGAAGAAGAAACAAGAAAACAAAATCAGGGTGGATCACAGAACAGTACTCTCCGAGGGTCTGCTCGAGGAGCTAAGCCTTAGGAATGACTCAAAGGAGTCCTTGAGTGCCAATGAGGCCTTGCTGGCAAATATGGCAAAAATGGCTGGCAATAATTATGGCATTCACGAAAAATACCACCAACAGCTTTATCTGGTTCATGGTCAACTGACATTCATCTGTATCCCCCTCCCCCAGGTCATGCCTGAAAATAGGCAGAATTTGTCTAGTGCACTTACCTGGTCAACAAAAACTAAATAAAAAAATAAAAATAAATATGTCCCCCTCATGGACACACTGGCAGAACATCTACCTGCCAAAGTGGCTGTACCACCACTTCTTCCACAAGCTCCTGAGAACCCACCTGCCATCAAATCTTGGGCTAAAGCCACCACATGTGCTCCTTTACCTTTGAGTGCAGACACCACTGTGAGAATAACACTATCCAGCAAGGCTACTTCAGAACTCCTAGGGCTCCAAACACTGGCCAACTGCTTTTCCACTCTTGGCTAAGCACAGGGTCTGCAATGATTTTTTTTTTATCCCCGGTGAACTGCATCAATATTGGAATGTAATGCTGGGCAGAAACTTAGCGCCTGCACTTTATCCAGACTCTTCAGCAATTAAGGGCAAACATTACCTTAAAGTGGCTCGGGCAGTCAGGGGTGGGGAAGGTATGGGTGAGGGCCCCCAAAACACCGAAGGCCCTTTTAAGGGATCACTATCACTTTTACAAAGCTACACAAGGGGTTTCACTGTGTAATATAACCAAGTGTGCACATGCCACTCCTGCCAACACTCCCCCCCATGGTCACCAGTCACTACCTCTACCACTGTAAGTTAACCTTTTGCAAAAATGGAATCTGAACATTTGGACTAATGCTATTTCCCCAATGCAGTTATGCATTTCTTATGATTTCAGGTATATCTAGGGTATATATCAGGATCTACAGTATCTTGTTATGAGGAAAGACTAGAGGACCTCAATATGCATTTTCTGGAAGAGAGGAGAGGGGGGAGTATGATAGAGACATTCAAGTACCTCAGAGGTATATAAAAAAGGTACAGGAGGGTAGCATCTTTCAGAAAAGAAGGTGTACAAGAACAAGGGGGCATGATGTGAGGCTAGAGAGGGGTAGTAGGCTCAGGGACAAAGTGAGGAAGTACTTTTTCACTCAAAGAGTAGTGGATTCTTGGAACAGCTTCCCTGTGGAGGTGGGAGGGCCAAAACAGTAGAGGAATTCAAAAATGCATGGGACAGACATAAGAGTACTCTCTCAATAGGGAAGAGAAGGTAAGCTACAAATCAACTAGGGTCTGCAGTATTGCATTAGGTAGGGAAAAAGGGAAGACTAGGTTGGCTACGTGGTCCTTATCTGCCGTCACCCTCTATGTTTCTATGTAGGGTGAGAATGAGGTGGAGCCGGGGGAGGGGGAGGATGGCAAAAGTACAGTTCTGGCTTAAGCAATGTATAGCCTCCCCTCATTCTAACTTCACAATGGTCAAATTATGTACCAGCTAGCTGGAGGGGAGCAACTAGAAATCCATCATGTGACACTTACATGTAATCTCCTCACGACTATCAATATGCGGGGAAAGTCAGTAAGCAAAGGACAGGAAAGGGGTTTTTCTGACAAACTACACCTGCTAACCAGTTTATTGAAACCCACCACCATTTGAGAGGGCAGTTTGTAGGTGGAAACTTGGTGGGGGGATGCTCTCAAGAGGGTATCTATGCACTGTATGTGCCTTCTATGGTACAGGGTAAGGATGTCTCGAGGGAATCCCGAGGGTGACTGAGAAGTTCTACTGTTAACTGGATGTCTCCCTGCAAGGAAACTATGTATAAGTTTAGAGGTGGGTGAAATTAACAAATTCCGAATTCACAGAATTTTCATGAAATTCTGTGAATTATATAGAGAATAAAGTATGGATAGGGGTGTGTAACAAGAAGTTTACACACACCTGAGGGGTTAGATGCTACACAAACCCCGAGAGTGAATTAAAAGCATCTAACCCCGAGGGTGTGTGTAAACTTCAACTTTACACACCCTAACCCATTTTTTATTTTATATAATTGCTTGGTTTCCCTTTTTTGCCACAGCAAATATATAAAATAAAAAAAGCTTTTGCTCTGAGACCATGGTCTGGTTTTAGTGCGCGGTCCATGGTTGCCATCAGGACTGACAAAACTCTTTTACATTTTTTATTTGGTAGGGCAGGCATATGTTTGTTTAAGTGTAATTTTTGCAAATTGAACACTTACCACTGAGTCCGAGTGGCAGTTCGCGATTCGACGAAAAGGAAAGCGGACAGCGTCGGAATGGCAGGAACTCAGGTGGACGCATGCGCAGAGTAAGGGAAACCGTGCGCATGTTAGCCGTTATAAACGCTCCTTTATAACGGCAAATTATGCCTTGGTTTCCCTATGGAAAAAAGGGGAAGCCAGTTATTATTATGAAATGTCGTGATATTTTTTAGAATCTTCTGAAATTCTTTAATTGGCCTTAACTTGGTCTACATTAAAGCTAAGGGTCTGCAATCTGTTAGGCATATTGTTAGGTACATGTCTGAACAGCCTACAAAGGCGTATGACATTTGGATAAAGGATGGGGAAGTTATAGGGCCTCAGAATCTAGCAATTGAATATGCATGTAAACATTTCTGAAACTATTTCTATGTTTACAACTTAGCCACCTCTGGAGCTAGATAATAGAAAACTTTATTTGTATTTTCTTTTTCTCACCTGCAACCTTGGGCATCTCTGAGGAGTGTCACACTCAACCTGGGCATCTTCTGCCTACCTAAAACCTTCCCCTGGCCTGACGGAGTATGTTGAGACATCATATCTCCCTTTCCCCGGAACTCGGATGACCCCACCCAGATCTAAGCCCCCTGGAGCAGGACCACCCAAATCCTTACCTGGGTGACCTTCCTGAAATCTAAGCAGCTAGGTCCAGAGGAGAGGAGAGGAGAGGGCTCAGGATTTTGACCAGAGGAAAGCCACAGTTCCTGGAGGTCTCCGTCACCTTCTCAAGGTTCAGGTTTTTTTCCTTGTTAGTTCCTTCCCCCCTTGGCTCGGACATGCAATGTGCCCAGCGTGAGTACACATGCTCCCATGTGCACCTACAGGATCACCGTTGCAGACAATTCCCATGGTTGCTGGATCATGAGCTTGCTGTGCTCCTTGCCACTGCCAGGAGCCACCAGATCCCGGGATTGATGTCCCCCTCCCTCCCAGGACAGAGCAAACCTCCAGAAGCTCAATCGTGTCCTCCCCTGCTGACCCCAGCAGCCCAAGTTCAATCCTGAACCTGGGTCACCGGCATGGCACAAGGTTTGGCATCCAGCACCTCAACCCTCAGTGCCACCTGGCCAGCTGATAATAGAAAACTTAGATGTATACTTTCTTGGAAGATTCATAGAAACTGCAAAATAGAGATTGTATGGTTTAGCTGTGACCTGCCTCCTGACACAGCTTCCAGGGGCTTGCTTCCAAACCCAGGTTGTCAGCATGATGTTCTGGTGCTGGACCATGGTGGTTGCCTTAAAGTCTAATATTTAGGGTCAATAAACTTAACAACAATGGTGATAATATGTTTAAATGCATTGGGGCTTAAAATTCAGCAGTTTACGTAATTGTCAAATGTAATTTTAAAATTGCTGAACGTTCAGAGGTGTATAACTCAGTCACCTTTAAAGCCAGAGATCTGAAACATGGCTCACATATGTATGGGTTTGGTTAGTGTCACTGTCACCACACCAAATGTGGTGCAATTTTCACAAACACTTTTAGTTTACATAGTTGTTAACTGTAATTGTAACATTTCTGAATGTTTGGAGGCTTATAACTCAATCATTTATAAAGACAGAGAAACTTTGTTCTCTTCTGTATGGGCACTGGGACAGGCAACATGCCAGATTTGGTGCAAGTCAAACAAACACTTTTTAAATTAAATGGAAATAACCAAAATCACAGTTTTAGCAAAATCTGATGACATTTTCATGGAAGTGAAATCATCATTTTGCCAGAATTCCACTGGCAGGAAAAAAGTTTCACCTATCCCTGTCCATGTTGGCTTTGGACTGGCCAGTGATTTACCTAGCTCTGTCTTGACATTTCTTGCAGGACTACTATGGGGGAGTGGGGGATATGGGGAAATGTTGGATCACACAGTTGTTGCCTTGTTACACTTTGCACTATTCTTCATGGTATAATGGAGCCAATGAGTGGCTGCGCTCTGTGGAGAGAGGGGGACAACCAGGTATACAAGGTAGTATTGCACAACCATTAGCTACAGTGTGACATTGATACCTGTGACTCAGTGAAAATTAATACAGCGAGTTAGCATGTCAGGGGACTCAACTCCCTATCAAGAAGAAGAAGAAAATGCCCACCTAAAAAAGCTTATTCCCCATGTTGTTATTTCTACAGGAAACCAAACTTTCAGCACCAGAGGCCTCTAAATTGAAAAGGGATTACATGGGAGAAGAGATTCACAGTGTGGGCCCAACTAAAAAGTGGGGAGTCTCTATACTAATTCACAAAAGTGTGTGTAGAAAGTTTCCAAATATAAGACTGACAGGGAATGTAGATGGATTTTGACCCGTGTCACCCCCCCAGAGGGTCCTCTAATGAAGCCATAATGCATGACAGGGGTGTGTTTCATACTGGGGTAATGTCAAACCTTAAGTGATGGCCTTGTGCATCCCACACCCAGGAAGTGACATTATCCCAGATGACACACACCCCTGGAGTGCATTATTGCTATTATACAATAGCTTGTTTACCTACAGAATAACAAAAAACAGAACAGTGTTTTCTTTCTTTTTACATTTGCCACTTGTGCATGTGTGGTAAACATTTTGTTAGGAGAGTGTCTTTTGAGGGGTGTGACACTGTCAGTCCAATACAGAGTAGTCTACAAGGAGCTCATCAGTGCCGTAACAATCTTCAGCCAGACTAACAATTTTTAATTTTTATTTTTCATTGTGGAGGCTTATGTTGTTATAGGAGTTCCTTTTACTATATTTCCACAAGATAGAGCTGATCTCACCAAGCTGTATGCTGCTGTGGGTACTCCCATGGGTGTCTTTCAGTCCCCTCACTCCTGTTTCACAGGTCCTCTTCTCTGTCCCTGCAGCCCTTCTGCTGGACCTCAGTACAGTGTTGTTGTGCTGGGATATAATTGTCCAGGTGGCAACTGACCAATTATATTTCTAGAATTTTTCTTGCTATTGTATAGTCTGGTTAACATTTATGACCCTAACTCAGATGATCCTGCCTTCTTCCACTTGATTAACCAAGCACTATCAGAGTATAATGATGAAACGTTACCCATACTAATGGGAGGATTTCAGTGTTATGTTAAATGCTACAGAAATGCAAGACACGCTGTGCCACATGTCAATGCCACAAAGGCCATCGAATCCCTTATGTTTATTTATTTTTATTTTTTATTTTTTGTAACCAGGTAAGGCCCACTAGGCACAAATACCTGTCTTCAGGGGTGACCCAGGAGCACTGGGTAGGTTAAGTGACTTGCTCAGGGTCACACAGTATGCAGTACAAGTGGAGGTCATGGGAATCAAACCCAGGTGTAATGGATGTACCAAGCTCATTCACAACTTGTTACTCTAACCTCTAGGCTATACTGCCAGCCCCAAACTTCTGCCAGAGCATAAACTTGTGGATACATAGAGGAGACAATATCCTAGAGACAGGAAATATGCCTGCTTCTCTGCCACCCACAGCACATCAAGCAGAACAGACCTCTGGTTGATGTCATACTGTCTGCTGCATAAAGAGAGACAGAAGTCAAAATTCACCCTGTCATCATTTTGGACCATGCTCTACTGGTTCTGAAAATCTTTTGGAGCTCCTTATAGAGAATATCCTCATCCTGGTGGTTGGACCGCCTTCCATTAGAGGATAAAGACTTACAGCTCTGGATAAAACAAGAAACTAAACCTGTTGGGAAGCAAATGACACTGGACAGGTGTCAGACTCAGCCCTATGGGAATCTTTTAAAGAGCAGCGGATGCCTTTAGGAGAATTTTAACAAAACATAACATTTAGACACAGTTCAGCTTGTATTTCACATTAGTTCTGTATTCGTCCTCCCCATTATTTATTACTGGTGTTATTTGCATTAGAATAGGATCTTTGTTATTGAAGAGTTTGTCTATTCCTGTTGCTTTATCCCTACCTGAGGTCATAATGCACTGCTTGTGACATCACAGTTACTCCCATAGCAACAGACTGTGATGTCACAACACAGGACTATGACGTAGTAGAGAGTAAGCTCCAGAGGCAGATGGACTCTAAGGATTAAATATCATGTATTCATGCAAATTTACTCAGAAATAAACAAATGGTCAGGAGAAATCTATAGAATGTGAATGGAATGCAAGCTGAGTTGTACCTAAATATCATGTTTTTCAAAGTTTTCTTTGAGGCATCAGCAGCTCATTAAAGCTACCAAATGGAGGAGGATTATCACATATACTGCTGATAGGTACAAGAGAGTCTAGACAAGCTCAATTAGAATGTAAACTCCACGATCTAGAGGGTTAGTACAAAGAGGCCTCTCCATCACCTTCACCTTCTTTGATAGCATAGCTCGTAAGTGTCCACACCAAACTGAATGTCCTACTAACCAGAAAAGCTAAGTGGCCCTCCACCGACTTAGTCAAGCAATCTGGGAGAGTGGGTACAAGTCTAGTAAGTTCCTAGTATATAGTTTGAAGTATAGGTGGGTGGCACATCTTATCCCAAGGCTGAACGACAATATTGGGATGCTGCAACATAAACCAGAGAGGATTAACTCTGTGATAAAATGGTTTTATGAAGGGCTATATACATCAGACTCCCCACCAGGTAGCAAAGAAATCAGGTCCCTCCTTGAGTCTCTGCCCATTCCTGTCATCTCACCAGTTCAAGCTCAGATCCTTAATGCACCACTATCAGATGAAACTGAACAGACCATAAAGTCCAGACCATGAGCTCTCACAGATCACTGTGGGGGAATGGAATTCAGCTGGAGCTCTAGCAGCTATTGAGCAGCAGTGAGGTCACCCTATATCTTAAATGGATAATTCTAGAGTCCCAGAAAACCAGTGTTCTTCCCCCTGCAATGCAGGAAGCAATGATTACCATGTCCCTTAAAAAGTGCAAGGACTCTAAAAACCCATGTAGCTACTGTCCTGTTTCTTTAATAAATACCAATGCCAAATTCCTGGCAAAGGTATTTGCACCAGGCTGGAATCAGTCCTGACAGGCCTTATCCAAACATTTCAAGTAGGTTTTATAAAAAGAGATTCCAGCCATATTGGTCCTTGCAAAACAGGAGAATATGGGAGGTCTGATACCCTTCATTGGGCCAACAAGTGTCTTGTACAAGGATGGAATTATACACAAGCTTTTGGGGCCACTCAGGTCCCTTCTTCAGGTGAATAGCAAAACTGAGCAACATAAGCAGTATTTATATACACTGTGGTGCAATTAAAAATCAGAAACTGAAGTAGAAAGGTGACAAAGGGGACTAGAGGTGAAAATCTAAGATGCAAAATAAAAACATGAGAAGAAATGGGGACTGGGGCTAAGTAGGAACAGGTCAGTAGGAGAAGAAAGGAAGCTAAAGGGAAGAAAAAAGCATGCAGATGGGATCTGAGATCAGAGGCTGGCTGTAAAGGTAAAATAGACAGGAGAAGCCTAAGTAGGTTTTATCAAAGGATGTGTCAGCTCAGATCATATTAGAGTACTAATAACCCTTTCTCAAACGGCCTGCAATGATAGGAGCCTGGTAGCTGCATTGGCAGCAGATTTCAAGAAGGCCCTTGACTGGACCTCGCACATGGAAGCTTTAACAAAAATAAGGATTGGCCCAGGAGGCAGTATAACATAGTGGTTAAAGGCACCGAATTGCAAACCTGGAGACCTGGTTTGAATCCTATCAGCCCCCACTTGCATACTGTGTGACCCTGAGCAAGTCATTTAACTTCCTTGCACTCCCAGGTTGCATCTGAAAACAGGCTTCAGCATAGTGTGCCCTTCCTGGTTAAACAATTTCACCTGTCCCCCCTTATAGGAACTGGGATAGCTTTCTCTACTTATCCCCCATAGCATCAGTCTTAATGAACAACCTTAAATCCTCTCCCTTCCCCTTACAGAAAGAGACTTGACAGGGATGTCTGCTGCCCCCTCTCCTATCTGTGATGGTCATTGAGCATTTGGCAACTGCAATCCAGGAACAGCACAACATTCAAGGTATGGAGGTGGACAAGGAGGAATACAAAATGTCCTCTACGCAGGCAATGTACTGCTCACACTGTACAGCACCAATGAATTCATACAGCACACTCTACCCCTTCTGCAGAAGTTTCCTGAGATATCAGGGCTGAGGGTCAATCAAACTAAAACAGGAGAACTACTTCTAAATTCACACTTCTCCTCCACCCCTTTCAGAGATCTAGGTTTAAAATAGGCAGGCAATGGTATCTCACATTTGTGGTTAAGATTCACATGAATATCGAAAAAATTTTACACATGAACTTGAAACCCCTCATGGCATCCACAAAGGCAGATCTAGAGAGATGGTGGGCTCAGAATGTATCCCTTTTAGATAGAGGCAGTTAAGATTATTACAGCTCCTAAATTCCTCTATCTAATGGCTCAGCTCCCAATACCACCAAGGTGGTTTGCCAGAATTAGTAAAGCACAGGCAATGTCATGTGGGAAGGGGCCCACCCCTAGATATATCACAGTCAAGCTGCATGGGTAAAGGAGTGAGGGGACTGGGAATTGCCATGGTTCCAAAGCTACCACATGGCATTCATGTCAGTGAATGCAGCCCCGTGGTTTTCCCCCACCCCCAGTGACAGGTCCTCTGTGGACTGGTATTGAATCCGGCAACCTGGAAGGAAACTCTCCGGTCACTGCCTTGTACTCCCCTAAAAAGCCTCTCACATGACTCTCTCCTACAGTAGCTATTTCAGCACAATATTGGACAAGACTTGCTAGCAGAGGTGCCAACCCCTTTTAAATACACCTCATTGTGGAATACTCCAGGAATAGTCCAGGATTAAAAGCTCCCACCACCCCTGGATTACACCTGATCTTACTGATTTGTGCAAATCCCTGGACCAAGGTTGGGCATGCTCCAAATGTTCCCTATCCCTGCCTGCCATCTTCTCCTACAGGTCACTCAGGAACTCCTGCACAAAGGCTGCCCATACTGCTAAGACCCTATACTTTAACTGAAACCTCCAGTTTAGTCTAACCTTAGTTCCCCAGCAAAATTCTGGAAGGATATCCACTCAGTCTTTGATCCCCTCTCAGTCCCCTCCACCAGTCTTCCTCATGGATGGCTCATCGGTCTCCAGCCCTCCATGTTGCTGCTCATTTTATTGAATTCTTTACCACTAGTGTACTCCCCTTCCCTCCATGTCCTGGTCCCTATCTGCTGCCTCTCCCTGTCCCACACTCACGAGGGCTTCCAATTCCCTTAAATCTCCATTCAGGAAGTCTTCCTGCCCTTACCTCCCTTAACCTTCTAAGTCCAGCCGTAAAGTTCTTGGTATCTCAGTTCCTGCCATTGCATAGAAACATAGAAACATAGAAGTTGACGGCAGATAAGGACCGCAAGGCCCATCCAGTCTGCCCATTTCTTTTTCTATCTTATAAATGTGCCATCGGCCTTTGCTATGTCAGTGACCTATCTATTCATAGTCATTTGTATTGCTCCCTTATGCCTATCCCATGCCTGTTTGAAGCCCTGCACTGTATTCATAGCCACTACTTCTTGTGGTAAGCCATTCCATGCATCTACCACCCTTTCTGTGAAAAGAATTTCCTCACATTCCCCTTAATCGGCCTCCCTCTAATCTCATGCTGTGTCCTCTTGTCCTGCTATTTTTCTTATATTTAAACATGTTAGACTCTTTCACCTTGTTTATGCCCTTAAGGTGTTTAAATGTCTCGATCATATCACCTCTCTCCCTCCTTTGCTCAAGGGTATACATATTGAGCTCCGTTAATCTGTCCTCATATGTCTTCTGATGCAGTCCCTGCACCATTTTGTTGCCCTTCTCTGGACTGCCTCAATTTGGTTAATGTCCTTGTGAAGGTGTGGCCTCCAATACTGCTGCAGTACTCAGATGGGGCCTAACCAATGTCTTGTACAGAGGATTATTACCTCCCTCTTCGACTTGTGATACCCCTACTAATACACCCTAACACCCCCTAGCCTTACCTACTGCTTAGAGGTCTGCTTGAGATTTCAGGTCATCAGTGATGATGATGCCCAAGTCTCTTTCTTCCTTTGTTCTGCTAGCAACTCCCTCCCAGCCTATAAGTGGCTTCAGGTTTCTCTTCCTATGTGCATGATTTTGCACTTCTTTGCATTAAATCCCAGTTGCCACTCTTCTGACCATTCTGCTAGTTTATCCAGATCTCTTCTCATTCTGCCCACCCCATCTGGATCATCTACTCTGTTGCAGATCTTGGTGTCATCTGCAAACAGACAAGCCTTACCCTCTAGTCCATCTGCTAGGTCACTAATGAAGATGTTGAATAGGACTGGCCCCAGGACTGATCCCTGAGTACCCCACTTGTGACTTGCATCTCTTCTGACTGTATACCATTTACCACTCTCTGTTTTCTGCCAGTCAACCAGTTTGCCACCCAGTTGACCAACTTCTGACCCACCCCGAGCCTACCTAGCTTATTTATCAATCTTCTATGTGGAACAGTGTCAAAGCTTTGCTGAAGTCAAGGTAAGCGACATCAACTGCTCCCCTTGGTCCACCACTCTGGTTACCCAGTCAAAGAAATCTATGAGATTAGTTTGACAGGACCTTCCTTTGTAAACCCATGCTGTCTTGGATCCTGTGCCCCTATGGATTCCAGGTGTTGCACTATCCTTTCCTTAAGTGCTTCCATAATCTTGCCCACTACTGAGGTAAGATGTGCCGGTCTGTAGTTCCCGCCTCCTCCCTGCTACCACTCTTGTGGAGTGGGATCACATGAGCCCTTCTCCAGTCTTCTGGGACCTCTCCTGTGCTCAGAGACTCACTAAACAATTCTGCTAATGGCTCTGCTAGTTCCTCCTTTAGCTCCTTAAGTACCCTGGGATGTATGCCATCAGGTCCCATTGCCTTATCCACCCTGAGCTTAGCAAGCTCTTGTAGGACCCTTTCTTTTGTGAAGGGAGTAGTGCTCACCTCCTCCCCTGTGTCCATGATGCTGAGCTGTGGGCCCTGCCCTACCTTCTCTTCAGTGAATACTGAGCAAAAGTATCTATTTAGGATAAATGCCTTTAGGGGTCCTCCTCCTCACATGCTCCCTTTTTCTCCATTAAGCTTAGCAATACCCCTCTGGACTTTCTCCTTTCACTAATGTATCTATAGAAAGTCTTGTCACCTTCTTTTACTGTTTGTGCTAGTGTTTCCTCAGTTTGGGACTTTGCCTGCCTTACTGCCTTACCTGCTTCCCTTAGGGCAGTTTGGTATACCCCCTATCTTCATCCGCTGTGTTCCCTTATATTTTCTGAAGGCCAGCCTTTTGGCTCTGACCTTTTCTGCTACTGTATTTGAGAACCAAAGTGGTTTCCTTCTTCTTTTGCACTTCCTTTTCTGTCTAACACAATGGGATGTTGCTTCAAGTATTGTATCCTTAATGCTTGCCCACTTTGCCTGTACCTCCTCACCTGTGTTTCTTTTGCCAGGGCTAGCTTAACTCTGTTGGCCATCTTATCAAAGTCAGCTCCTCTGAAGTCCCATATTTTTGCCTTGGAATGGGATGATTTAGATGTAGTAGCCAAATTGAACCATACCATGTGATGGTCACTTATCCCAGGTGACCTTCTACCTGGAGATCTGTGATCCCTTCTTTGTTAGTCAGTACTAGATCTAGGATAGCCCTGTCTCTTGTGGGTTGCTGTACCAGTTGTTTGAGGCCCTCCCCTGCAGGGAATCCACTATGAGTCTAGTTCTGGCAGATGTTCCTGCTGGTATTGACCAATCTGTATCTGGCATGTTGAAGTCTCCCATTATCAGAACCTCCTTTAGCTGTCATGTTTTGTATATCTTCTAACAGTAATGTGTCTATGTCCTCCCTCTGGTCTGAGGGCCTGTAGACAACCCCAGTTCTTATGGCTGTCCCATTTCCTGTTTCCAGGGTGACCCACAGTTCTTCTGGCTCCTTATGTGTATTCTGAATTTCTGTAGCTTTGATATTTTCATTAACATACAGGGCCACTCCTCCCCCCCTTTTTGCACCTTGCCTCTGCAATCTTTCACCTTCTGAACTCTCTTTCTCCCTCAGTGCTGTGCGTTAGGCCTGAAAGATTGTGAAGGTTCTGCCTCTCCTCAAAGGGGGTGACCTCTTCTCCCCCAGCAACTTCCAGCCAATCTCACTTCTCTCCTCTTTTGCAAAGCTACAGGTGAGTATTGTCCACTCCAGCCTTGCTGACTACCTTCATTCCTCAAACTTTCTCTCCTCCTTCCAGTCTGGTTTTAGGAGCACTACTCCTCTGTTTCCTCCTTGCTGCTTTTAACTGATTCCATCCTCACTGGGATCAGGTACTCATCATTGCTGCTTTATTCATTGAGCTGGCCAAAGCCATTGACCCAGTGCCCCACCCTCTCCCCCTGGACAAGCTTAGCTGTGCTGGCCCCTCAGCTTCCACTGCTGATTGTTGGTGTCCCTACCTCACAGGCCACCAACAATCAGCACAGGTGGGGGACACCCTGTCCCCTCCCCATCCTAGCAGGTGTCAGACAGGGCTCCATCCTGGATCATATCCTATTCTCAATTTTCCTCAATGACCTCCCCTCCACTTGCCTTCTCACATATCCACATGTATGCAGATGACATGGTCATTTACATCTCTGGCCCTTGGCTTTGGTTGTGGAAGGTCTGCTCCAGCAAAACTTCCACAATGTACTGCACTGGTTCCATATTAATCAACTCAGGGTCAACACTCAGAAAACAGTGTCCATGACCTTCAACACCAGTTGAAAACAGGCCAGGCTCTTGCCTTCATCTGTCTTCTCCATGCTGGATGGCTGACTTTTCTGCAACTACAAATCCCTGAATCCTCTGCAGCTCACATCAGAGGAGGCTGCAGCAGTGGAAAATTCAATGGCTTGCAGTGTATGTTAACGTTTTTATAAGCACTGCTCTTTTGTTTACTGGTTCTGCTGATTATCCTCCCTGAGATAAGTACAGTTACAAAGGATTGTTCCTAGCCTTGGGAGAACAGTAGGACTGGCAAACATCTGACTGGAGTTTACAAAAGCTCTAACATGCACTGCAGATCATTGAATCTCCCAGTGTTGCAACCCTCATCTGATGTCAGCTGCAGGGGGTTCTGGGATTTGTAGTTACAGAAAATTTTAGCTTGCAAGTCAGCAGAATCAGTACGATACAATCTGCTATACTGCAGTAAACAGTCCCACACTTGGGCATGGGGCTCTTAGTGCTGACTGCTCCCCTTTAAAGGGCTTGGGTAATCAACATTCATCAGGCACTAACAGATCATGCCACTTTTTCAGAATTTAAAAATACTTTTGACAACTTACGTGCCCTTCCCTTCCTGTCAGAAGTGTTTTTCTCTTGTTGGTCGTATAAATCATATTATAGCATTGCTAAAAACAAACATTATTAGTAGAGGTGCAGTTTCCTGCTTCTGCATATTCTGATTGCAGATACAGTATTTCTCCAGGATGTCACACAGTCTTCCTGGGCAACAGTTTTCAGTCTCACAAATACATTGCTAGGGCACCCTAGGCAGATGGGAATAAAGAATCTTGGGGCACAAATAGTGGGAAAAAATGGTCTTACCTAGATCAGTGTGATTATTTCCCCCAAATTATTTACCCTTTACTTAGACAAAACAGTGAGCATTGGCAATGCAGAAAAATGGTTCTTAGTTACAGGTACTGTAGTAGTTCTGTATGGAAAGTCAAACACATATTAATATAGTCTATGGGAGGCTACAGCATTACTTCCTACTGTTTGCACATTACAAAATTAGAATAGACAAACTAAACAGAGAAGGAGAAACCAGCTCATTTTCCCACTTAAATGATCTCTACTTAGTTGCTATCTCAGTGAGTTTATGACAGGCAAAAATCTGCCATAAGTGAATTACATTTTATTAACTTTGCATGGCTGCCAAGGAGTGCTACAAAACTCTGCAAATGTTCTCCTGAGATTTCTGACCCTCGGTTAAAATATTTGTAAATTCTTCTGTTTCATGACATTTTCATATTTGCAGAAGGCTTAATTGAGGTAATCATTCATAGATTTATGCTGAAGTGTGCACTTTGGAAGCCATCTGCTTATTCCATAAGCATCTGGATTGTGAAAAATGAAAATATTTTTATTTTTTGTTTTTAAGGATGTCCATTCTACAACCAACAGAGACTCTGAAAGACATCTTACTCAGAATAAAGGAATTTCAGAAGAGGTTCATGGAAGAGTACTCTTAGCATCAGGAAGAGATGTGTCTTGAAGTTGCAATCTGGCTATCATGATCAATTTGTCATGGATCTCAAATGTTACAGCAGCTTATACAGACCTTTCTGGGAAGTTTATCATTGACATCCCCAAAATCTTATACAGGTCACTTCAAAATGGCAATTTGACTCACTTTAGAATGGCTAGCTTAAATTACGTTGGATTAATGTCATGACTCATGTTAGATTGATGTCTTCTCTCATGTTTGATTTCATAACTTAGGCTACATTGATGTCATGTCTCATATTAGAGTATGTCATGACTCATGTTTGATTTATGAAATTACTTACGTTAGGTTAAAATGTTGACTTGTATTAGATTGATGTAATGACTCATGTTTGATTTATGTAATGACTTAAGTTAGGTTAAAGTGATGACTTGTATTAGAGTGATGTCATAACTCCTGTTTGATTTATGTAATAACTTATGTTACATTAAAGTGATGACTTGTATGAGATTGATGTCATGACTCCTGTTTGATTTATGTAATGACTTACGTTAGGTTAAAGTGATGACTTGTATTAGATTGATGTAATGACTCATGTTATATTGATGTTGCAACTCATGTTAGATTGATGCTACAATTCCTGTTAGATTACTGTTATGATTCATGTTAGACTGATGTCATGATTCATGTTTGATTTGTTTGTTTATTTATTCTGGTTACTAAATGGGCCATACGACCCATTCACATGGTTGACCAGAGTGCATACAAAAGTACAAATTACAATACACTATTGAATTACAATAAAAATTTCAAAAATACAAAGACAATAATACATTACACATAAAAATATCATAGAAGGATGACTATAAAGATATTACAGAAGCCACCTATAGCATTCACATACTCCATTCTGTTTCAGTAGTCTCCTAAGACTATTTTTTTAACCCAAGAATAGACATTCCCAGACAATCAAATTGACCCATAACAGAACTGAAACGCTTTTGTAAGTTGTAAAGTATTGACCTCTGCCCCAAAACTGTTTTCATCTTTGGCATTTGAAAATATGAAATACCTGACTTGTTAGTAACAAGTGAGTTAAAATATTTTTTTAAAAATTGGGTGAAATGTTTTAGGCACTTTCCCCATTATAACTTTTTTTGCTAATATACTCCCAATGAGCATGTATCTTCATTTCAGAGTTATTATCTCTGCTGTTTTAAGTAGTAAACAATGGTGGGTTTTTAATGGTAACTGAGTAATGAACCTTGCAACTAGATTGAGCAAAACTCTAATTTTTCCTAGTAAACTATCCAACGTAGAATAATAACAAATCAAGCCATAGTCCATGGCTGACAGTAGAAAACTTTGAGCTAATAATGCCCTAACAGTGGGAGTTAGCAGTGCATTCACCCGGTATCATGCTCCCAACCTCTGGTGCATTACTTTAACCAAATTATGAATATGTATTTCATAACTTATTTTAGAGTCCACCATCAGCCTAAATATTTAAAGTGATCTACCTGTTCTATCCCCTCCCCATTCATGGTAAGTAAACACAATTCAGGTTTATGATCAAGTCTCTTCCAATGGTCATAAAATACCGTAGACTTAGTCTTCTTTCCATTTAAAACTAACCCATGGTCACTAAGCCACACCTGCAAGGACAAGAAATCAGCAGCTATATCATGCTGTAACTGTTTAACTTTAGGACCGCTCGTAAGGATCACCACATCATCAGCATATAAGGAAATCTTTGAGTGAGAACAGATTAAAGGGAGTGAATTCAAAAACAGACTAAAAAAAGAAGACCCAAAACTGAACCCTGGGAAACATCCATGGTGGTCAAAGCTGGGAGAGAGAGGCTACCATTGACTCTAGTACACTGTGTCCATACTGATAAGTAATTACCACACCAGCCTACAACTTCCTGAGACATGCCCAGTTGGGCAAGCTCTGCTTAAAGTAGATCATGATTCACTAAGTTGAAAGCCTTGGCAAGGTCCACATAAAGGGCAGCAATAAAATGGCCTATATCAAAAGTTGAGTGTACCTCACCAGTGAACCCCACCAAGGCCATCAACATGCTATGCCCTGGATGAAATCCATGATGGGCATGTGTCAGGATGTTGTATCTGGTAATGTACTCCATCATCTGTTCAAAAACTATTCACTCCAACACCTTTGTTAATGGAGCCAAAAGTGAAATTGGCATATAATTTTGTATATTTGATGGGTCACCTGTATTTAAGATGGGTACAATAGTAGCCTCTTTCCATTGTTTGGGAAACTTAGCAGGACATAAAGAAAGGTTAACGATAATGGATAGGGGATAACACAGAATATCTGCAGTGATCCTCACGAGCCGAAAGTCAACCACATTTACCCCCACAAGAGGGCTTGAATTCAGTTTATTAAGGTAATTGCAGACTTCTTCTGGTGTCAGACATCTAGGTCCAGATATTTAAAAGAGCTGAGCCATGCGCAATAGGGTTGCGCTCATGCAAGTCTGAAATTGCGCCATTCTGCGATATTCAGCAGGAGGCAGTTGTGCCACCGAAAACATGCTGAGCAACAGCGCAATGATAATAAAGGCATACGCAACCGAAGGGGGAGGAACCATGCATAAAGTGCGTGGTGTGATGTTCAGCCGGGCCGTGCAGAGTTGTGCAGGCACAACCCCCTACCTGTGCCTGCACATCTTTAAGCCAAAAAAAAAGGATCAAGTCGAGGGCCACCCTCAGGTGAGCTGCCACATTGCAGAGTGCAACACAGCAGCTGCCACCTGTGGGTGGCCCTCCACTTGTTCCCGGTGCCCCCCCGCAGCCTGATTGCAGGCATAATAGTAACACCCCCGTAGCCCGATCGCGGGCATAACGTATAAAACCCCCCCTCCCGACTAGCCCGATCATGGGCATAACATATGAAACCCCCACTAGCCCGATCATGGGCTTAACGTATGAAACCCCCTCCCGACTAGCCCAATTGCAGGCATAATGTATGGAAACCCCCACTAGCCTGATTGTGGGCATAACATATGAACCCCCACTAGCCTGATCACAGGCACAACATATGAATCCCCACTAGCCCAATCGCGGGCATAACGACAACCCCAAAGACCAATTTCCCTGGTGGTCCAGTGGACATGACCCGATCGCAGGCATAAGTTCAAACCCAACCCCCAAGTCCAATATCCCTGGTGATCTAGTGGCCCCCCCACCCACAGGATCCCACCACCTGCTCCACCATCAACCGGGAGGTGGCAGCACCCCACCAGCTTGCCGCCCGCCGCCTGTTGACTGACAGCTCAGTAGGGCTGCATGCCCATTGGTTCCAGAGCATGAGCCAATGGGCATGCAGCCTCTCTCGAGGCAGTCAGATATGTGAATGAATCCAGTTATGCCTGCGATTGGGCTAGTGGGGGTTCGCCTATGCCCGTGATCAGGCTAGTGGTGGGGGTTGTATTACGCTTTGCCGTGATCATGCTAGTGAGGGTTTGTGCGTTATGCCGCGATCAGGCTAGTTGGAAGGGGGTTTGTATTACGTTTTGCCCGCGATCAGGCTAGTTGGGGGGGTTGAATTACTGTATGCCCACGATCAGGCTGCGGGGGGGTTGAATAACTGTATGCCCACGATCGGGCTGCAGGGGACGTTGGTCCTGATGGCTGCTGCCTGGCAGGGTGCCAGGTGCAAGTCATTCGGGATCAGCGCACCTGTATGCTAATGGCATGCAAATGGGGCTGTAATTAGATGCAAATGGTCCCCCCGTGCACCTTGCATAAATTATGGCCCCATTTGCATGTCACCATTTCAGTATCGCAGATTTGCACATGGCGCAATGGAACTTGCACCACCACATCTGAATGCTCCACTCTGACCACTTGCGGTGGCGCAAGTTCCACTGCGCCATGCACAGTGGCTGTGGCCATAGGGCGATATTCAAAGGAGTTGCTAATAGCGCAACTCCGTTGAATATTGCCCTGGCCACACCCCTGCACAACATTTTTGAGCAGCGCAAGGGCTTGCACCACAGAATGGTGCAGTTTGAATATTTGACCCCTAAAGTAAAACACAGGGTGATTAAAATCCTGAGTCATTACCAGGTGTCTTGAAGTCATTTTTTTACCAAGACACTTTTCACATAACCAGATAAATCTGTAAAATGGGTGTTGAATTTTTGAGCAATGACCTGGTTCTTGACAAATACCCCATTACTAGATTTTAAACACTGAATCTTAGATGAGCATTTTTTCCCTATTAATTAATTGAGAATGTCCCACATAGCTGAAGTATTTTGCCCTTCAAATTGCTACTGCTTTGTGAGGTAATAGTCCTCTTAAGTTTCCTAGTCAGACTTTTACATCTATTTTTTGCTGACTTGCTTGCTATTTCATCTTGACTATCACTTGTAACCCTAAACGTTTTCCATTTGTGATCTTTTAACTGGTTAAGTAATTCCGTATTTACCCATTGATGTTTATTACCAAGGATTCTCATTCTTTTCAAGGGAACAAAGCTATTACAAAAATTCAAAAAGAATATGCAAAAGCTTTCAAAAACTTTGTCCACATCTGAAATCTGCTCAATAAAACTCCAGTCAATGTTTAACAAGGCAGCTTGAATTTTAGCAAGATCCAATATTTTTACATTTCTGATTGATATGTATACAGGCTGGACTTTCTTTATCTTAGAGCTCCAGCTGCAAAAGACTGGACTGTGGTCACTGACCACATGTGCCAGAACTCCAGACTGAATTATTTTTGATGAGTCAGTGACCAGAATCCAATCCAATAAAGATGAATAATCAGTTTTATAATGAATTCTTGTGGGACACCTGATAATTTGGGAAAGTCTAAAGCTAACTTCTGATTCCCTGTGTTTTACCACATTTTTACCTTGCCAATTAATATTCATATCCCCTAGAATTGTTACTTCTCTATTTTAAATTATTTCACAAATCATCATCTTAGATTTATGTCATGACAAATGGTAGACTGATGCCAAGACTCATGTAAGATTGCTGTCTTGACTCCTGCTAGAGTGCTGATTTCAATAATCACTTCTGTTGATCCCATTAGGTTAGCAATTCTCCATACATGTTTCAATATTCATGAGCATGTCAGGTAAGTAAGTCTCTTCTGGTTTGTGGTCACTGGAAAAATCAAGCCCCAAAAGGTTCTTGTGTCCAGACTGACTTTTCAACCTTTTTAAAGGACATTAAGGGAAACAGTATTTTTAAAGTTACTACATCCTCAAGTACTGTGATGTGTAATTCCATTGCCATCTAGACTTCAAACTACATTTGGATCAGCTTATTAAGAAATGAAAAGTAAAATTAGGCTATTTTATCAGAAAGCTTGTTGGGCTGACTGATGGCATTGTTTGTGTTGCTGTGATGGCCCCTGATGGCATTGCATTGCTGTGCTGGTGCATGATGGCATTGCATTGCTGTGATGGCACCTGATGGCACTGCATTGCTGTGATGGCCCCTGATGGCATTGCATTGCTGTGATGGCGCCTGATGGCATTGCATTGCTGTGATGGCCTCTGATGGCACTGCATTGCTGTGATGGCCTCTGATGGCATTGGGCTGCTGTGATGGCACCTGATGGCACTGCATTGCTGTGATGGCCCCCGATGGCATTGCATTGCTGTGATGGCCTCAGATGACACTGCATTGCTGTGATGGCCCCTGATGGTACTGCATTTCTGTGATGACCCTTGATGGCACTGCATTGCTGTGATGGCACCTGACGGCACTGTATTGCTGTGGTGGTGCCTGATGGCATTGCTGTAATGGCCCCGATGGCACTGCATTGCTGTGATAGACCTCAATGGCACTGCATGGCTGTGATGTCCCCTGGTGGCATTGCATTTCTGTGATGGCCCCTGATGGCATTGCATTGCTGTGATGGTGCATGATGGCATTGCATTGCTGTGATGGCACCTGATGGCACTGCATTGCTGTGATGGCCTCTGATGGCATTGCATTGCTGTGATGGCACCTGATGGCATTGCATTGCTGTGATGACCTCTGATGGCACTGCATTGCTGTGATGGCCTCTGATGGCATTGGGCTTCTGTGATGGCACCTGATGGCACTGCATTGCTGTGATGGCCCCTGATGGCATTGCATTGCTGTGATGGCCTCTGATGGCATTGCATTGCTGTGATGGCCCCTGATGGTACTGCATTGCTGTGATGACCCCTGATGGCACTGCATTGCTGTGATGGCACCTAGTGGCACTGTATTGCTGTGGTGGTGCCTGATGGCATTGCTGTAATGGCCCCGATGGCACTGCATTGCTGTGATAGACCTCAATGGCATTGCATGGCTGTGATGTCCCCTGGTGGCATTGCATTTCTGTGATGGCCCCTGATGATATTGCATTGCCATGATGGCTTCTGATGGTGCTGCATTGCTGTGATAGCCCCTGGTGGCAGTGCATTGCTGTGATGGCCCTTGATGGCATTGTGATGCTGTGATGGCCTATGGTGGCATTCCATTGCTGTCTGATAGCATTGTGTTGCTATAATGGCCCTGATGGCATTGCATTGCTGTGATGGCCCCTGATTACACTGCATTGCTGTGATGGCCTCTGATGATATTGCGTTGTGGTGATGAAAAATAATGGCACTGCACTGCTGTGATAGCACCTAATGGCATTGCTGTGATGGCTCCCAATGGCACTGCATGGCTGTGATGGCCCCTGGTGGCATTGCATTTCTGTGATGGCCCCTGATGACACTGCATTGCTGAGATGGCCCCTGATGGCATTGTGTTGCTGTGATAGCCCCTGGTGGCATTGCATTGCTGTGATGACTTCAGTGGCATTGAGTTGATGTGATGGCCCTGGTGCCATTGCAGTGCTGTGATGAACCCGATGGCATTGCATAGCTGTGATAGCCCCGATAGCATTGCATTGCTGTGATAGCTCCTGATGGCATTGCATTGCTGTGATGGTGCCTGATGGCATTGCATTGCTGTGATGAACCTGATGGCATTGCATTGCTGTGATAGCTCCGATAGCATGCATTGCTGTGATAGCCCCTGATGGCATTGCATTGCTGTGATGGTGCCTGATGGCATTGCATTGCTGTGATGCCCCATGGTTGCTTTGTATTACTGTCATGGCCCCAGGTGGCATTGCATTACTGTGATGGCCCCTGGCAGCATTGCATTGATGTGATGGTCTCAGGTGGCACTGAATTGCTGTGATGACCCCTGATGACACTGCATTCCTATGATGGCCCTTTATGGCACTGCATTGCTGTGGTTACCCCTGATGGCACTGCATTGCTGTGATGGCACCTGATGGCATTGTGTTTCTGTGATGGTGCCTGATGACATTGTGTTGCTGTGATGACCCTAGATGGCATTACATTGCTGTGATGACCCCTGGTGGCATTGCACTGCTGTGATGGCCCTGATTGCATTGTGTTGCTGTGATGGCCCCTGAAGCCATTGCCTTGCTGTGATGACTCCTGGTGGGACTGCATTGCTGTGATGACCCCTGATGGCATTACAGTACTGTGATGGCCCCTGATGGCATTGCATTGCTGTGATGGCCCCTGATGGCACTGCATTTCTGAGATGGCCCTTGGTGGCACTGCATTACTGTGATGGCCCCCTGATGGCACAGTGCTGTTGTGATGGTGGTCATGGTTCAGCCCTGGCCTTAGCTATTGGCTCAAGCAGCTTAGGAGACTGGGGGGATACTGTTGCATGGTACTGCTTTCAGCTGGGGTGGAACTGGCACCTGATTCCACAATCACATACATTTTTGTGGAGGACCAGTGAGCTTACTCACTCTGTAGGGACACTGCTGCATATGTGCATGACTTACAGGGCAATTGGCACTATGAGAATGACTTCAAGGGAAGAACATCTGGTGGAACATGGCAGCCATCTAGAAGACAGTAGTGTCACATTCTGGTCCTGTGCTGGTCACCCAACTCCCACACCAGGTTGTCCTCCTGCAGAAGACGTAAGGATGCCTAGGCTTCTCTGGTACCACCACAGGGATATCTCCATGAGAAACCATGAAGCATGGGTTTCATGGTGGGGATGGGTGGTTGCCTGAGTGAAGACAGAAAATGGCCGCTTACAGGAGTATATAAGTAGTAAATGCTTTTATTGCAAAGTGCCAAAATATGCAGACTGGACACAGACAAAAAAAACACTACAGTTAGCCCCAGTGCTTTGAGACACTTTGCCTTCTGGTCAGTGGGGGGCTAACAGCAACCCCTTACTCTCTTTTAAACCAGGTACTGTTACCAGATTGATTGGTTTGAAAATTAAAAGTGATATTTTATATTAGAAGTCAGAGTCTTCCAAATGGCAATCACTGTCTGAGGACCCTATATAGCATGAGTGAGACCCGGCTGGCAAACAGTGGGGCAAGACAAGGACATACCTTGATGTGAAGAAGTGATAAAACATTACATGGAAATTCATGGAGGTAAGATCATAACATTATGGTGCAACAGGCATGCCAATGCCTGTCCCAGTGCTTGCTGCCTCACTTGCACTAGAGCAATAGAATCAGCCATTTTGACAACAATCTTAATTCAGCAACAGTTCTATTTTTCTGCTACACAACCAAAGTTATGTATTTACAACTACATCTCTGAATTATTTTGTAAAGTGCATGATAAAATAAAATCACTACCTAACTTTTTGTTGTAACTGCAAAAGTAAAACAGAAGCACAAAACAGTAACATGAGATGGGTGCCATTGAAAATTCAAACGAAGATTAAAAATGCATATATTCTAGACCAAGTGGATGCAGAATACTATAGACTCCAAAGGGTCCACAATTCGAGATCCAAGTCCCCAAATCCCTCAGTCATCAGAGGAAAATTCTAGAATGTGTCTGATTTTCTTGAAAGGGCATTCACATAATCTGCTGTGTGCTGGAAAAAACAAAAAACAAAAAATAAGAAGAACATTCAAACAACAAGATGCAGAGACACTTGACAGTTTTATGCTTAGGAAAACATTCAGAGGTGCCAAGTCAGACCCTGTACAGATATAGGAGTAAAAAGAGGGAGAGGGAAGGAAACGAGGGTAAGAAGGATAAGGTTACCGAACATGAAAAAAAGGTTGTTATTCCAAGCTCAAGGTCAGAGCTACACAGAGAAGTCTAATTCTCTGTTTAGGCAAATCAGCTGGAAAGCTTCCAAAATAGAAACCCAGTAGGACTTTTTTTTGTAAACGTGCCTCTATCCTGTCTCCCCCTTGCTGTTTAAATGGCAAGTGTTCAATGGGGCAAAATGTCATCTCCTGAGGATTCCAACTGCGTACACTTTGAAATGTGGGTCCAATGCTGAGTCTTCCATTCCTGCTCTAATGTGACATCACAAATATGTTCCCATACTCTCTTTTTTAGAGATCTCTTATTGTTCTACTAACATACCCTGCCAGGGAAGTACACATGATTATATACACCACATAACAGAACATCCATTCTTTAATGTCCGCTGAGATATTTAGTTCTTCTATTTCCAGTTTGTTACCTGGAATCCTGTGTGTACACGCAGAACACTGTCTACCGACAAGAAAGTCAACTTGTCTAGTTAATAGCCATGTTGGTCTCCTCACTTGCTGAGCCTTAAAATCATTATGTATACCCAGGTCCTTAAGGTACTAGTTCTGCTGTAAGCGTGGAGCAAAACAAAGTCTAAGAATGTGGCAATTGTTTGATAAAACATTTTTAATTTTGGGTGTCACATCATTAAAGCAAATGGCATAGGGGACGTGTGAGTCTTCTTTTTATTTCTTGGGTGTAGCAAATTGTCACATTCAGCATGTTTAGCCCTTTCTAATGTTTTAGTTTGGACTTGTGTTGAATAAACTCATGCTTGAAATCTACGATACAATTTTTATTTACATTTTTGGGGGGGCAGAAAAAAACATCTTTTGTGTTTGCGATTCAAATTTTGTCACTCTTGAATCACTGTGGTATAATGTTAATAAATAGCCATATGAATGGATTAGACCAATGAAGGGGGAGTGGGCACGGGTAGCATAAAGTACCCAGCAGCGGGCTTAAGATATTCCCTGTTTCCAATGTTTCGGTCAACCTCAACAAAAAGTTCAAGCTCCAAAACTTCTATTTCTTTTTCCTCAGTTTTGTAGGTAAACGTTCATAGTGTGACATAGACAGCCAGTTCTGAGTGCTGTATCAATTTTTTTTAATATAAAATGTATGACTGACTGTCTCTGCTAAAAAAAAAATCTGATGCTCTTAGAATGAACTCACTCATCAACTCCCGTCCAACAGGTTTCAGCTGAAAGATGCAAGCCATAAGAAAAATGATGACAGCATGTGAGTTCACACACACACTCAGTTTTTAGAGACCATGTGTTACATGTAAGGCCTTAATCAAGGATCCTGTCTGTCTGAGTTAATTACAGCCATAGTTGCTATAACATAACTATTTTATGATGTTGGAAGGAAAACCCAGGTTATTACATAGAAGTGCGAATATCATAAAGATGCTTTCATGTCCTGGAAGGAAGAAGCTTATTATGAGATCAACAGAAGTGTCATTTGAAGGACATGGATTATGCTGTAGTTGTAGAATGTAATACTGTTGTATAAGATATATATATTTTTTATACATAATCTGACAGAGGAGGAGCTAGCTGACCTCACACAAAAATGGGTTGTCCCATACAGTTGTTTAAGGAATACTCTGTTTTACTTATACACTTTTACCTAGACTCTGACTGAGGAAAGATCATTGGAGCACTTGTAAACAAGTATTTAGAAAGATTTCAAATCTAAGTACTGTAAGTAGCAATTTGCACTGTTTAAACCTTGTTCTTTTAAAAGATGTGTACGTCTTGTGGTATAAGAGTTCTGTATTTTGCTTTTTACATATTTTTAACTATTTTAGTAAAATTCCTTTTAGAACTTACTTGATCTGTCTTTGACTTCTTTTTAGTTGTAAGAAAAGTATATGGTTATTGCAGATACTAAACATAAGCTTGAATGGTGGTACCAAACTGGACAGAGAAGTGATTTAAATCTGTAGTCTTTATTAAAGTTTTTAAGGGTTCTTCTCTGTATACCTGGTTAGGTGCCCATAGGCAAAGATATCTGGCCCCCTGAAGACAAATATCTGAGCCTGTGAATTGAGTACGCTAGGAAGAGGTTCACAGTTTGAGTCACTCCAGAACTTGAGACCAAAGGTTGATCTGAACTCAAAAAAACAGGGTTACCTTGTCTGTTACACTGTTCACAAGACTGCACTCAGAGGTTGGTACTTTGGGAGTACAGGGCCTGACCTGCTGAGTGGGTTTGTGACAGATTGGGTTGGCAGCGGTGGCATAATTTTGGTATCACAAGCTTGTATTGTTCTGTGTCAGCTGAGACCATAAGCTCTCTTGCAAAGAAAGAAAAAGGCAGAGTTTTATTTTAAAGAGGAAACAGAACTATATATCATTTGGTGTACAGTCCAGTTCCTACCCATTTTATTTTTTTGCTCTGAAGTACTTGCAAGTCAGAGTAGCCATAGTCAGAGAAGAAGAAGATGGCTTCCGACTGCAGCAGACGCACTGTAGATTACTTGAAGCAGTTGTGCGGGGACAGGGGAGTCCCGTTCGAGGTGACAGCCAAAAAGCAGAACCTCATAGAGGCCCTGATGGTGGCTGATACCCAGAGCAGCGAGTCACCAACCGTGACTGAAAAGGACAGCAGAGTCACTGTCAGTGAAGGGCCACAGCAGCAGGGGATGGTCACCAGTATCCTGAATCCAGATGTACTCAAACTGCAAATTGAGTTGCACAGGATGGAACTGGAGGCAGAATGAGAACAGAGAGAGGCAGATCGAGAGGCAAAGCAACAACAGAGGGAGGCAGACTGTAAGGAGCGTGGAGAAGAGAGAAGAGAGAACAGGAACACCGAGTTGCAGACCATGAGGAGCAGGAGTGCCAGAGGCACCACAAACTGGAGAAGATACAACTCTGACCAGTGGCACCAGAGCAGGTAAGTGGCTTGGGTTTAACTGGGACTGCAGGACTGGGTTACAAATTGAACTCCAAATTAATAGCTGAGTTTAAAGAAGGGGAGGACATGGATGCCTTTTTAAATTCTTTTGAAAAAGTTTGATTTCAGGCTAAAATTCCTAGAGAGTCCTGGAGCTTCCAGCTATCACCGCTACTTACCAGGAAAGCTCGGGATGCATTGGGTCAAATGGACAATGAGGAAAGCAATGATTACAGCAAGCTAAAAGCTGCACTGTTTAAAACATTTGACTTAACTGCTGAATCATACAGAGCTAAACTCTGTAAGCTCAGGAGAAGCCCTGATATGAGCTACGAGGAGCTAGCCATGAAACAACGTCAGTTTTTAAAACATTGGTGTTAAGGAATTGAGGCAAATTCTGTTAACAAAATTGAAAATGTGATTTTATTAGAACAGTTTTATTGGGCTTGCCCAGCCGAGCTAAAAACCTGGAAAGAGGACTGAGATCCAAAAACAGTACAAGAGGCTGCTGAACTCTTGGACCGCTACGCCAAGAGAAGACCTGCTCTGAGAGTGAATGGGGTGGGCGTGGCAATGCAGAAAGGGAAAAGTGTGCCTTCAGGGCAGCTAAAACCCTCACTGCCTCCACCAAAACCAGTTAGCCCCAGGTTTCAAAGAAAAGATTTCTCTGAAGTAAGAAATGCCTGTTGGCTGTGTAAAGAAACTGGGCATATTGCCAGACAGTGTCCCAAAAAGGCGAGCAATAATACACAACAGGGTGCTAGAAAACAAGTGGGTTGTTTGTGTGTCCCTGGGAGCATACCAGTGAACATGAGAGAACACATGCACCCAGTCATGGTGAATGGTGTACAGATGCAGGGGTTAAGGGACACAGGGGCATCCCTGACATTGGTGAAAGGGGATCTGGTACAACCTGGTCAGCTTATACCCAATAAATACGTTACTGTCCAGGGGTTCACTGGTGAAGAGAAAACATTGCCCCTTACTAGAGTTCTCTTAGACTAGGGTGAAACAGGAGGAACTGTGCAACAGGTGGCTGTAGCCACAACATTAGCAGTGGATGTGATCCTGAGTAACAATCTCCAACAGGGGATGGTATGTGCAGTTACCCATAGCCAAGCAGCAGGGGGAAATTGTAGTTCCCTGAACCCCACAGAAGTCATTGTGGAAACCACTGAGAGGCTGATTCCCAAGCCTGTGTCTCCAGATGGGGAGACTGATAAAAAGAGAATAGAAATTTCCCTGGTAGCAAGTAACTACACAGCTACAGAAGGTTACTCTGAAGAGGGAGGGGTGACCCGTTGTCAAAGGGTTGGGATTGACAGTGATCCTGAGGGCCCTGACACTAGTGCTAGGGACCCTAGTTTAGCGACTGAAGGGGACTTGTCCCATGCCTTGGGAATGTGTGAGGGGTTTGCAGCTGCTCAGAGGGGTAACCCTAGTTTATAGAAGCTGAGGGCTTGGGCAGATTCTGATGGAGCACTGGGAGGTGACAGCTGACATAAGGTTTTTTGGGAAAAATTGACTTATGTATACTCAGGCAGTACAGACAGAGGGAGGGATGCTAGGCAGGCAGCTTGTCGTTCCCCAGGGGTATCGTGAGCAGCTGCTCAAGATTGTGCATGATATTCCCTTGACTGATCATCTGGGAATCACGCCCATGATGCAGCGGTTAGCCCAGAATTTCTACTGGCCTAACTTCACCCAGCAGGTGAAGGAGTATTGCCGGTCTTGTCACCCGTGCCAAGAAATAGGGAAGGCGGGTAAGAAAACCCAAGCCGCCCTGATTCAATTGCCCATAGTGGAGGAGCCATTCCAGAGGGTGGGAATTGATATTGTGGGGCCTTTAAATACACCGAACTCCTCAGGGAAGAGATTCATCCTGACTGTGGTGGATTATGCTACCTAGAACCCAGAGGCAGTCACCCTATCCTCACTGCGGACAAAGTGGCAGATGCCTTATTTGGAATTTTCTCCCGTGTAGGGTTTCCAGAGGAGGTAATCACTGATTGAGGGGGTTCCTTCATGTGGGACCTGATGAAATGTTTGTGGGAGAAGTGTGGGGTGGTGCAGAGATGCACGACACTGTATCACCCACAAGCCAATGGGCTTGTGGAACGATTCAATGGTACCCTAAAGTCAATGCTCTGGGTGTTTGCTGAACAGCATGGGAGGGACTGGGAGAAATACCTTCCCTACCTGCTGTTTGCATACAGGAAGGTTCCCCAAGAGTTGACAGGATTTTCCCCCTTCGAACTCTTAAATGGACGCCGGGTATGTGGGCCCCTAGACTTGATCCGGGAGGACTGGGCAGGTAAGCATGAAACCAAGGGAACTCCCATTGTGGATTATGTCCTTAGGTTTAGGTAAAAGCTGAAGGAGCTTATGAGGACAGCCCAGAGCAACCTGGCAGCTGCCCAACAGAAACAAAAAGTGTGGTATGACCGCAGAGCCAGAGTTCGCTCATACATGGTGGGTCAGGAAGTCATGGTCCTCACTCCGGACCAGAAAGACAAGCTGCAAGCTGAGTGGGCAGGACTGTACAAAGTGATTATTAAGGTAAATGACGTGAACTGCATTGTGGAGTTACTTGACAGAAGACAGACTGAAAGGATGTACCATGTCAACATGATGAAGCCATATGCAAATAGGGCTGACATGGTGTTTGCAATGTGTAGTCAGGAGGAGGGGACGGATGAAGGAGACCCCCTTCTGGATTTGCTGGAAGAAAGTAAATGGGAGTCCTCTGTGGCGGCAGTAAAATTGTCTCCCCAGCTGGCCCCAGACTGGGTCCAGAAAGTAAGGGACGTTTTAGCAGACTTTGCCCCCTTGTTTAGTGCCACGCCTGGGCTAACCCCCTTAGTGACACATGATGTGGAGACAGGGACACAGACGCCCATATGGCGGACAGCATATTGGGTGTCAGAGGCTGTCCAAAAGGACATTAGGAGGGAAGTGGAGGAGATGCTGGATTTAGGGGTAATCCGGAGATCCCACAGCCCCTGGGCCTCACCCGTAGTCCTTGTGCCCAAGCTAGATGGCTCTACTCATTTCTGTGTGGACTATCATGGACTGAATGCAGTCACAAAGTCTGACGCCAACCCAATGCCCCAGATGGATGAACTCCCTGACAAGTTGGGAGGGGCAACCTACCTTATGACTATTGACCTGACCAAGGGGTATTGGCAGGTAGAAATGACACACAGAGCTAGGAAGAGGTCAGCCTTCATCACTCTGATAGGCTTATTTGTTAAAGTAATGCCTTTTGGAATGAAGAATGCCCCGGCCACTTTCCAAAGGTTGGTGAACCAGGTGTTAAATGGTGCTGAGGAGTATGCTGTGGTGTACCTGGACGACATTGCCTTCTTCAGTACCAGCTGGAAGGGACACCTATCCCACCTTAGGGAAGTGCTGGGCAGGATACAGAGGGCCGGGCTCACTGTCAAAGCCAAGAAGTGCCAGGTGGCCATGGGAGAAGTGGCATACCTCGGGCATGTGGTAGGCTGGGGACAGCTCCATCCTAACCAAATAAAGATAGAGGTGATCCAGGCATGGCCCAGACCAGAAACCCAGAAGCAGGTCAGGAGCTTTCTAAGGACAGTAGGGTACTACAGGAAATTTATACCCAATTACAGTACCCTGGCTACTCCCATATCTGACCTGACAAAGAAAAAGATGCCAAAGAAAATTACCTGGGGCCCAGCCTGTGAAGAAGCCTTTACCAGACTAAAGGAGGAACTGTGTAGTGTTCCTTTTTTGACAAGCCCTGACTATAGCAAAACCTTTATACTTCAGACGGATGCCTCAGATGTGGGTATTGGGGCAGTACTGAGCCAGACATCCAGCCAAGGGACAGATCACCCAGTAGTGTACCTGAGCAGGAAGCTGCTTCCCAGGGTGCAAGCGTACTCCACAGTAGAAAGGGAGTGTCTTGCCATAGTGTGGGCCCTAAAGAAACTAGAGCCATACTTGTGTGGGCAGCATTTTGTGGTGCAGACTGACCACAACCCCCTGATTTGGCTGATGCAGATGGGAAAGAATAATGGCAGATTACTAAGATGGAGTCTTGCTTTACAAGGGTATGATCTAAAAATTGGACATAAGGCTGGAGCGAAGAACCAGACCTCAGATAGGCTGTCTAGACTCTATGAGGAGTGAACTGATTTGGGAAGCTCATCCCATGTAGAGGATAGATCCTCCAAATTCAGTCTAGATGGGGAGAAGTGTGACGTAGACAGCCAGTTCTGAGTGCTATATCAATTTTTTTAATATAAAATGTATGACTGACTGTCTGTGCTAAAAAAAAATCTGATGCTCTTAGAATGAACTCACTCATCACCCTCCCCCCCAGGTTTCAGCTGAAAGATGCAAGCCATAAGAAAAATGCTGACAGCATGTGAGTTCACACACACACTCAGTTTTTAGAGACCATGTGTTACATGTAAGGCCTTATCTTAGGATCCTGTCTGTGTGAGTTAATTACAACCATAGTTGCTATAACATATCCATTTTATGACATTGGAAGGAAAACCCAGATTATTACATAGAAGTGTGAAAATCATAAAGATGCTTTCATGTCCTGGAAGGAAGAAGCTTATTATGAGATCAAAAGAAGTGTCATTTGAAGGACATGAATTATGCTGTAGTTGCAGAATGTAATACTTTTGTATAAGATATATACATTTTTTATACCTAATCTGACAGAGGAGGAGCTAGCTGACCTCACACAAAAATGGGTTGTCCCATACAGTTGTTTAAGGAATACTCTGTTTTACTTACACACTTTTACCTAGACTCTGACTGAGGAAAGATCTTTGGAGCACTTGTAAACAAGTATTTAGAAAGATTTCAGATCTACATACTGCAAGTAGGTATGTGCACTGTTTAAACCTTGTTCTTTTAAAATATTTGTATGTCTTGTGGTATAAGAGTTATGTATTTTGCGTTTTACATATATTTAACTATTTTAGTAAAGTTCTTTTTAGAACTTACTTGGTCTGTCTTTGACTTCTTTTTAGTTGTAAGAAAAGTATATGGTTATTGCAGATACTAAACATAAGCTTGAATGGTGGTACCAAACTGGACAGAGAAGTGATTTAAATCTCTGGTCTTTATTAAAGTTTTTAAGGGTTCATTTCTGTATACCTGGTTAGATGCTCCTAGGTAAAGATATCTGGCCCCCCCGAAGATAGAAATATCTGAGCCTATGCATTGGGTATGCTAGGAAGAGGTTCACAGTTTGAATCCCTCCAGAACTTGAGACCAAAGGTTGATCTGAACTCAAAAAAACAAACAAGAGGGTTACCTTGTCTGTTACACTGTTCATAAGACTGCGATCAGAGGTTGGCACTTTGGGAGTAGAGGGCCTGACCTGCTGAGTGGGTTTATGACACATATCACTGACGTGCAGCAGAAGCAACCTTGATTTAATGCAGGAACTTGCAATAAAAAAAGAGCTTAATAGCCATTGAATGACATTAGCCCCTACAGCACACTGCAGCATTTTATGATATACTGCAGCATTACTGTGCTGCATCCTGGCTGGGGCTGTTACAACTTAGAAACAAATTGTTTGGATGAATCGGTGGTGCTATTCTAGATAACTAAAATATCATCAATGTACCTCTACCAGTGTACTATTTGACCTCATATTTGTTGTTTGTTTCATCAAACACAACACAGTGATGTGTTTCCACCATCCTAGTTAGAGGTTAGTTACAGAGGGCCCCATAGTGGCCTCCATGGCTGTCCCACACTGCTGTAAAAAGAAATTGAACCATTGATTGTAAAGAAATTGCATGTCAGTATATAACATGCAATCTCCACAATAAAGGATGGGGGTGCACTGGTACAGGTAGTACGTGGTAATAAAGTTTTAAAGTCCACAAACCCAATTTGTATAATGAAGATGCGGTATCAAGTCCAAATCCATTTGAAATCTTCCTCCCAGGCAACTAGTTTTAATTCTTCCATTATATGTGTGGAGTCTCAGACATGCAATCACACATTTGCCACTAATGGTTAAAGAAAAAAATCCTTAAATCTATTAAGGTTTTCTCATAGAGACCTAATGCACAGGGCAATTGGTCTACCTTTTTTTCTCTCATATATTTGAGGCTGTCTTAGGTATTGGTGTGCAAAAACTTTGCCTGCAAAACTGAGTCATTCTAAATGCTTACGGCTTGGTTTTCATGAGGTCCAATTCAAATCTTGCCAGTTCAGCTTAAATTTCAACTCCTTTTTTACCTCCCTCAGTCTCCTAGCCTGCATGCCTGCCATGTGAAAGGGTAAAAAGGCTATGGAGAGGTGAAAAGGTGCCTGAGGGGCATGCACGCAGTGCAGACATTCTGGTTTGTATATGTGCGAACCAAAGTATCTATAGACGCATGGCTCTGACCATGGTCCCATTCCGGCTCAGCAAATGGTAGAAAAGGGAGGTGAGTTCCACAGTCACAGATCATCCACTGTAACAGGCAGCTCCCAGCAGGCCAAAGCAGGGTTGGGGAAGTAGTAGGGAGTCAGGGGCAGACAGGACAGAGAAAAAAATTTAAAGAAGAAAACAGAAAAAACAAAGTACTTTAAGAATGTTTCAGAGGAGACTCTGTGTATGTGTGGAGCATGGGGTGGGGCTGAGTGGTGGACAACTTAGACTTCAGTGAGAAAACTAAGACCAGAGCTTGAGAAAAAGTTATCAAAGCAATTTAAGAGAAGCGTACAAAGATACTTCCATTGTGCTGACGCAACTGGATGAGATGATGCTTGTCTGACTTGATTTGCATGGTGGCTTTCCGCCTCTCTATCCATGGGATATGCCACCATATAGGGGTACAACACAAGGAACCCTAGAGGAGGGATCCCCTATAGGTGCTGTGGGAATGATTCCATTGGCTAAAGGTAGCTTAGGAAGAAGCCCATGGGTAAGAGAGAGACGAGCCACTGGAGGAGGAGGGGTGGATGGTGGGCAGTGAGAAATTAATCCTGGGGAGGCCCAGGATGAGTGACTTTATAAGCCACATTGGGGAGTGACGTAGTTGCTCTGCTCTAAAACCTCAGGCTTAAAGCCCTCCCATTCAATTGTGCTTACGTAACTGGATGAGCTGATGGATGTGTGACTTGATTTACGTTGTGGCTTTCCATCTCCCTATCCGTGGGATATACCACCCCATAGGGGTACAACACAAGGAACCCTAGAGGAGGGTTCCCCCCATAGGTGCTGCGGGAATGATTCTGTCAGCTAAAGGTAGCTTAGGAAGAAGCCCAAAAAGAATATCCAATCGGGTGTCGAGCATCAAAGAGGCGAAGATGATGAAAGAATGAATTCAGAGAAGATAATTAAGGGCAGACTTCCTAAGGAGAGAAGGGAAAGCCGGGGCCACCATCTACCTCCATCCAACAGCAGAACCTAACTAACCTAAGAAAGCACTAACCCTAACTAATATTATGGCCACCATTGGCAGGGGGGAGATAAATAAAAACCTTTAAGGAGGAAACCTCTTGGGATCCAAGGCCTAGGTCACCTTCCCTCCAGGCCGACGATGTTTGATTTAAGGATGTATGTCATTAAAGAGAAGGATATGAGTAGGGAAGGTGATGATGGGTGAGGGAAAAACCCCAAAAAGAAAGCACAGATTGAAGAAGGAACAGGAGGCAACATAGACCCAATAGGGGTATGCTCGAGTAGTCAATGGGAAGGAGTAGATCCATGTAGAAGGCAAAAAAGCAAGGGGGATCCAGATGCACTCATGAGAATACTTAGGATGATGAAGACTGAAGGTGATGAGCGCCGCAGGAGTGCAGCAGTTCAATGAGGTAGCATAAGACCCAAAGAGATGTATTATATACCCATTCGGTCAAGGAATGTTGTGACTGTTTCCATCGATCCTAGACTTCCTCTGCATCTGCAGCTCATCTTGTTGGCATCTGTCTTCTTTGCTATGCCTAGCCTAGTGGCTTCTCTTGCATACTTCTACTTGTATTTCACACTTCTACTTGTATTTTACCACTGTCATCTTCTTGTGCTCTCTGTCCCCCCATCCTGTGTCCCATCTGCGGTCTTATCTCTCCCCTTGGTACCTTCAACCACTCCACCTATATTCTCCTTCCCCCCACCTGCCATCCCCCTTCTACTCTGATTCACTAACTGGGAACACACTGACTGTCCTGTCCCACAAGGCAATGTATTTAACATACCATTACCTGTTGTCTTTGCATAGTTCATTCAGCTACTGTTGTAGACAGATTTCTTCATTATGAAGGTATCAAATCACAGTTCTCCAACTGTTCTCCATTTGTGTCACCATTAAACTATTGTGCCACTGTTATTTTTTTATAGTATTATTTGGATGTTGTGTTGTAACTGTTTTTATAAATTGTATACCCTCTGTTCCTGTGCTAACCAGGTCCATCTTGTAAACGAGCTATGCTCAATGGTGATCGCCTGGATAAATAAAGACTTTGATTGATTGATTGATTGTTTGAGATGTATCCTTGATTGATTGATGTGAGTAAGGAGACTCAGAGACCATGAGAAGACTGAGGATGATGAAGACTGATGATGATGATCACTGAAGAGTGCAGATAGGAATGCTTGCGTAAGCGATGTAACTAGATAAACCATGAGGGAAGGACGTGTAAAAGATGACCGGAGTCATGAACCTGATACATGAGGCAGGAGTGCTGCAGATCGATGAGGTGGCATAGGAGACATGATAGGTATGCCCAAATAATTATCGATTACATGCCAGACTGAGTCAGCCAGAGACAGCCAAATGATGTAGAAGGCAGAGCGTGAGAAAGCAGATGGTGATAACAGCAGGAGAGTAGCAGTTTGATGAGGAATCACCAGATGCAAGATAGGAACGCTCGAGTAAGCAATGGCATTTCAGAGTGGTTGATGTACATGAGAAGACCCATATAGATACCGGATTAGTGGGGATATCTAGAAGTGGTCATGAGAAGACTGATGGTATATGATCCAATGAGAAGTAAGCATTTGAGGAGAGGTATACCGATTGAGCAAAGGAAATAGATGTACCATGAGGTCAGAATGAGGGAAGGAGAACCAGACACATGAACCTGGACATATATGGGTGAAACAGAAGGATATGAGAAGAGAATGTGAAGGCAGGAGAGGGATAAAACCCCAAAAGAAAGAACAACATTTTTTTTGTGTGTTATAGAAACAGTAGGATAACACAACCACAGAACAAAAACATTGCTCCCTTACTCTCATATCACAACCGTGGCTGTATCATTGTGCAGAAAGGAAGACACAGGAAACCAAGCCATATGTGATATGTGCAAGCCTTGTAAACAACAGAGCTTTAAGAAAATCTTGTTTCCCCAAATCATTGCACACACTACAAACACAATCTACATAAAGAAAGAGACATTTGCAATGTAGACACATCGGATAAATGGGGACTCAAGAAAGGAAGTTACGTGATGTTGCCTGAGCACTGAAAAAGCTGCCAAAATAAAAAGAGAGTAGAAACTGAATAGGTAAGGTGGTTTCCACATTGAGAAGATAAAGGAGGGACAAAATAAATGATGTGATCCTTTTCATTGTGTAAAAAAAACAATGACAGAGCACAAGATTTCAGGCCCAAGCAATGGGATGGCCAGACTTGGGTGCTGCAGACCATGATGCGACTGTAGGCAGGAAAGCAGGTTGTGAATCTAGCCAAGTGGGAGGAAAGCCAACAATCGGCAGCAGGAGAAGGGAAAAGACAGCAGGAGGCGTGGAGAGAGACTAGGTAGCAGAAATGACTGGGGCAGGAAGGAGTACGAGATGCAACGCAATGAGCTGCAAAACAGAGAAAAAGAGGGGCATGACATCAGCATCTGGAGGCACCGCTGAATGCAAGCATGGCACAGGAGGGGAGTGAATAGCTTGGAGGAGTGGGGAGCAGCATCTGTGGGATGGGGGGTGGCCCCCTTTTGCCCGACACCCCGATGGTGAAACATGGAAAAAGACCACTATGGAGACAGTTGCTGTAATGGTCCATTTCCATGTTTCACTTTCCCCCAGTGTTCTGCCCCCACCCGAATCAACTCTGACCTGGATTTGAGACTCCTAAAGTCCAGGGGGTGTTGGGAGCACAGCCTCTAATGTGGGAGTGGGGGGCACAGCTCACAGAAAACACTGGGGATTAAGATATTAACATCTGCATCTGTACTGTGTTATCACTGAGCGGGAGGTTAGCAGTTTTACTGCCGACCTAACTTGGTGCTTTCTGGATGGGAAGGCACAGAGAAACAGAAATATGATGCAAAGGGTGAGAGGGGAGAAATGGAGAAATGAATGGACAGCCAGAGGCAGTGGCTGGGAAAATAAATGACACAAAACCCAAGGAAAGGGAAGGACAGAGGGCAGTGCCCCCGGCTGCAAAGAGAAACAAATCCTGGGGAGGCCCAGGATGAGTGACTTTATAAGCCTGATGGGGGAGTGACATAGTTGCTCTGCCAATTGAACCTCAGGATTAAAGCCCTCCCAAAAATGAAAGCAAAAAAGTGAGAGACTGTGTGGGAGGTGGGGCTAGCATTCTTGTCTGGGACGCTGAAGAAAGGCAAAAGTTTTAGAAAACAGATGAGAATGCTTGAATAAAAGAGGAAGAACATTTAAAAAGTAAAAAGAACAAATACAGAAAAATAAAGAGACACTGTATGTGTGTGTGTTGGGGGGGGGGGACTGCTCAGACAAGAGGCTGTGTGGTTAATGTGCCCACAAGGGTATAGCACAGACAGTATTGCATACTGTCTTAAAGTGCACAACAGCAGTGTACAACTGCAGAAAAGAAAATCAGGAAAATAAAAAAGATTTTTTAAACAAGAAAATGTTTGCAGAAAAAAAGTAAGAAAAACACCTTAAACAAGAAAATAACATACTGTATATTTTATAGAAAAAAGAACTAAGAAGAAAACTTGATCAAGGAAGGGAAGGAAGCCTGCTTTGATCTCAAGAGTGCATCAATACTGTGCCACATGGGAGGCTGATACAGAAACGGGGCAGTCTAGAGGTAGGATGTAAAGTGGTAAACTGGGTAAAAAAATTGTTAATGCATAGGCAACAGAACATCATGGTGAATTGCACTCATTTTAATGAGGGAAGAGGGACCAGCAGGCTGCCACAGGGCTCAGTACTGGGACCCGTCCTCTTCAATGTCTTCTTAAGTGACATTGCAGAAGAACTGGAAGGAAAGGTATGTCTTTTAGCAGATGACTCCAAAATCTGTAATAGGGTAGATACTCAGGAGGGGTTGAGAGAATGAGTACAGACTGCAGAAAACATGAGGAGTGTTCAAGAACATGGCAGTTGGGGTTCAGTGCCACAAAGTGCACAATCATGCATCTAGGGCATACAAACCCAGGAGGTAAGTACAAAGGGGGGGGTACTGACAGCCACTAAGCAGGAAAGAGACTTTGGGGTTATCATATCCAATGACCTCAAAGTGGTGGGGCAGTGTGACAAGGCAGTGAGCAGGGCTAGTGGGGTACCTGGGTGAAGATGGAGAAGTATTATGAGCAGGAGGGGGGAGGTGATGTTATCACTGTGTCGGTCACTGGTGAGATCTCACCTGGAGTACTGTGTCCAGTTCTGGAGGCTGCATCTCAGAATGGATATAGACAGGGTGAAGGCACCCCATAGGAGAGGAAATTAAAATGGTTCTGGGGTAAGATCAAAAGCCCTACAAAAACAGACTGAGGGATCTCAACTTGTACACCCTAGAAGAGAGGAGGGATGTACCTCACAGGGGTGCACAGGGTATGGGAGAGGAGTCTAATTCAAATGAGGAAGTGCAGCAGGAAAAGAGGGCTTGCAAAGAAGCTGGAAGGGGGGGAAGTTTAGGAGGGATGTAAAGAGGTACTGCTTCACTGTAAGAGTGGTGGATGTCTGGGGCAGTCTGCAAAAACAGTGGTGGGATGAAGACCGTGGGACACTTCAAACATGCATGGGATTGGCATAAGAGAATATTGGTAAAGGAAGGGAAGGTGGATGGTCAACTGAGGCTATTAAGTACTGTCACATAGACACTATACACTTTATTGTCTACATTTCATTGCATTATTCCATGCTGTCAATATATCTGATCACCTCATATACGAGCATATAAAAACTGCCAGCAAAAATGAGGCCTTATATGCTATTACATCTGTATTTGTTGCCTTTGAAACTACATTATGTTTTGTAACATTGTTCCTTCCGAGATCCCCTCCCACGAGTTGCAACTGGAAATTAGCCTTGACTCAGTGTGCCTTTCTTGGTTACCAATTTTTAGATTGACAGATTTATTTATTATATTCTCAGATAACACCTTTGAGAACAATCTCATTTCATAGGTTCCACATCAGAGTCAAGATTAAATAAACATGTTACAAGAAGAACAATAGGCAGCAGTACACAATTACAGTATTTCCATTTGAGCAAGACAAATTCATGAGATTAGCATAGCAAACAGTGAATACTAAATTGAAAGCCTGCAGAACAGGGTTAACTTTAGGAACAGACCTTCAAAGAGGGTAATTCTGCCCGGTAGGCTTTGTCTGAGGATAACGAGGACTAGAACTTCAAGGAGGGTAATTCTGCTCAGAAGGCTCCATCTATGGTTAGCGAGGAGAGAGTGGAGAGGCAGAGTCAGGGTAGTGGCACAATTGGGGGGACAAGAATGCCCAACCACCACAGGGGACAGGAGGAAGTGGAACAGGGGGAACGGGGTGAAGGAGTGGGTAGAGGAAGAGGACTGGAGGTCAGAGGAGAGAGACCTAATGGTAGGGGATATTTAAGGAACAAGCAAGAAAATAAGAGAAGAGATTAAGCAAACCAGTCGCAGCTGGATTCCTCAATAAGATAATGTCTAAGTTTTCTCTTAAAGGGGCCTATTTTACCTTCAGTGGAGATGTCAGGAGGTAGAGAGTTGAACCATTTAGGCGCTCGGAGTGCAAAAAACCTGTGCCCAAGCATTGTATGGGCATGGGAACACTGAATATCTGGCTAGATAGATAGATAAATGGTTGACAGATATCACCAGCCTCTTCACATGCAAGCATAGGACTGTTTTGTTTTGTTTTTTGTTTGTTTTTATAGTCCAATAAAAAACAGAAATTGTGAAAGCAGTGTCAATAGAGGCTTGTGTCATGTTTGAATTTTTTTTTTTGGGGGGGGGAGCCCTTTGGCAGTTACTAGTAGCCCCTGTCTTGAGGATCGCCAACCAGTTTCCATACAAGCACAAGATCATTTTTCTTTTGTGCAGTCCAATAAAAAAAATAAATCACTCAGGCAGAGCCGGTAAAGGCTTGCATCATGTGTGATGCTTTTTTGGAGAAAGGGGCAGCCCTTGTCAGTTACATAACAACTCCAACTTACAGTGTCACCAGACATTTCTGATGCAGGTACAGGAACATTATTCTTTAGTTTCATCCAATAAAAAAGTAAATTGTGAAGGTAGAGCCGGTAAAGGTTTGCATCATGTGTGAAGCCTTTATGGAAGGAGAGGCAGCCCTTTGGCAGTTGCATAGTAGCCCCTGTCTGCAGCATCACCAGACATTTCCCATACATGCACTGGACCATTTTGCAGTTCAGTAAAAAAATTACTTGTGCAAGCAGAGCTAGTGAAGGTTTGCATCACTTGTGAAACCTTTTTGGAGGGAAGGGGCAGATCTGTGACAGTTGCACAGTAGCTCTTGTTTACAACATCACCAGCCATTTCCCTCACAAGCACAGGACCATTTTTCTTTTGTGTAGTCTAACAAAAAATAATCTGTGAAAACATAGACAGTAGACTTGCATCACATGTGAAGTCTTTCTGGAGGGAGAGGGCAGTCTTTGGCGGTTGCATAGCAGCCCTGACATATTCTTGCTATTGTTAACCAGTTGTTACCTTATCCTGAGCTATGCACTCAGTATTGTCACCTATTTCCCCAAGGTGACTGAGGAGGGTACTGTAGTCTTTCTTGGAAGGGAGCTGGCTTAGTCCAGATCAGCAACTGTTATTTAAATTGTACAACTTATTAAACAATATTAAGAAAAAGATGGAAGGGAATGGGCCTGTGAAACAAGCTTGTGGCACGAGTAAGAAAAAGACAAAGCAATTTAGAGGAAAAAAAACAGTCACAAAAAGTGCTTCTTCTGCTGCAGTAGGTGCATCATCCTTCCCTATGGTGGCTTCCTCATCCTCTGAGTCCTTATTGTTTTTGGAGATCCCATCTTGTTTGTCTGCTGCCGTAGGTGATACCTAGTCAACAAATATGGGCCAATCAAAAGGCAACATGCAAAGCTTGGGTAAAGAACCAGCAGTTATGAAAAGCAGATTTAGCAAAGGTGTAGTTATGGAAAAAATAAAGGCAGTTGGAGGCACTACAGGTAGTGGAAAGGAAAACATAAACACACATTCATACAATGTGCCACTTTCTCAATATTTTACCATTTCTCATTCCTCTGTGAGCTCTGCAGAGTCAGACCATGTGACAGCAGTGACAGTGAGTACATTCCTGAAACAGAGGCTGTGCATGGTGGGGACTCTGCTGATGAGGACTTGGAGTCAGAGAAACCTGCTGTTGTAAGATGTCAGACCAAAAAATAAAAGAAGGAAAGGTCATCAGAGGGAAGATCATTAGGGGTCGGTAAAAAGAAAAGGGCAAAGGAAGTTATGCCTATCTCCTCTGCTAAGGGTAGGCCTCACACTCAATCATCTACTGAGGACATTGAGGAAAATGTAGAGTGTTACACAGACATTCTGAATGAGGATTCAGAAGTTGCAATGCAAGGGGCAAAAACAAAAAAAGGCATACTCTTCTTTTTATTTTTTTTTCTCCTAGACCTAAAGACCAGTATATGAACAATATACTGTTTATGTAAGGCCTTTTTCAACTGAGGAAAACAGGCACATCACCCTTGATAAGACACTTAAGTGAATACATCCACATCAGTGGGCCAGGAATAAGTCAGAAGGTGACATTGGAATGGATGCTGCAGAGGTTGACATTTGTCCACAGACTGGTGGTATAGGTAAGGTTTGCTATATCCACCACAAACTCCTCAGATACTGAGAAAAAGATTTGAATGTTTATTTATTTATTTATTGAATTTTGTTAATCGGGTGGGCCCACTGAGACACATCCCTTTTTCAGGGGCAACCTGGAGTTAGTTGCATTAAAACAGCAATCAAAGTCAAACCCAAGATACAAAGATACGGCAGCAAATATTCAGGAGGATAGATGACATGTGGAGAACAATACAATTAAGTTAATTAAAATGTGGGTTTCCAGGACAATTGAGGACAACATAATATGAGACAGTTACAGCAAACAGACATGAGGGAAGCAGCCACATTATGGAAGGGCAGTTCCCGTATTTAGCGACCTTAAGTGCAAGTGTAGGATGTTACAAGACAAAGGTTGTCTTTCAGAAGATTTTTAAATGTCCCAAGAGAGGAACATTCTTGTAAGGGGACTGGGCGCTTACTCCAGAGGCAAGCAGCCTTGTCTGAGAAGGATCGTTAGTCAGATGAGGTCCTAGCTTTAGAAACCTCCAAAAGAGGCAGTGCGGAGGAGCAGTTTCTTGAAATATGTTTTTTATTCACTATTCCAGTGAGATTAGGTAGAGAGCCAATTTGAACTTTGAATGTAAGGCAGAGAACAGAGTAGTTTAGCCTCCCCTCCAGGGTAGACCACTTTAGGGATGTGAGTACAGTACAGTGGTGTTCCTTGCTAACTGCTCCTTCTGCAGAACTGCCTATTCTGTGGTAGAATTGCTTGACCTTGTTTAGCTCAGTTTCTCTTAGTGAGGCAAGAATAGGAGCTCCGTACAACATCACTGGGACCAGAAGAGAGCTGGCTATTGAAAGACAAGCCTCTTATTCCTGGCCCACTGAGGTGGAGGCAGTATAGCGAAAAGGCTTAGGGCTCTGAGCTGCAAACCTAGAGACCTGGGTTTGAATCCCATAGCCCCCACTTGCATACTGTGTAACCCTGAGCAAGTCACTTAACTTCCTTGTGCTTCTAGGTCACACCTGGAAACAAGCTTTGGCTTAATGTGCCTTTCCTGGTTAAACAATTTCCCCTTTTGTGATGCAGGACCTGTGCTGGATGAGTAGGCCAAGTATTTTGGAAAGTATCCTGATTGTGTGGTCCACTTGAGGTCTTAAGGACAGTTCCTGATCAAGCAGGACACTTAAATATTTAATGTTATTCACCATTTCAAGTTTATCTCCCCCAGAGAGGATGATGCTGAGGGAATTTAACCTATCTGTACCTAGTTTATGGGACACTAAAAGCATTACTTTCATTTTTTGGTGTTCAGTATAAGCTTGTTGGCCACTTGCTACTCTTCCAAAAGAGCAATTTCAATATTTAGCCCGGCTTCTGTCACTTTTATGTCCGCATCAGTTCTGTGAAGGATGTCATTGTCAGCATACAATAATGCTCGGAACTGTCTGCAGTTAGAGGGCAGTTCATTTATAAATAATGAGAAGAGCTGAGGCCCCAATATGGAACCCTGTGGACTCATCACGTATATCTCACATTGATGATAGGCTGCTTCCCCATTTTTTCAGTTGGAGCTTAGTCAGTACGGTAGTTCTTCAATCAAGTAGAGGATAGCTGATCAAGTCCAAGGTTCTTCAATTTGGAAACTAATAGACTGGTTTACCAGCTTGAATACCTTAGTTAAGTCTATAAACATAGCTCCAGTGTTTTTTTCCATTGCCTATATTATGGCCCCTGTTATCTTCTATGTCTTTGTCAGAATCAGAAAGCTCCCCAATTGAAAACAGAAAAAGTTCTTCTCTGCCTCCTTGACTCTTATTTCAGCATGCCAGTCACACCTCAGAAACAGTTAACGATGCAGCAGGCTTTTGAATGGAGAACTAATTATGACCAAAGCCATCCAGCTGCTCAGCAGTTAGATAAAGCAGTATCTGTAATGATTGCACTGAACATGTGTCCATTTTCTATAGATGACTATGTTGGCTTTCAGGAGCTGATGAAATGTACTGCCCCTCGGTACCAGCTGCCATCACAGACATGTCTCATAAACTGGTGACTAAGGTTATATACTGGTGCCAAATGCAAAATAAAAAGGATCAGCAACGGAAGGAATACGTCAGCTCTCAGTCAGGAACATCACATCCAAACACTGCAGTTTATTTATTTATTTAAAAATTGGTAACCAGAAGAGGCACACTAAGCCAAAGCTTGTTTCCAGGTGTGGCCTGGCAGAGAGGGGAAGGGGAGTGCAAAAAGAATAATACTGCAAAAACATCAGAGTCTGCTTACAAAGGCAACATTATAGGTTCAAGTGCACTACGGAGAACAAGCAGGTAGACAACAGCAGGGTTAATTATACTGATATGATGACAAAGCATGCAAGCAATATGATAAAGTGCTCAGTGCCTAAGGAAGGTGACAGTGTTATGTTGTTCAGACTCAGACTGGTGGTATATTCACAGTTAGTCTGAGGGTCAAAGATGGCATGAAGAGCCAAGAGGCATGTTGGCAGAGACAGATGGTACAGGAAGGTGCCTTATCTGGAATCTAATGGCTGGAAGAGAAGGGGAAAGGTGGACAGGGGAGCAGGTTCCAGGATATGCTCTGCACTCTGACTAGACTCCAACTGATGGCTACAACAGAAACCTGTGAGGCACTTCTCTGGGGAGGAGAATGCGGCGGGAACATGCAACCTTGGACATCAAAGTCATGACCGATCATCAGCCGCAACAATATAAAACAAACTCTGGTCAGAGCCAACAAGGCTGCATAATGCTATTTTTTTTTTTTTAGTTGTTTAACCAGGAGTGGCACACGAAGCTGAAAGCTTTTTTTACAGGTGCGACCTGGGAGCACAGGGAAGTTAAATGACTTGCTCAGGGTCACACAGTATGTAAGTGGAAGCTGTGGGATTCAAACCCAGGTCTAGTCTGGTCTGCTGGTTGTCACCAGATTTGCAGCTCAGAGCCTTAAACCACTGCGCTATACTGCCTCCCATTTTATGGGGATTAGGAGCCATCTACAGGTAAACTGCTTTTATATGAAACCTCAAGCAGCTCAATAGTTCTTTTGAACTGCCTGCCAATAACAATATTCCCCTGTGATTGCTGGCCCTGTTAAAGTTAACACATTTATGGTCTCCACAGGTACATCCCATCCTCTGACTGTCAGGCCAGTTAATAAAAAAATCATTCCCTGGTGTGCAGTGACTCCATCATTCTCCAGTCACCTGCTGTGTTAATAAATAATTCCCTTGCTGCAGTTTAAGGTCGGTCTGGTCCAGTGGTATTTCTTTATTTTATTTAGTTTTCATTGACTGGGTAAGTGCACTAGACAAATTCTGCCTATTTTCAGGCACAACCCGGGGGAAGGGGATACAGATGAATGCCAACTGACCTTGAACCAGATTAAGCTGTTGGTGGTATTTTTAGTGAATGAGGGAAATTTGGCCAGGAGATTGGGGAAATTCCCCTGCTCTTTTCAATAAGTGCCTTGGGATCTTTAAAATCCACCTGAACTACCACCAGAAGAGGCAGATGGGACCTTGGTTTAACGTCTCATCTGAAAGATGACACCTCAGAAGTGCAGCACCCCTCTCATGCGGCACTACAGTGTCAGTACTGGGATATTAACCCAAGTGCCAGATGTGGGAACTGAACCCACAACCTCCTGATCTCCTGGCCTCAGAGGCAAGTGTGCTACCTACTGAGACACTGACACTGTTGTGGAGGGATGAGAGTAATATAAGTTCATATATCTCATCAAATGTTAAATTTCAGCCAATCAGCGCATGCCACGTCATTTGACAGGTAGGCGTAGCCTAAAATGGACCAATCAGAACAGTCCCTTGTTAAACCAGAAGTCCCTCCCTAAAATACACTAGCCCCACCCACTTCTGGCAGAAGTTACGTAAGCTCGAACCCATGTCCCGCCCCTTGAACAGGAAATGACATGTGCTGAAACCCCAGAAATGACATAACACCACCGTTTTGTAAGCATCCTACACCCCTCATTCTCATACACTCCTCAAACCCTGCCACCCACCATTTTGTAAGCATCCTACACCCCTCCTTCTTGTACACTCCTTGAACCCTTGCCATGCCATCCTGGCTGGAACCTGAGTCCCACCATGCTAGCTCGAACTCCTGCCCCCCCTCCTTTCTTCTGCACCCCCACCATCCTGGCTCAAACCCCTGTTCCTCTTCACCACTGTGCCCCACCCCAAAAAATAAGTTAGGGTTTATGTAGTGTTATGTGCCCCCTGTCGGCATGGGTGTATAACTGCAGGGGCATGTGTGTGTTTTTTGATTAGGATATTTTCAGAAAGCAGTATTTAGGAGGCAACCTGATCATGCAGAGGTTTCACAGATCTGTTTGGAGACCCCCCAAGGGAAATCCATCTGCCTGTGTGAGTACCCCTTTTTCTGTTTTATAACAAGTTATAAAATGTGTAAAACTTCCACCAAAAGGATACCTTTATGTATATGCATGTAACACTTATAAGCTAAAACAGGGGGACCTCTGTGTAAATAAGGTGGTTCAACAGTTTTCTCTGGATAGCATTGCAACATGCTGGCTATGTATGTGTGTATGGGACCTCTGTTTAAATAAGATGGTTCAACAGCTTTCTCTAGATAGCATTGCAACATGCTGGCTGTATGTATGTGTGTGTGTGTGTGTGTGTGTATGTGTGTGTAATTATTCTATAGCAATCACAAAACTAATCATGTATACTCCATCATGAATTACAAAATAAAATATATCAGAAAAAAAGGAATACACATACCTATAGTTCTCCCCTTGGCTCTGTGTAGTATCAAGATTTTTGGATTACAGGGTCCCTGTATTTACAGGGACCTGTAAAAAATATAGCTTTATGCTTTTGTTAAAACATAAATGTCTATAGTTACACTATAAAAAATTAAAAGTCATGTAGTAGGTTTGTAACCATTACCTGTATAATGTTTCTGTAATTTGTCTGACTTGGAACCTTTGTAAAAGAGCTCATGGCTCAAAGGTATTAATCTGAAGCGTAATTAAATAGGAAAATAAATAATATGTTACAAAGAAAAGACAGAATGTATCTACAGCTTTGCTTAGAGTTGGTGCAAAAGAATACACGCTTTACGTGTGTGTGTGTGTGTGTGTGTGTGTGTGTGTGTGTGTAATTATTCTATAGCAATCACAAAACTAATCATTTATACTCCATCATGAATCACAGAATAAAATACATTTATCTTTGGAGGGACTTGCAAGTATGTGTTTTAAGACTGATAACAACAAAATAAGACTGAGAAAACACATCCATTTTAATTAGACTGTGACCAACGTTTTAGCAGTATGGCATTAATCTTTTTAGATCCCTACTGTGTAAAAGAGAAAAACAGGTGATTCTCATGATTAACTTTTTAGAAAAGACAAAATAAGTTTTATCTTCTGATTAGTGGAATGTAAGCTATGTTACACTGAATTACTAATTTAAAGGATGCAGCTGTTTTTAGAAAAAAGACAGAATTTCCTTTTTGACTTTTAAAAACATTATAACTAAGTTGGGCATGCAACTGGCCTTATTATAAAACTGTGTCTCTATCTTAAGACTGAGAAAGAACATCTGTTTTAATTAGACTGTGACCAAAGTTTTAGCAGAAAGACATTAGAGAGATGCCTTCCAGCTGTCGTAGGAAGTGAAAACAAAGCCTACAAGGAGTAGCTTAGGACTTATATATTTCCCCATGGAGAAGGGGTGGGGGTGTTTGATGAACAGTACCAGATGTTCAGACATTTTTTCAAGATTAGCCACGTACTTGGGGTGTGGTTTTACACACTTCATATAAGCGTTTCAAGATACAGGGAGCTAAAGACAAAAGAACAGAGCGAGGCTACCAAAAATACGCATTGAGCTAAAAGAAGTTTTAAAAACATTTAACAAGCAACAATGGAGTCATGGGGTGGAAATGAAGCCCTTTTGCAATCGATTGAAGAGCTGGATAATGTACAGTTTACAGCTACAGAAGGTGTGTATTTTTTATTTTTAACTAGGTAAAAGGTTGCAACTTTCAGATTTTAAATTTGTTTTACAGTATAATGCTGAAAATGGGAGATTGAGAAGGAGGGGATTTAAAAAATGCTGCAAGTTTTTAGAGTTAAAATTTGTTTTGCAGTATAATGCTGAAAATGGGAGATTGGTGGGGGGTTAAAAAAGGCTGCAACTTTTAGAGTTGAAATTTTGTCTTACAGTATAAAGCTGAAAATACAAAAGTAGTGACAGGGGTGTATTTTCTGTTTTTACTAACAGCACAAAAAAATCCTACGGGGGTGGGGAGAGGGAGAAAGAGACCATTACTTGAATGTGATGTTTTTTGAAGGTGCTCAAAAGTTTCTGCTGGTGTGAGTCATGAGCAAAACAGATCTATAAATTTGAATGATGACATAGACACATCTATGAGCAGTAGCAGCAGCACAAGGGTTTCTGACAAAGTGTTATTGCACCCAAGGTTTCAAGAAAGGGACATTGACATGGTCAATGCTGGAAAAGTGTGTATTCTTAATGCTGTTGATTGTTTGTTCAATGGCATGGTTATCTAGTGAGTGATTTTTAAATCTGAGTTTTATAAAGGTACTTTACTGAGCAGTGTATTTTCTTTATTATGTGCAGCCAAATTCTCATACTCAGAGCTGAAACAGATGGCAAATGTGGCCCACATGTTTGAAAACTACAGGAAAATGGAGCAAACGCTGTCCAAATACAAAAATAAAATTACAGAGTGAAAGCACAGAAGCTCTCACAAGCTGAGTAAAAAGGGTGGAAGCACTAACAAAATGAAAAAAATATAACAAATGGGATCAAAAAAGAAAAATCTGGGTAAAAAATAAAATAATCCAAGAAAATTTGAAAAGAAAAGTAAAGCATGCCAGGAAAATATTACAACATAGGTTATTACAGCATGTTGCTGTACATATGCAAGATGATGATGAGCTGGCAAGCAGGTCACCCCCTACAGTATTTTTAGAGTCTGTGCAGCAATATGAACGTGTTTTAAAAAAAACTTTACGCTACAGAATTCTATCAACGATATAAGTTTATAAATCTATATAAAATAAAATATTTTACAGAGGCCATTGCTGCAATGCACCAGGCTATACAAGAATTGCTGGACGGGGTTCTGAGACAAACATGCCGTGGAGACTTTATACAGTTAAGATTAAATGCTGCTTCTTTAAATCAACCCTTGTTCTCAAGGAAAATACGCCCTAATGAGTTAAATGCAACCACCTTCTTAGATCAGCTAGCTGATATGCTACAGAGCAATACTGAAATCATTACTGATGACACTATACATCTTGTGGTAACCACTATCAGGAATCACCAGGAGGTGGGGGTGGGGGGGTAATGGACACAACTCCATCTTGTATAGCAGGATTTTACAAAAAAAGAGACTATACTTGATTGATTTAAATAACAGAGATAATAGTTTGTGTTTTGGTGGCTCCATTCTTGCACTCCTAAATCCACATATGAATGACAGTCAGTTGTTGAATAAGGCTAAAATATTGCATGCTGAGCTAGGTTTGTCAGACCATGCCCCAGTCACTTTCAGTGATGTGTCCCAGTTTAAATGATTTTTAAGAGTCAAAATTAAGATTTTATATCATAATGAAGGAAACTGGCAAACATTTAACAGGGCAAGAAAGACTTCCTAAAACACTATTTGTATTACTGCATGACAACCATTATTATGGTATAAAAAAATGTAAAAAAAATGAATTGGTACTAGGTACCTATGCAAATATTGTGATATAGCCTATAGCCATAAGGGAAATCATATCTGTGCACAGCAGTGCAACGTTTGCTTTGACCCCAATTGTCTTGAACAGGACTCTGACACTGCATCCTGGCCCTACTGTAAAAAGATTTGTAGGTCTTTAGCATGCCTAGAAATGCATTTAGCTAGAACTGATGGGAGTACAGGGTCTTGTAAATCTATGAAACTGTGTGAAAAATGTTTTGTCTTTTACAAGGGATCTCATACATGTAAATTGATTCAGTGTAACATATGTGGTTCTTTCATGACCTCAGACAAGCATCTGTGTTACATGTCACCACTCACAGATGTAAAAATCTCTGAGAAATATATAGTGTTTGATTTTGAGGCCACACAGGAAACCGGGAGGCACATACCAAATTTTGTGTATGCTAAGCAGTTAGATGGGGAGAAGTCCTGTGAATTTGAAGGGGAAGATTGTATAAAAGATTTTGTAGGACATTTTATTGATACACCATTTAGACACTACACATTTATATCACACAATGCCAAAGGCTATGACAGTTATTTTATTGTTAGCCAGCTAGTCAAGGAAAGAATTGATATTAAATTGCTCACAAAAGGAGGAAAATTACTCTGTCACAGTGACATCCCTACACATCAGATTTATCGACAGACATTGTTTTCTTCCCTTTAAACTAGCAAAAATCCCTGCAGCCCTTGGATTTGAGAATGAGATTGCTAAAGGTTACTTCCCCCATTTTCTTAACACCAAGGCTAATGAAAAGTATGTAGGCCCCCTGCCCGATGCTCAGTTTTATGGTTCTGAATATATGCTGCCTGCAGAAAAGCAAGAGTTTTTGCAATGGTACCTAGCTAACCGACATAGAGAATTTGATCTGAAAAGAGAGCTTCACTACTATTGTCAGTTAGATGTTGAAATTCTTTGAAAAGCCTGTGACAGATTTAGGAAAGAAGTGATGGACATGACAGCCAAAAGTGTTTTAAAACAGTCAGACGGTGATATAGTAGAGTATGAAACAATATCCTTAGACCCCTTCCAGTACATCATGATAGCCTCAGTCTGCATGTCCATGTACAGATTTTTATTTTTGAAAGAATGCACTGTTGCTGTTCTCCCCCCATATGACTACCACAGACAATTAAAGAGATACTCCACACTTGCTATTCAGTGGCTTATGTACATAACTGAGAAGAAAAAAATACTCACCTTAGTAATGTTGTTTCTTCTAATGGAGCCTGAGGGCTCACTCTACTAGAGGTACAGCTGCTTCACTGGCTGCTGCCAGGGATATTCCTATCATAGAAATTTGTCAAGCAGCCACCTGGAAAACAGTCCATACATTCACCAAGCATTACTCTCTGGATATCCATGCTAGGAGTGATGCTCGGTTTGGCACAGCAGTTCTTCAGAGCCTATTCCCAAAGTAGGTTCTGTCCCTCCTCCATGGAGGTACTGCTTGGTAGTCTGCAATAGTCAGAATACAGCAAGACTTCATGTTGTTTGAAGAAAAAAATTATTCACCTTAGTAATGTTTCTTCTAATGGAGTCTTGCTGTATTCTGACCTCCCCCCCGCCTCCCCCCTCAGAACCTGGTTTTTGGGATGTGGGTGGGCTGGAGCAGTGTTGGCACCCTAGAGGTGCCCCTTTCTTCACTCTCCTTTATTTTGGGTGTGTGTTGTGTTTTGTTTTTGGGTTTTCTGACTTGAGTCTTTGCTTGAAACAAAAAACCCTTTTTTAATAATTTTAGTTGCCAGTTGGCTAGTGTGAGTCTTACAGTTTCCACACAGAACTTCTAGTGAGTATTGCTCGTAAAGATCTGATGGTTGGAGTTTAAACAACAGCAGACAGAGGCTTCGGCCGAGCTCGCACTGAACGTTCCATGCTGGCCATGGAAAGTTAATTCTTTGTTCTCCTGGGCAGCTGAAAGGCAAGACCTAACTGCAATAGTCAGAATACAGCAAGACTTCATGTTGTTTGAAAGAAAACATTTCTATTCAGCATGCACTAAGGGGTGGTGAATTTAAGGTGGGGCTGTCTGTACTTTTTGGATGGCTATTCTGTTATAAATGGAATACCCACAGCATTTGAATTTAATGGTTGTTTTTTTCATGGCTGCAACATCTGTTACTGTGATAAAGATATAAACCACATGACAGGGACTAGTTTTGGACAGTTATTCAATAGGACCATGCACAAATTTAATTTTCTAAAAAGCAAGGGTTTTGCCGTTAGAGTATTGTGGGAACACGAATGGAAAGCAATGCTAGCTACAGATCAGGGTTCGAATAATTTCTTGAGGGACAGGCAGCTACCACAGCCACTTGAACCTAGGCAGTCACTGTTTGGGGGGAGAACAAATGCCATTTGCCTGTACTATAAGACGCAGCCTGATGAGAAAATACACTATTACGATTTTACCAGCCTCTGCCCTTTTGTTAACAAAACAAAACAGTATCCAGTCGGTCATCCTGACATCATTTATGACAATTTTGATGATCTCACTCAGTACTTTGGTTTAGCAAAAGTAAAAATTTTACCCCCAGAGGCCTTTTTTTTCCAGTGCTGCCATCCAGGATTGGAAAAAAACTTGTGTTTACATTATGTCTCGCATGCGCTGAAAACAGCCTTCAAACAACATCGTGGACACACAATGATGAACAGAGGGCACTTACAGGTACCTACTGTACTGTAGAACTAAACCTCGCACTGGAAAAAGGCTACAAAATCATTAACATTTATGAAGTTTGCCATTTTAAAGAGTCATGGACAGAACTTTTTGCAGACTACATCAAGCTGCATCTAAAAGGCAAGCAGGAGGTGTCTGGTTTCCCTTCATGGGTAAAAAATGAAGCAGATTAAAGTCAGGTACATACAACAGTATTCTGAAAGGGAAAATGTACATTTGAAGCCTGCGGCCATAGCTGTTAACCTCGCAAGGAGACAGATATCTAAACTGTTTTTAAATACTCTTTGGAGTAAATTTTGGCAGAGAGCTAATTTGCCGACCACAAACATAGTAACAGACCCTGACAAACTCTTTCAGTACATGTTTTCCCCTTACTACAATATAGCCTCATGCTTTTTCATCGATGATGAAACAGCTAGTTTGAGCTGGAAATATACAAGCGATCATTACCCAAATTCTAATAATATCAACATATTTATAGCTAGTTTTACAACAGCATATGCCAGAGTGGAACTCTACAACCTGCTAGATAAGTTACAGGACAGGTGCCTATACCACAACACCGACTGTGTCATTTTTGTGTCCAGAACGGGTGACTGGACTCCACCTCGGGGCGATTATTTAGGGGAGCTAACCAGTGAAGTTCCTACAGATGAACACATTACAGAGTTTGTTTCCACAGGTCCAAAAACTTAGGGCTACCGGCTGTCCAGTGGAGAGGTTCTTCTTAAAGTGAAAGGGTTTACCCTTTATTGTAACCAGCAGTAAACACATTCATTTTGAAAGTCTGAAGGACCTGGTCTTTGATTATACAGGGTCACAGATCTCTAAAGAAATTACCAAGAGTCAACCCAGCGTTGTTAGGAATAAAAAGCAGTGGTCCCTTGAAACAAAAACGCTGTCCAAGGCCCAGAGAGTAGTTTATGACAAGCGAGTTTTACAAGCCATTTTTAAAACACTTCCTTACAGATACTGATTGTGAAAAATGGATATCAGGTTGCTGCATCCCTTTACTTGTCTGTTGGCTGGCCCCTCTAATAGTGGGAAGAGCTTCTTTATAAAACAGTTGTTGGAACATGTTGATGCCACTTTATCACACAAGCCTGAAAATATTGTCTGGTTCTACAGCTATTGGCAACCTATGTATAATGAATTGTTGTTAAAGTTCCTGCAGATTAAATTTATAGAGTGGCTACTGATGTCACTAGCCGACAATGATCTCTTACCCCCTGGGAAGGTAAATTTTGTTGTTATAGATGATTTAATGGACTCTGCCTGTCAAAATAGTGAAGTCAAGTATGGGTTTACCAAGTACAGTCATCATAAACAGTTAACAATATTTTTAATTGTCCAGAATGTGTTCTGTCAAGGTAAAAAAAGCAGGACCATCACACTAAATGCCAAATACATGATTTTGTTTAAAAACCCCAGAGACAAGCTACAGATCATAACGCTGGTAAGGCAGATTTATCCTGGTCAGACAAAATTTTTCTTAGAAGCTTTTGAAGATGCCACAAGAAAGCCTTATGGCTATTTACTGGTTGATTTAAGATCCAATACACCAGACAAATGTAGACTGCATAGTGGGTTGTTTCCCCCTGACTGGCCTGTGGCATATGTCATGAAAAAAACACATTCTGCTTCTAAAAATATTTGATACTGTATTGTCATTATGTCTAAAAGACTGCAGAGAAATCTGTCTGTTTTAAAGTTACTAGTAAAAGGGCCTCTGTGCTTAAGAAAAGCTATTTTATGTTCAGCCTCTGATGATCTGATATTATCTATAGCTGAGATAGCCTTAAACACTCTCAAAGGAAATATCCCACTGTCAGCAAAACAGTTAGGTTTGCTGAAAAAAAATGGAGAGCTATTAAGACTTTAAGCGATAAACAAATAACCTTAAAAAGGAAAAAGAAAATAGTTATTCAGACAGGAGGCTTTATAGGGACACTGTTAGGAATTGCCATCCCTTTGATCACCGGCCTGCTGGCTAACAGATAATGGATTTTACTCAGAAAATGTATTTGGTGCCTCAGCAACAGATGGATCACATTAAAACTAATTACCCTGATCAGGATATGAGAAAAGTTGCAACTAACAGTTTGGACACTGACATGAGAGCTATACTGTCCTGAATTGATTTATCAGACTATGACAAAGCCAAAACGTACTCTGCTGTGTTACAGCGCTATCTGACTTTGGTAAGACAAGGAGAACAAGCAAAAACCAGTTTAACATTATTGATACTGGAATCAATTTCTGAAACCCCTGCAGCTTCTGCACCTAGTACTATGGAAAAAGACATTTTAAGTAGTGTTTCTCATCGGTCTAAAACCAACACTGAACTTTTGTTAAAACATATGGCAAAGAACAAGGATATTGTTTTTTGGAGTGATAAGGGGGAATTAATGTATAAAGATACTGTTGTTTCTGGGTCTCACATGGTCGATTTGGTAAGAGCAGCTACAACCACTCACACACACTCCCTGACCACAGAAAGCCAAAGGGCTGGAATGATTTTGTCAAAGCAGTGGCTGAGGCTAACATACCCACCTCAATGTTTGCTCATTCAGCAAACAGCAGCTATGTGGAAAGGTTGAAATCAGCTGGTGCATGACAGCCACAGCCATCTCCAGTCAGCCAATGGTCAGTGACACCCAAAAGACTAAAGTCTTCTAAAAAACCTACGTGGCTCACTGTGTAAAATTTAAATGCAATCTCTATGTATGAATGTTATATACCTCAGTGATTGCTGTGTACAACCTATGTTAACCATTTACCTCATATTGACTATGTAATCCTGTTTTTGCAAAAAATATGTTTTTATCGATGCACGTTAGCCTACCTCATACTGACTGTGTAATCCTGTTTTTACAAATAAAGGGCCGGATATTCAAAAGGGTTGCGCCATGCGCAATAGGGTTGCACATGCGCAAGTCCGAAAGTGCGCCATTCTGTGATATTCAGCAGGACGCAGTTGCGCCACCGAAAACAGGCTGAGCAACAGCGCAATGCAAATGACGGCATGTGCAATTGAAGGGGGTGGATCCCTGCATAAAGAGCGCACGCGAACCAGTGGTTGCGCACGCGCAACAGCGAACAGCTGGAAGTTTACACAGCCGAAATGAGCCAAACAAAAAGGCTCAAGAAAGAGGCGCAAGAACGCTACAGAGATGCCAAGCGAGACAGACAGAGAGACAGACAGTGATAGTCCAGAACAGGGCAGACAAGGGAAGTTGTGTGGGCCATAGGCTGCAGAGGCCAGAGGGGGTACCCGGTGCAGTGGAGGTAGCAGTCAGGACAGCGGGGGTAACAGAGCAACATCAGCCGGGGGGGCCACAAGCCAGGGAGATGGACAGTGCCAGCTTCCACATGGAAGCTGTAATGAAGGGGGTGAGAATGCATGCTGCAGGGGGACGTGGCCGTGGAAGGGCCCGTCAGCACGCCCCCAACAGGCAGTACCGTGCCCGCATCAGCTTTGAGCTGTACACAGATGTAGAGATCATGGGCCGGTACCGCCTGAAGAGGGCAATAATGAGACGGCTCTGTGAGCTGTGCAGTGATGTGATGCAGGCACCCTCATGACGGAGTCACGCTCTGTCGGTGGAGACCAAGGTGACAGCCTGCATGTGCCTGCTCACCACGGGCACCTTCCAGAGGCTGACAGGGGACACCACAGGCATCACACAGTCGGCCACGTCACGCATCCTCACCCAATTCCTCAGCGCACTGCTGCCACATGCTGCGGAGCACATCCAGTTCCCCAGCACCGCGGCAGAGCGTACAGCAAACATGCAGGAGTTCCACAGGGTAGCACATATGCCTGGCATGCTAGGGGCCATAGACTGCACCCAAGTGGCCATTCACACGCCACCTGGCCCCGATGGGGCTGCACATAGGAACAAGAAGGGCTATTCCAGTGTCAACTGCCAGGTGGTGTGTGTGATGCAACTGGGCGCATAATCAGTGTCTGTGCCACACACCCTGGTGGAGCACATGATGCCTTTATATGGTATCAGTCCACACTGTGCCATCGATTCAAGAGTGGGGACATCCCCACAGGCCATCTAGTGGGTGAGTATGCATGTAGGAATTGCAAACGTGGGGCAAGGGTGGGAATGCCACAGGTGCTATGGTAGTGGCACACAGGGATATTGGCAATATGGACCTGAACATGATACTCATCTCCACCATCTCCACACAGGTGACAGCGGATACCCACTCCATCCCTGGCTGCTCACACCATACCGGCGCCCCATGACCCCATCACATCAACGCTATAATGAGGCACATGCCGCCACACGCAACATCATCGAGCGATGTTTGGGATGCTCAAGGCACACTTCTGATGCCTAGACACCTCCAGCAGTGCCCTACAGTACAGCCCCTCAAAGGCCTGTGGGATATTCCTGGCGTGTTGTATCCTGCACAACATGGCCAAAGACTGTGGGATAGCTATTCAGGTCGAGGAGGGGGACAGCGATGGGGACACTAGGGGTGCCAGTGATGATGGTGATGAGCAGCCCCACTTGGACGGCGGGACCCCCGACTGATCCGGCAGGCCCAGCTGCACCGGGGACACCATCACGGAGGAGCATTATGCATGACACAGGTAAGTCAAGGGGCCATGTGCAACCAACACTGTCCTGGCGCAACCCACAGGCACACAGAGTAACACACCAGGGGTGCATGACAGCAAGGGAAGTGGAAGGGACCAGGCACACAAACACACCATCAGGGAGGGGTGAACAGTCATATGGACACACACACTCACACACACCACGCACAAAGCATACATGGGCAGGTGCACAGCAGAGCAGGAACAGACATGGCAAACACACAGATCCACAGACCACACCCACCACCTGTACTGTCCAAGTATGTGTGCCAGATGCTGGGCACCCTTGCACCTTGGTGTACAGTACCATGCAGGCATCATCATGCACACGCACCTGTGGACAGCAGTCGGGATGGTGTGCAGGTGGTCCGTATGTCAGCGTGATGTGCAGGGCACCCACCAGTGCACTGCTCACCATGACGCACAGTGCACACAGGGCAGCACCAGACAGGGCCCGCACTGGGAGACAGGTCAGTCATGTTGCACCATTTCACGGCCACCGCGGATGCATGGGCAGCCCCGCCGGGACCCAACAGCACTGGCAGGCTGAGCAGGGGCCACATGGGGTGGCACTGATGGACCACCAGAGGTCCCAATGCGTGATTGCGACCTTGTCTGCACTGGGGTCTGTAGTATGCAAAACATACCTGCACCAGGGGTGCTCGGGATGCCCACAGCAGAACCCGGCATCGACAGGCTGGGTGACGCCGCGAACGGGGAGTGGAGAGCGCATCGTGGGGTGCACGGTACAGGGGCACCTGCTTGTGTGCTCAATGCAGCCACGCAGCCACCAATGCCTGGGTCTGCTCTGTCAATGGCGGCGGTCACATCCATCCGCATATGGACCATCTCTGCATGGTTCAGAGCACGTCCTGCTGTGCCACCTCAGCCATGTACAGTGCCTCCACGATATGTAAAACCACCTTGCTGCTGTACTGATTCCTGCAGCAGGCGGGTGTGCTCTTCAAATGGGTAGTCTGCCACAACGGCATCCTGTCCCCCAGGGAATGGAAGGTCCTGATGTTCAACACCCCTTGAGGGTGGGCGCTGTTCACCAGGACCAGGAATGGGCATATCAAAGGGTGGTGGGCATGTGCCACCACTGGACACTGTACCCCCAGACCTGGTGGGTGACTGTTGCTGCTGCCCCTCCAACTGCTGTGCCCCAGGGACCACTCGTTCCACTGCTGTGGCCACAACAGTTCCAGACACCTGCACAGCCACTGGTGCTGCCCTATTGGTGCTGACAGGCACAGCCTGGGACTGTGCAGACATGCTGGCACACACATTGGAACCAGCTAGGCCCAGGGGCATGTGCTGGCCTGCTGTGTGTCCGTCATGGGACACACACATGTCACTGCCCATTGCAGTCCTTGCATCATCAATGGTGCAGGTACGTGCTACAGCCACAGTCACAGCGTGCTGGCATGCTTGCATGCCAGACTGCTGAGACACAGGCTGTGCACCCCCCACACCTGACTCACCGACACCAGAGTTGGCAGCCCGGCGTGCATGCTGGTGCAGTGCATGCTGGCTGGTGACAGAGGTGGATGGACCCTCCTTCATGTCCAGCAGGTTTTCCTCACTGCCTGGACCCACCACCACCATCCCCTGAAGATGAACAGGATCTGTAACAGAAAGTGAGGACATGTGAGTGCATGTGAACAACCTCCCCCCCCAATACCACCACCATGTCATACCGTGCAGTGATGGGCTTTCACCTGTCTGGAATCCACCTCCTGGTATGCCCTCAATAGCACTCCACTGCATTGATGCAGCCAGTCAGTCCTCAGCTGGGGTCAGCTCCGCCACCACTGGCTGGCCCCCGCCTGTGCCAGCACATGCCGCCTGAGGGCTGCCACCTTCTCCTTCACCTTCCTGTGGTCTCTCCCATCTTCTTTTTGCATTCCTGCATGGAGTGCTGGTGGCTCGTGCAGGTTCACTGCCCGAGCTACCCCTCCCATGCAGCCACACGGGCCTGAGGGGTGCCCGCCATCCACTCAGTAGTGGCTCCTCCAGGTAGGCCTGGAAGAGGGCCTCTGTCTCTGCCGTGGTGAAGTTGGGCCTCCTCCTCCGCCCACCATCATCACCCTCACCTTGGCTCTGCTTGGTCATGTCGATCTGTATGGGTGGAAGTGGACACTGTCACTGTGCAGTCTAAAGCGTTATCAAATGACCATTGTCAGGAACATCCACAGCATGCAACCACCTCTCACCTGCAGTAACAGACTCTGGCCAAGCGCAGCTCAATGTTGCACATTTATAGTGCAATGCATGCAAATTAGGAGTGGAGCAACTGTAATGAGATGCAAATTGCGCCTACGCGCTTTGAATGGCTGATCAGATGATTTGTATGTGTCACGGGAATATCACGCGCTGCGCTTTTGCTAACACGGTTGAGCCAGCTGAGCCAATGGCGCATATCTGTGACTGTGTGGTACACTGCATTGCACATGCCCAGGTAGCTTACGCAGGCGTCTGCTGCGCTGATGACATGCTGTGCGTGATCGGCAATTCAGGCCATGGCCACCATTGTGCCAATAGCGCTATAGCGCTGGTCACCACATGGCGCAGTGGCAGTACTGCGCAATAGTCCACTGTGGCACTGGCATGCAGGTGTCCGATTGTGCAGGACGTGTGGACGTCCGATGGCGCTCTGCGTGGCCTTGCGCCACTGACCCATGACCTTGTGCATGACCTTTGGCCCCTGGCACTGTACATCTGCCATGTGTACGGCTCTATCATGCTGTTCAGTGACAGAACGAGTGGACTGCCATCGCGCGTCCGAACAGCACGATAGGTAGTGATGGAGTTGGCTGCGCAACATTTACCGCAGTTGCCGCGCTGTTGAGCGCCATATTGCCACTGTACAGTTTGACAATGGCACACAGGAGAGCACCACAATGGGGGTCTTAGAGTTAGCCAACCGGTGGCTGTGGTGGAGCCCCACTATGGCTCACTGTTCGAGGTGTGCCTGCAGGTGCCACGCACCCATGTGTCAGCAGGTCGCCGCTGCCCTGGAGCAGGCCACTGGGCGGAGGAGGACCCTGAACAGTGCAGGCACCCTATGGTGACCTGCAGAGGAGCGCGTGCTTGTGCGCACCTCAGGTCAAGTGCCAGGAGGGCATTGTGCCCAGGCCAGGTGGTGTGCTGTGTATGCACTGGTATTGTCTGCATGGGTGACTGTGTAATGTAATCTGCGCATGGGTGTGGGTTGGGCTGTGGTTTGCTGTGAGGGTGTTTGCAGGTGTGTCTGTTTGGGTCTGGATGTGTGGGCAGGCACACTCAATGGGGCAAGGGCTGTCTGCTTTGGGATCTCACTGATGTTTTTTCTTCCTTGTCTCCCACAGATTGGAGGAGCGCGGAGGCAGGCACGGGCTGAGGCATGGGATGGCAGTGCCAGGGTGGTCGTGGAGGAGGGTGCAACACACCGCAGCAGCAACAGCAGCAGCCGCAGCCACAGCACCTGATGCAGCGGCTTGATGAGGTGAGTGTCATTACAACATGGATGCTTTGTATGCTGTGGGGGGCACGGCCACCATCCATGGACAACACTGCCATGCACGTGACGTGTACAGTCAGCATTGTCCAGTGGCACTGCATGTCTGTGAGTGCGTCACTGGTGGTCCATGCATGCACTGGGCACATGGCTGTGGCACTACCTTCCCATGACATAGCCACGCACTGGACAGCCTTTGTTGTGCTGTGCTGGGCATGGGTTGGGTGTGTGTGCAGTGGCACACATGGCTGTTGCTGCCTGATTGGGCTTGTCTTGTGCACGGTCACTGTGAGTGGGTGCAGTCCATCACAGGGGTGGAGCACTTGGCTGTATGCCATGCATGTTGGGTGGGCTTCAGGGTTGTGGACAGTCACAGCCATTGATTCTGTTCCCTTGCCCTAGGTGTCTGGGTCCTGCACAGGATTGAGCGGGCTGTCCACCGCCTGCTGGAGGTGTCCACGGCGTCCCTATCCATTCTGCAGGAGATGCACCGGAGGGGTGTCAGTCGACGGAGGAGGCCACGAGACCAGGGGCAACCTGCTGCTGTGCAGTCTGGAGGACAGTAGCTGTCCCACACCTACCCCTTTACCCTTCCCTCACCCACCTTCCCTCCTGTTCTTCACCTGCCTACCCACCCCTACCTTGCATCCGTATCCCCACCCTTTCTTGTATATATCTCTTGTACATAGTTTATTGTTGTGTGTTCGTGTTGATATTCTTTTATAAATCTATTTTGTATGAATACTGTAGTGGTCTCTGATTTGCAGCTGGCTGTGGGTGCTCAGTTGCAGTGGTGTGCATGGCATCTGGTGTGGTATTGTCCTGGGATTGTGTGTGTGTGTATGTGAAGTGCCCTGGTGTGTGGTGGCTTTCAGCCGGACTGGCTGTGCTGCCACACACCGCTGGGTGCTCCTGGTGGGTCTGGCTTGTATGGTTCAGTGGTACACATGGTTGCATTGTGCCAGGGGCCTGGGGAGTCCTGCAGTGATGGTCACAGTCACTGCTCATGGGTGGTGTCTTGGGGTCACAGTGCAGGGTGTGCTGTGCACACGGGGGTGCTGCTGGACACTGGGGTGGTCCACCCCCTTTGTGTGGCAGTCTCAGCTTGCCAGTGGGTGTGCTGAAGTAACACGGCTGGGATGTGCTTTCTTTGCTTGTCTCCATGGGCCGGTTGATATTCCGTCCCTTCCCCAGTTATGCTGTTCTTGGGGTGTGGGGTGTATTGTTAGTTCTGCAGTGTGTCCCTGTGCCCATCTGTGGCATGGGTGGTGGGCCTCTGCCTACCTCCTGGTTGTGCTGTTCCATTGCTATGCTGCTGGGGTGTCATTGCTTGCCCTATGGGCCTCTGGACTGCTCAGCTGGGCTGGCCTTGTTGCGCTATGGCATGTCGTATCTGCTCAGCTTCCCTTCCTGGTTGCACTATGGCACATCATATCTGCTCAGCTTCCTCCTGGTTGGCGCTGGCGGCGCAGTTTGCATGATATTCAGACGTTAAGGGGTTACAATTGGCCTTGCTCCATGTTTGAATATCGCGACGACAGCATGTGCTAGCGACTTGCGCTTGCTCTTGCTGTTGCGCACTTTTCGGGCGCAGTTTGAATATCTGGCCCAAAGTGTTTATATTGATGCATGTTAGCCTACCTCATAGTTAAATATGTCAACATGTTTTTTAGAAAGAGGTGCTTATTATAATTCTACCTCAGTGCTATGGTATATATAGGGTGCATTTTTTAACAGGAGATGCTTCTCTTTATTATATCTTATCCATGATGTTACCACTGATGTATGTTGTATTTTATTGACATGTTTTTTTACAATAAATACCTTTATATTTTATATATTTTTGTTCTTATTGAAGACATTGCATATCTGAAAATTTTAGACATAGGTGCCCCCCCAAGTTTAAACACAGACCCCCAGAAAAACTGACAGAGACACACAATTATGAGTGTTTATATATGATTTTATAAGTGACTGGTTTTGAATAAAATTACAAGCGGGTGCATATTTTAAATTCATTACAAGACAAACAAGTCTGAACATGTTGCCACCTCACTGATACGTGCCCTGTCATGTTTAGATATCTTAAAAGGCGACATACAAAACTAGTTACCATGGCATTATTTTTCAGCAAATCATTAGAGTACATTTTTAGAATTTGATCATAAGAAAGTCCTTTGCATCTGTGGCGTAAGAAAAAGATGCAGTGAAATCCACAGGTGGTAGAGAAGGTATCTTGCAGCTCTGTGTTTTGGTACAAAATGTTTTTTGCATTTCTGTTTAAAAAAAAAAAAACAATCACTTGTGCATGATTGTCAGGATGAAAACCGTAGCTGTCAAAGAACTCCCCAGTCCCATTTTCTGAAATGTATACAGCTAACCAGTGCTGTCCACGGAGGTCATGGGGTCAGTAATGATGGCTAGTGCTGTGGGAAGGTTTCTCAGTCTCTCCTTTGGTAGCAGATCACAGGGAAACACACCCAGAAAGCAGTCACGGATGTGGGAGTCATTTGTTACAATTCTTTCCAGCTGCTTTGTATTCATTTTTTCATGTTTTATCACATGTAATCAAAAATGACATTTCTTCTCTGGTTTATTTCAATGACATTATCAAACACAGTATAGATAATGAGATTAACTGTTTCTGGAAGGGCTTCTGCAAATCTGATCTCAGCTCTGAGGTTCCCAGTTTTAATTAAAGAGTAATGATCAGCACATTCTTGGTCTGGAGTGAGAGCAAAGGCAAACAGTGTGTACCCTTGGATAAATTCCTGATGGTTAACAGCTAGTGGCTGATCTTTCATAGATTTCCCCACCACTGGTACTAGATTAAAATATTCTCTCACAGCATTCCCATTTCGAAAATTGGTCTGCAGAGGTTTAGCCGGGATTTGTTCACTGTCCAGATACAGAGCCACAAAATTAATGTTATAATTTTTAAAGTTAAAGGGGTTTTTAGTGTAGGAACCACTAAAAGCATCATTGTCAACAAATCCCATGACCATCATTTTTGGTAACTGTCCCAAAAACAAATTATCTTGGTTGCAGACCCTGCTACCTGCAGGGAGGCTGAACACTTTTATTCCCACTGTGTCTATAGTGTATTTAGCGTTGGAGGTCGCAGGGCTTCTGAGTGTCCCAGACAAACACCAGGGGTCACTTTAACCCTTTTGACAAATAGAGAGGCGGCCATGACTTTTAGCTTATAAGGCTCAGCATCTCCACTCATCAGGCAAAGCTGTCCTGTTAATATGTCAGTTTAATTTAATATCCACGCCATTCAGCATCAGTTCTCTTGAAAAAACAAGTCTGTGTACAAGGGTCCCCACAGCTCTACCCCTCTACTGAGATGTGTGAAGGAGCTTCTTTTATTAAAACCTACGTTGTCACCATCTCTGTCTGTGATTTCATGTTTCCCTAGGGTGTCTTTGTAAAATAACCCTACAGTGAATTGGGTAGAAAGGGTCTCTTCACTGAAATTCAGCACAGATTCTATGACTGCCCTGTAGGGGTAACAGTTATTGCTCTGACTGATGAGCCGATCACTGACAGTCACATCCAGCTGACTGAAAATGGTGGCCACTGGGCAGTTTATAAGGCCCACTTTGGCTGCTGCAGGTATATCACCACCATCCGCTTCAGTGATTTTGCAAACCAGATAAAGAAGTGTGTTGTTTAGATCCAAACAGTCTTCATCATTCTCTGCTATATAAAATTCAATCAGTGAGTTTTCTGAAAGGGCAGCCAGAGAGGGTATCTCTACATAAATGCTTTTTTCAATGCTTGTCTGTGTGGGAGCAACAGTAAACAAGTCAAGTTCTGATTTTGAGCAATCTTCAGAACCACAGTGCACGAAAGCCAGTTTTTTTTTTAGAACAGGTCTCTGCTTTTTTTACGCCCCCTTGAAGGTCCTTTGGACTTTGAATGCTTTCTTTTATGTGAAGTTTTGTGTTTTGAAACACCTCTTTTAAAGTAGCCGGGAGGTCTGAAGAAAAGCGAAGGGTGTACTCTGTGCTTTCTCTTTTTACCTCTCTTGAATACAATCAGCCCTGAACCACCCTGAGTAGGCTTATCACCCCCTGACATCTTTTGAGTGACAGCACTAGTCACATGCTCCACAACATCCTTTGCAACATTTTTAGCAGCTATCTGTAGATGTGGTTTTGCAATTTCAAACCACCTTCTTAAAACTGGAACTGCTTTTCTGAACAGACTACGAAATATCCCTCCTATACCAGAACCATACATAGTAGGAAGTCCATGAAAGCCAGGCAAATCATATCCTGCCTGTGCCTTGTAATAGCTTCTGTACAAGGCAGGGTCCCCATAATGTCGAACGATCACCATCCTTATTTAAATTTTAAAGCACTCTCTGGGGGTGAAAATGCAACTTCACAATCACCTTTCCAAATCGAAATGGTACAGGTTCATTTTGATCATTCTTTATTTCAATAGTGACTGTATCAATCTGATGTTTACTGACTGTTTGATAATGGGGTTTATCGTAGGTCATGGTCACTACCTCATTGTCTTGGCCCCTGATGGGTACGCATCTCAGCAAAGGCACTAGACTGTCACCCACTATTTCATGCGTGCTAATGTCAGTGTAGATATATAATGTGTGTAAAAGCTCCCATTAATATCTGTAGGGTTCTTTGTTAGAGTCTTTCCTAAACCTACCCCTAGTCTGCTAAAACCAAAAAAGTACTGTAACTGCCCGTGCATAAACAAAATGCATTTGATGTCACTGTCAATGCTTATTTCTCTCCCGACGGCTTGTTGTTCCAAAACCACTGTCGGTTTATTTACTTCAAATATGCTTTTATTAATTTGAGTAATAACACCAGTCATGTTAGGATAATAGCCCGATGGAATTATAAAGGCTGCTGACTTAGTAAAGGGTCCAGTTGGTGGTGTTTTACTGTGGGCTACGCTTAGAGGCTGATAGAGCATACTGAACCTGTTTTTCTGTGCAGGCATGTTGTCCCAGGTATGAGGGTACTGAATTTCTGCTAAGCCCACTTCCCATTCACCAGGTAGTTCAAGCGTTTGTGGTAACTTTACTGTAAAAGTGGATTTAGTATTTTTGGGGAAAATGTTGTGCGAGGCGTTGCTGGGCAAGGTGATATAAAAACCATTTTTGAGCATTTTAAGCCTTACCTGCTTCTAATGTCCCAAACCTGTGTTGCCTCAACCCAGCTATTACATTTATTGGGCCACACTCTCCACTTTACCAGATACCAAGTTTTTCTGCTACGCTTTTTCTCTGCCAGGATTTTCTGCACCCTATACACACGGTCCTCATCCGGTTCAATTTTTTGCAACTCCTCAGCATAAAAAGTACCTTTGATGTCTTCCCCCGATAGTCTTTTAGCTTATAGGTGGGCCTCTGTGTCTTTAAGACCTCCATCACAATAAATATCTCATCCATGTACGTCTGTTCATATCCCTTTTCAAACACCCCTTTTAGCTTAGATAGTCTCATGTGATCACCTTTCTGACGGGTACCCTTTTGTTTTTTGCCACGAACAGTATTACTGTAGAGGATCTTCCATACACCCAGGGCATTGGAAGGGTTAACATCCACAGGCCTGTGTGTAATGCTTCTGTGATAAGTATGAGTTTATAGCTGTGCACCAGGGTCTGACACACATCTGTATATTTCCAAGTATTCTGGCTGTAAAGTAACGCCATGCGTGACTTCAGTGTCCTATTAAATCTTTCTACAATGCTGGCCTTAATTTCATTATTCGTCACAAAATGGTGTATTTTATTTTGTTTTAATAGATTCTTTAAGGAGGCATTTAGAAACTCTTTACCCTGATCAGTCTGCAACTTCTGAGGTGTGCGTCCACCTTTAAAAATAGTTTTAAAGGCTTGCGTCACTGCCTTGCCTGACTTGTCTTTTAAAGTCACTACCCAAGCATACTTGGACAGCACACTGATGCACGTCAGTATGTACTTAAACCCATTATTATACTTTGCATATTGACTCATATCCACTAAATTAGCTTGCCATTGTCTGTCTATGTCGGAAACAATGACAGGATTTCTCTTAAATTGGACTCTGGCTGCTTTGTGTAATGAATAGGTGTTCTGCTTCACAAGCCTTTCCTGGTGACATCTTTATCAAGTTTTTTTTTGCAGCCTTATACAGCTGAGTCACCTCTGTGAAACTACCCACTTTTTTGCATTAAAATATATATTCTGGAGCAGGTGATTATTCATCTTATTTAATCAACCCCTGATACATCTGTTAGTTAGCAAAATTCTTGTCACCAGTAAAATAAAGCATGTGCTCTTTCTATTCTTTTAAAAACACTATGACAACCACAAAGTGCAATGCATGATTATATTTTATTTATAAATACACATGACATAACCGCTACAAAAGGCATAACACATAGCAAGCATGCAATGATTACATAATATCTTGTTTTCTACTCTTCCAGTTTTACACGTTTTACAATACCCAGAGACAGTAACTTTTGAGCTGCATGTTTTATACAAACATGGGCATCATTCACTTCCCCCTTAGTGATGAGGCGGGCACAATACATACACACATATGCCACACACCACTCAAAATAATTAGCCTGATTTTTAAGAAAATATGTTACATCTACAGTGTTGTACACCTTACATACTGCTCTATGATAAATTTTTTCCATTACTTCAGTATAGAGTTTCCATATAAAGTGAGGCAATGCTTTAATCAGAGTCAGTGTGTTTTCTGCCAGTGAAGCAGCTGTATCTTCAGAGCAGGCATTTAATGCAGGCTGCTTTCCAAAGTATACAGGTTCCTTTAAAATGTCCCTTATCACATGGTACATTGTAGACATCAAGACGGACTGGAATATTGGGAGCATGCCAGTATGTTCCATCTGAAAGTACATTATAATACTCTATTTAGGAAAAGCATATGCTAAATCTGATTTATGAAACACAACAAAAGTGATAAAAGAAGCAAAATATATGATGACAGACTCTGACCCCATGTTCCGCAGACTAAATACTAAAAATTCAACAGTGGTACAGATAAAACCACAGAAGTGTACTACATCATAAGGATCATACATAAACTCTATAGCAATTTTATACATTGCTTCCTCAAGAGTAGTACCCTCATCCTTAAAATAATCCACAGTTTCCTTTTGGGGTTCCTCTGTGAGACCGTCAAAAAGGCCTTGACATGTCTCTAAAAGTACGGAAGGTGCTTGTCCTGTAGGTAAATTTAAACCAGGTTGTTTAGCTCTGTGTCTGACTAGTTGGTAAATAAGCCTCTGGACACACTGACAGGGCATTTCCCATTGTGGTATACTCTGGAAAAAAACATACAGCACTATGTTTTAGTGACTTCTCACTGCATGGTGCAGTTTAGCAAGTGGAAAAGCCAGGGTAACAACATGAACAATATTAAATGGTAACAAGTAACAGTTTTTCTTTTTGGGGGGTAAATGTTTTTTACAACATAAACAGGGTCCCTGAATTTCCTTATAGAAATTTTTTTTAAAGGGCCCTTTGCTGACCAGTGGATCATTTCAGCAAGCACAGAAGCCAAGTTAACAACACATACAATATCACAAGGTTTTTTCTGCTTTATAGTACACACACATGACTATGACGATCATGATGTAAAGTCCACAAAGACATTCATTGTCTTCCGCGAATATATCAGCAAACACTTTAACATTTTCTACAAGTGGCAACACCAATTCATTTATATATTTATCTGTATCCTCCCATACTTCTGGAAGGGCACACATCATCAGTTCAGAGGCTGCATGTATCTCACAAAGGCAAATGTCATATCGAGATGAACCAAACAGTGATGGATGGCAGTAATAGCTTAGGATCAGATACATAAATCTTTGGATTATCTCTGTACTTGCTTTCCATATAATTATCTGTAAAATAAAATATAACACTTTTTGGTACTGAAATGTTTACATGTATCAATTTGGGGGGGGGTAATATTTTTAAAATATAAACAGGGTCCCTGAATTTCTTTTTAGAAATTTTTTAAAGGGACTTTTGCTGACCAGACGTGTGGCCTCTCTTCTAATCTCTCTGTCTGTCTGATGGTACATATTTTTAATACACCACTTGGGATCATCAGCTCTTTTCACATCATTTAAAACATGACCGATACGCTGTAGTGTTTCATTGGTCATATTTAAGCCCTGTTGTTTCATTGCTATTGTTAAAATCACAGGCATAAGTTGCCCTACATGTATGGCTTCAGAAACATTTCTGTATAATTCTATAGTGGTCAATTCATCGGTGATACAAGAATGATTTTTCTGACTAGGGTCATCTATCTCGCACCCGAGACAGGCATCAACCAATTCAGCATGTTTCACCCTCTCTATCACTGCAGCAATTACACCACAGATGGCATGATATATAATGAACTTACAATACATATTGTGGTCAGTTTTGGGGGGTTTACTACTGGGGCCTAGTTTTTCACATAAGGCCCTCTCCGCTGTCTAATCTCAGTAGAAGAAGAAAATGGTTGGGTAGTGATCACAGCCTGTTCTGTGACATTTTGAAACATTCTATCACTCTCTGTATTTCTAACATACTGGTTCTCACACATCTCATTAACAACCACATTTGTATCTTTCACTCAGCAAACACAGTTGAGCGGTAGATTTGTGGAAAGTTGCGAATCCATGCTGTCCGAATATGACTGCTGCTCCATTACAAATCCTTCAGTCTATTAAAGTAAAAACAGAAAACAGCATTGGTCCTGTGACTCACTATAGGTAAGATTTAGTTCTACTGCTAACTCATCTCCTCAGTTACACCATGTACTCATGTCACCACTCAAACATTTTTTTAATGTTAAAAGACATTTACCTCATCAAGTCAACTCTTTTCTTCTTCTTCTTCATTTTTCTTATCTTTCTTTTTCTTAGCCTGGGCTTGACTGCTTGTGGCTGCATTATCATCATCATCATCATCCGCCACCTCTTGGGCAGAGGCGCCTCTTGGCTGTGTCTTGGATTTCTTTTTCACAACTTTTTCTGATGCTTTTTTGGCAGTGTCTCGCTGCCCATCTTCTCTGGCTCCCCCTTCTTGTTGCTCTCTGTTTTGGGTTTCATAGTAACATGTTTTTCTGCATCAGATTCACACCCCAGCAACTCTTCAAGGTCTTGCAGTGGTGCCTCTTCAGAAGGACAGTCAGATTTAAGATTTTCTGATTCACCAAACTGTTCAGCGAGTTTCTTTTTTATGTCAGACACTCTTCCACTCAACAAGACTTGTGTGGGACATTCTTTTTCACACCTCATGTAGTACACATACATTGGCTTGGGTTGTGGGCACCAATAGCCATCTTCTTGCTTGGATTTTCATCTCCAGACTTTTCATTCAGTGGTGTGACAGTCTGGCCTGTTGCTGGGAGGTTGAATTGAGAAGCGCTGCACTGTGCCATCTTCTTGCTTGGTTTTTCATCTCCAGACTTTTCATTCGGTGGTGTGACAGTCTGACCTGTTGCTGGGAGGTTGAATTGAGAAGCGCTGCGCTGTGCCATCTTCTTGCTTGATGTTTTTGATAATCTGCTCCAAGTCTATAAAACAGAATCTGAGGAGTCTCTCAAAAAGCTGTGCCTTCTAGTTTCAGCTGCAGGGTTTATATAACGCTTTGCAAGATGGACTGCCCCTTGGTAAAACCATCACCAGTCAGTCTGACTTTTGATTTGTCTGAAGCTGAGAGCCTTGCAACACTGCAAAGAACAAACTGTAACTTCATTTAGGAGCTGGAAACTTGGTAAGGCATAATATCGTAAAACAGGGGAGCTACGCTTTCTACAAAGAGTTTCATTTTTTTTCTCCTTATTGGCATTAAGCAGAGAATTGCAGGATTCCATTAAAAGTGTAGTAATTTTATAACCAGAGGAGTGAGATACAACTGAATTTGCTTGATTGTTGGGGTTGAGACTTAGGATTTAGAGGATATTTTTGCAACATTTTAAAGTGTCCTGCTGGCTGAGTAATTAAGTTTATATCCCTGGTTTCACTGAAAGATTTTGTGTATTGGAATCAGACAGCAGCCTGCCTACAGTGAAAGGCCTGCTTACATCACAGGTGTCACTTAGTCAATCAGTTGGCTTAATTCTTAAGATTTTCAGTGCAGGAAGAGTGTAAAGCACAGCTGACTTATTTTGGGGCTGACCACTTTCAGAGCACAAACCACCAGGCTGTTTTGGGGCTGGGGAAGGTTACCTGTGTCTGAGTTGGATGTCTGAATTTTTCTGTTTGATTAGCAGGTTATTTTCTCTGTCAAATTGTTGTGTAGGGCATCTTGCTGACAGGAAGGCACTCATCGCTGTGCTGGGTCAGAGCTTTTAGCTGATTGTTTTGTGAGGGCACAGTTTAGGCCCAACCTCTTCCCACCCTCACCCCACCTACCCCTGGAAATAGTTCCTTCATACCTGGGGTTCTGACATCATTTCCTCAAGAGTGCAAGGTGCATATCACTGTCATATCCTCTCTAGCACACTGCACTGACAATATAAGCATACACATTGTATAATATATATATTTCTATATAACAAACCAATCACACACACACACACACACACAGAAAAAAGTAGATAAACATGTGAGGAGTAGTACAATGTAATGGCTGTGGGGCAGCAGTCTTCAAGGAGTCTTTCTGGAGGCTGAGATGCTGCCCTATTTGCAGACAACTCTCTGCCCTGAGGGAGGAAGTTGCCCATCTTCAGGCCACACTGGACAGTAGTAAGGGGACCTTCCCCCAGGCCACACTGGACAGTAGGAAGGGAACCTCCCCCATCCAGGGAGCACCACAGCCACCACCACTACCTCAGAGGTTGCGAAGAAAGCACAGCAGCTGGACCACAGTGGGCTCAGGAAGGGTGAGGATGGTGGAACAGAGGCACACCCAGTCAGTTGTTCCACTCCACAATCCATACACCATTCTGCGGGAGCATAGCTCCCCTATGGATGCACCCACAGAGGAGACTAAGGAGGCTGAGGACAGCTGTCACAAGGGAGGCCCACAGGCAGGAGACAGAGGACACCACAAGGAAAGGAAGCAGCTCCTGGTGGGGGACTCAATTATTAGGGGGATAGAACTGGGGGGAGCAGGGAAAACTGAAGTAAGGTGCCTGCCTGGTGCCATGGCTTGGAGGGACAGGAAGCGCATCCTCAGGATCACGGGAACAGCTGCACGGGAGTCTGAGCTGGACGTCATTGTCCACCTAGGGACAAATGACTTGGCTCATCATGAGATCAGAGCAGTGCAGAAGGACTTTGTAGAATTGGGGAAGGGCCTAAGACAAGTAGCACACACAGTATCCTTCTCAGAGGTGCTGCCTGTCAATGGCATGAGTGAGGTGAGGGTACTTTGCACCATGCAGTTTAATGAATGGTTGAGAAAATGGTGTGGAGCACAGGGGTTTGGCTTCATTGGGGACTGGGGTTCCACCTGGAAGGACACCAGCCTATACTGGCAGGATGGTCTGCATCTGTCCAGGAAGGGAACAAGTCTTCTGAGCAATCGGTTTAAATGCTTCATTGGCAAGCTTTTAAACTAGTCAAGGGCGGAGGTACTGATAAGCAGCAGGAAAATCCAGGCATCCCCCTACAAAACAGGGTACTAAATGAGAAAAAGACCAAGGTAGAAAGGTCAGTGGGGGATGCTGCAACAGAAGGTAAAGCCATCACAAAATGGAGAGCAATGAGTACCAATGCCCGTAGTCTGAGCAACAAGCTTCCTGAATTAGTGGCCTTGATGGAGGAGGAACATCTGGATATTGTGGCAGTCACAGAAACATGGTACACACAAAACCATGACTGGGATGTAAACATACCAAGATACACTATCTACAGGAGGGACAGGGAGGGTAAAAGAGGAGGAGGAGTAGCTCTTTACATAAGGGAAGGAATCAAAGCAACAGAACAAAAGGGAAAACAGGGAGGAGAAGAAGCACTGTGGGTAAATTTGGAGACCAGCAATGGCACCACAATACGCACAGAGGTTGTATACAGACCCCCTTCTCAGGGGGAGGAAATGGACAAGGAAATGATAGAAAGTATACTTAGAATGGCAGAAAAAGGGGAGATATTGCTGATGGGTGATCTGAATATGCCAGATGTTAACTGGAGTGCAGTTGCAGCTGCCACTTCTAAGAGTGGGGTTATTCTAGATGCCCTACAGGGGGCATGCCTTAGACAACTAGTATTGGAGCCCACTCGAGAAGGAGCAATCTTAGACCTGGTTCTCTCAAATGGAGATGAAGAGAGGATCACAGATGTAGAAGTGGGTAGCCATCTGGGAACTAGCGACCATCGAACAGTATGGTTCACAATAAACACAGCAATAGAGTCAAGCCATACAAAGACAAAGGTACTGGATTTTAGGAGGGCTGACTTTGTCAAAATGGGTGAATGCCTAAGGAATGCACTAGCAAATGGGCAGGAAGGAGGGGTGGAAGAACAATGGGTAATAATAAAAACTGCCATCACAGAGGTATCAAGCCTTTGTGTAAAGCAAATAAACAAAATGAAACGAGGTAAGAAACCAGTATGGTTCTCAAAGGAAGTGGCAGTGAAGGTTCAAGAGAAAAGAAAGCATTCAGGAAGTACAAGGAATCACAGAAGGAACAGGACAGAGACTATATCAGTTAAAGCAAAAGGAAGCTGGGAAGGCAGTCAGATCAGCAAAGGCCCAAACTGAGGAAAAGATAGCCAACTCAGTTAAGAAGGGTATAAAACCTTTTATAGGTACATCAGGGAGTGAAGGAAGACCAAGGGAGGATAGTGAGGCTTAATAAAGGGAGGAGGGTGGGCAGAGGGTGACTGGAAAAGGCAGAGATACTAAACAAATATTTTTGCTCAGTATTTACAAAGGAAGAGGGGGAGGTACCTAAAACAAACAGTAGAAACACTCTGGATACAGAAGTTGATACCAGCCCATTTACAGAAGAAAGGGTTCTGAAAGAACTTTTAAAACTGAAGGTGGACAAAGCAATGGGGCCTGATGGGATTCATCCCAGAACTCTAAAAGAACTAAGGGTAGAACTAGTGACACCACTGACTACCCTCTTTAACAAATCATGGGAGGATGGGGTGGTACCCGAGGACTGGCTGAGGGCAGATGTGATTCCCCTTCACAAAAGTGGGAGCAAGGCAGAAGCAGGAACCTACAGACCTGTTAGTTTAACCTCAGTGGTAGGGAAAATGATGGAATCACTTCTGAAGGAAAGAATTGTTAAATATCTAGATGCCAGAGGGGCACAGGACCCAAGGCAGCATGGATTCACAGCGGGAAGGTCATGCCAGACAAATCTGATAGATTTCTTTGACTGGGTGATCAAAGTAGTTGATCAGGGAGGGGCTGTGGACATGGCCTACCTAGACTTTAGCAAGGCATTTGACACAGTCCCACACAAAAGATTAATACACAAGTTAGCCAGCATGGGAGTGGGTCCCAAGATGATAGCCTGGGTAAAGAAGTGACTGGAGAATAGGACACAGAGAGTAAAAGTAAATGGAGTCCACTCTGAAAAAAGGGGGGTTAGTAGTGGGGTACCGGAGGGTTCAGTATTAGGACCAGTCCTCTTCAATGTCTTCATACGTGACATTGCAGAGGGACTGGAAGGACAAGTATGTCTCTTTGCAGATGACACAAAGATCTGCAACAGAGTTGATGCACAGGGTGGGTGGAAAGGATGAGAAGGGACTTGGCAAGGTTAGAGGAATGGTCAAATGTATGGCAGCTTAGATTCAATGCTAAGAAGTGCAAGGTAATACACCTGGAAAACAAAAACCCAGGGGAAGAGTACACAATGGGGGGTGAGATACTAACAACAACAAAAATGGAAAGGGACCTGGGGGTAGTCATATCAGATGACCTAAAGGTGGGCAAGCAATGTGAGAGGGCAGCAAGGAGGGCTGGGGGGATACTGGGATGCATAGGGAGAGGCATCACCAGTAGAAAACAGGAAGTTATTATCCCTCTGTACAGACAGCTAGTGAGACCCCATCTGGAGTACTGCGCAGTTCTGGAGACCCAATCTCCGCAAAGACATAGACAGGATGGAAGCTGTCCAGAGGAGGGCACTAAAATGGTGCAGGGTCTGCACCGAAGACAATGAAGAGAGACTTAAGGAGCTTAATATGTATAGCCTCGAGGAAAGGAGGAGAGGGGACATGATAGAAACTTTCAAGTACCTCAAGGGAATCAACAAAGTCCAAGAGGGTAGCATCTTTCAAAAAAAGAGGTGTGCAAGAACAAGGGGGCACAATTTGAAGATAGAAGGGGGGGCGGCTCAGAGGTAATTTAAGGAAGTATTTTTTCACAGAGAGGGTGGTGGATGTATGGAAAGGCCTTCCAGAGGAGGTTGTGGAGTCACAAACAGTGGTGGAATTCAAGCATGCATGGGACAGTCATAAGGCAATTCTAGGGGGTGGGGGTAGGAAGAAGAAGTAGGACGCTGGTTAACTAGGATCTGCAGCTTATCCATCAGGTAGGGAAATAGGCAGACTGGGTGGGCCAAGCGGTCCTTATCTGCCGTCAAATTCTATGTTTCTATGTTTCACCACACCCCATCATACTATACATGGTAACGTGTCAGAGGCACATCTGTTGTAGCCCCCACCCTCTTTTTTAAAAATATTATAAATATCATTCACATTTCATTCAGCCTTCTCCTTGACACTACACAGAGCCGAGGGGAGAACTATAGGTATGTGTATTCCTTTTTTTCTGATATATTTTATTTTGTAATTCATGATGGAGTATAAATGATTAGTTTTGTGATTGCTATAGAATAATTACACACACACACATGCACACACACACACACCCACACACATACAGCCAGCATGTTGTAATGCTATCCAGAGAAAACTGTTGAACCATCTTATTTACACAGAGGTCCCACACACACACACACATACACACAGCCAGCATGTTGCAATGCTATCCAGAGAAAACTGTTGAACCATCTTATTTACACAGAAGTCCCCCTGTTTTAGCTTATAAATGTTACATACATATACATAAAGGTATCCTTTTGGTGCAAGTTTTACACATTTTATAACTTGTTATAAAACAGAAAAATGGGTACTCACACAGGCAGATGGATTTCCCTCGGGGGGGGGTCTCCAAGCAGATCTGTGAAACCTCTGCACGATCAGGTTGCCTCCTAGATACTGCTTTCTGAAAATATCCTAATCAAAACACACACACATGCCCCTGCAGTTATACACCCAAGCCGACAGGGGGCACATAACACTACATAAACCCTAACTTATTTTTTGGGGTGGGGCACAGTGGTGAAGAGGGACAGGGGTTCAAGCCAGGACAGTGGGAGTGCAGGAGAAAGGAGGGGGCAGGAGTTTGAGCTAGCATGGTGGGACTCAGGTTCCAGCCAGGATGGTGTGGCAGGGGTTCAAGGAGTGTACGAGAAGAAGGGGTGTAGGATGCTTACAAAATGGTGGGTGGCAGGGTTTGAGGAGTGTATGAGAATGAGGGGCATAGGACACTTACAAAATGGTGGGTGACAGGGGTTCGAGGAGTGTACGGGAAGGAGGGGCATAGGACACTTGCAAAATGGTGGTGTTATGTCATTTCTGGGGTTTCAGCACATGTCATTTCCTGTGCAATGGGTGGGACATGGGTTCAAGCTTACATCACTTCCACTGGAAGTGGGTGGGGCTAGAGCATTTTAGGGAGGGACTTCTGGTTTAACAAGGACGGTTCTGATTGGTCCATTTTAGGCCACACCCACCTGTCAAATTACATGCATGCGCTGATTGGCTGAAATTTAACATTTGACAAGATATATGAATGTATACTACTGATGAGGCACTGTGTGCCTTGACTACCACTATATCAGTGACCCGAGCTTAGGAACATGCTCAGGGTGCTGAGGGTTGGAGAGAAGATTGAGTGCTCATCAGATAGCTGTCCTGTCCCTGGGTAGGAAGGCATGCTGATTCAGCCTTTGCTTCCCCTTGGTGAAGGCAGTAATCCAAGGGGAGGAGGAATGTGGAAATGGCTGGCACAGGCTACCCACCTACCTCAGTCACACACTACCATCTGGATGACTGGCTCAGTTCTAGATGTGAGTGACTGATTGGGGGAGGATGGCTCTCCTCTTCCTGACCCTATCACAGGGGCAATACATGGGGAACTTTAGACTCAGTGGTCTGGGATAGGGAACTGGCAGACAGGGGAGGTGGGGACAGGGCTAAGAGCCTATCTGAGTCAACTAGCAAGGCAAAAATGTTTGTGGAGGGGGGAAAATGCTGCAGTACGTATGATCTTAACACATATACACAACCCTCCCATGATGAGGGTTACAGGTAACTTACAGTAAACCTACCAAGTATAGATAACATGTACAGGATCTCCTACCAGGGCAGTATGGAGCCAGAGGGAGGGGTCTTAAAGGGATAACGTTTCTTAGACTTGTAAAATAAGGATCCACAGTTCTTAGACAGTTACCAGGAAGGATAAGAAAGGTTAGACATATTGTTATACTTATCTGATGGGGAAGGAGTTCACATCCTGTGAGACCTGTGAAAGTAAAGAGAAAAAGGTTTAATATGGAGTAAATGCAGTAGTGGGAACAATAGAGAGGACAGAGATACAAAAGGGGTATAGTATAGTGTAAAAGGTAAACAAAATATTGCTTTCGATAGAAAGTTACAGAATTAAATGAAGTAACAGATACAGAGGCATGTTTAATTTAAGTAGTATACTAATATCATTAAATGTTTACCATGAGCATCAAAAACAAAACACAAAAAAACAGAAAAAGGAAATGTTCATAACCAAGTTACTCATGTGTTTTCAGCTTGACTTGCACATTGTTTTTAGTGTGTGATGTATATCACTTAAAGAGATCTGTATAAATGAGATGCTCATTTGTATTCCTCAGACCCACCCCCTTGGGAAGACCCATTAAAGGGCTGATGCACTGGGGCTAGTGGGTGTACACCAGAATATTGCCAGAAATTAAATCTTGCACTGAATCTATGAGTGCTGAGCTTTCTTTTCTTTTCTTATTACCAGGGCCCCTACTTTTCTGCGGCATAGTGGGACCAAGTTCTGCAGCAAGACTACCATTTGCCGTAGAACTTCTGCAGCGGTGGTTTGTAATTTCTGAGGAAGTTCTGTGGCACTAACAAACTACCACATCACAGTGACAGCTTGTCATCCTGACTTTACTTTTGTGGCAGTTTTTATAGCAATCAGGGTGGTGGAAAGCACAGTAACACTAGTTCAAAAAAAAACAGATTTATAAAAATAATTTTATGCCTAAAAAAGCAAAACAAATGTCTCTCCCTTAAGGTTCTAGCCTGTTGCATAAATGACATATGCAGAGGGGATCTTATGTGATAAATAAGGTATTTCTATATGCATGCTATCTATCCCACTAATGAGGTTTCCGTTGTCTATCACTTATGCATTTGTATGTGCTTTCTACACCACTCATGAGGTTCCCACTGTGTATCACTTATATATTTACATGCACTCTGTAACATACATTCAAATGTGTGTGTGTGTGTGGTGAAAGAGACAGAGATACTGTATGTGTGTGTGTGTGTATATATATTTTTTTAATTTCCATGAACTTGCATCCTCATTCATACAGGTCCCATTAGACATGGAATAGAGGAGTTATTGCAAAACTCATTTTTGATGTCAACCTGCTTTCCCTGACACACTGCGTAACACAGTCAGGCCATGACATGCATGTGAACAGGTTGTGAGATAGAGCTCTCCAGACCAGCACAATGTGTCCACCATGTGACAGAACACTGCACCATACCTTCCCAGGCTCCGAGCAATGATGTGTTCCACCAATCCTTGTGCTGCCCAGCCAGCTCCCAGAGCTAATCTCTGAACCTGAGTTGCCGGCACGGAAACACAGCATGCTACCCTCTGGCCCAACAGCTGTCCCTGCACACAACATTTCTCCATAACTTTTATGTAATTCTATCAACCAATGACAATATGTAATCAACAACCCTGGCAAAAATGCGTACAGTGCAATTATTTATTTAACAGGTCTATTCTTTCAACAGGTCTACACATTATTATATTCCACTTTTCTGGGCATAATTACTTTATTTTTCTTAAAAATGACAGTTAAATTCATGTTACCAGTTATTCATTTCAGTTGGTATTTCTATACCTTGAAGGCACAAATAGGTTTGTACGATGTGAGGTATGGACTTAACAGGTCTGTGCTATTGACAAGGTTTTGTTTAAGTTGGCCCTAGTGCAATAGTAAAGGACTGAAAATTGCATTAAGCTGTAGTGCAGGTTGAGCAAATATCACCATGCCTGATGTGCAGTGCCACCGTCTCTGGCAGTGGGAGCTGTGGTAGATAAGTGACTGTTCATTTCTGTTGCAGATTACAGCCATTTCATTAGCTAATGTATGATGTTATAGCAATGATAACATCACATTCTGAGCATATAGGGGGTTTAGGATATAAAAAGAGGAGAAGGGAACCAGATTCTATGGAAAAACAGAAATATTAATAAAAAATCAACAAGAAGAGTGAATTCTGAGGCACCACAGAAGTTCTGCGGTAGATTGCAAGTTCTGCACAAAATTCTGCGACCGCAGAATTCTAGGGGCCTTGCTTATTACAAGCTGGCTGCTTTGTTCATGCACCACCTTTTCCAGTGCACATTACTCTAGACTACTTAAACTATAGCCATAGCACTGACCACTGACCATCACAGGACTGACCCTTCCACCCCCTACAGTTTCAGGACTATACCCCCCGGGAGTCACATGACTGAAACCCTCCACTGCCAGCCACAGCACTGGGCACCCACCCCTGACAGTCACAGAACTGATCCCAATTCCCATACTCACAGCACTACACCCCATCACCATGACAGCACTGCCCTCATACCCCTTAAAATCACATGGATTACACTCTCCACAGGCAGTTACAGCAGTAATCCCACCCCTAACAATCACAACACTGTACCTCAGTCACAGCACTGAAGACCACACCACACAATCAGGACTGCTCCCCCCAAACAGTCAGTTAGTATGGCACCTTATACAACCTTCCTGACACATGTACAACTTCCTGTAAATACTTCAGTCCCTCAAAGCTGTAGAATTGTGCAGAAGCAGACCTCCCAAAAGTCACAGGAATGACCCTCATTCTGATAATCACATAAGTGACATCCTATCTCTGACAATTATATATCTGACCCTCTTCCTGATAATCACAAGACTGTACCATCACTTTAACAGTCACGGTGCTAACACCCTCCACCATCAGTCACAGCAATGACCACCCCCTCAACAGTCATAGGACTGTACCATTGCTCCCCCACAGTCAGAGGACTGTACTAGCCAGCCCCAGTCACAGGACTATACCAACCCCCCACTCCCACAGTCACAGGACTGTACAAACACCCCTCCCCACAGTCACAAGACTGTAACACCCCCTCCTTCACAGTCATGGGATTGTAACCCCCCCACACAGTCACAGGACTGTACCATCTCCCCCCACACTGACAGGACTGTACCACCCCACTGACAGTCACAGAACTGACACCCTCCATCAACAGTCATGACAACGACCACCCATCTCTGGCAGTTGCAGCACTGTTCCACACCCCTGAGAGTCTCAACTCTTTCTTACTGTTTACAACAGTCACAGAACTGCCCCCCCAAACCTTGTAGTCACAGCAATGACCATACACCCCTAAGAGTCAAAGCACTGATCCTCATCCCCCATAGTAACAGCACTGATCAAAACACTACACCCAACCCCATTTTACAGCACTGATTATCCATCCCCAACAGTCACAGCACAGCCACCTCACCCCCCAAAAGTCAAAGGACTGACACCTTCTACCATCAGTCACAGCAGCAATTCGCATTCACTAACAATAACAGCACTGAGCCATGATTCCTAATAGTCAACACACTGACCACCTATCCACAACAGCCACACACTGCCTCCTCACCCACAACAGTCATGGAACTAAGCCCCACCCCAACAGTCACAGACCGTACTACACATTCCAGATATGTGAATGGGATCCATTCCATATCTGGAATGTAATATGATGGGATGCACGCCCATTGGCTCACGCTGTGGACCATCTGGTGTGGCAGCCCTACCGACGGTGTGCTGTCGGTGGGCGGGCGGTGGTAGGTGGTGGTGCTGCCCCGCCGCTAACTGAGGGGAATGGGGTGGTGGGGATCAGTGGGCGGGTGGGGGGTCACTGGACCACCAGGGATGATAGGTTTCCTATTATTCTACTGCAGCCCATGATCGGGCAGACAGGTCCACTGGACCACTAGGGTTTATGATTCTTCTTTTTACTGCAGCCTCGCGGCGTTCTGTGGGGCACTTGCCACGCTGCAGGGGTGTCAGTCCTGCGGCTGCTGCCTGGCAGGGTGCCAGGTGCAAGTCGCTGGGGATCGGTGCACCTGCATGCAAATGGGGCCATAATGACATGCAAATGGCCCCATGTCCACCTTGCATACATTATGGCCCCATTTGCATGTCAACTTTTGAATATCGCGGTTGCTGCACCTTGCGCAATGGAACTTGTGCTAGCGCATCCCCATGCTCCATGCTGGCCACTGGCACTGGCGCAGTGTCACTGTGCCATGCGCACTGCGGGTGACCACGGTGTGATATTCAACGATGCTGAACCATGGCGCAGCTCTGTTGAATATCGCCCAGTCCACGCCCTGCGCAGCCAAATTGAGCTGTGCCTGGGCTTGCGCCACAGCCTGGCGCAGTTTGAATATCTGGGCAACTGTGTATAATTTTATCTGATGACATGAAGCCTTTGTAAAAGAGCCCCTGGTTCAAAGGTCTTAATTCCAAGATTCAATAAAATAAAGAAAGAAATATAAAATTGTTTAAGTACTGGCAAACCATTGCAGAGAGTGCAGGAGTCAAAACTAGTACTGGTCTGCTAGCAAAATGCTGGTAGATATTATGTTAGGCTAGTAAGATTTTCCATTAACTAGCACTGCAGACTTGTACTGGAGAGTGTAACCAATAAGTACATCAGCTGGGCTAGTGGAAGAATCTGTGGGATTAGTGAATTTTCCCAGTCACTGGTCCTGCTGGCTAGTAGCTGCAAAACTTAACTTAGACCCCTGGAGTGGGTCATGCCATCCACAAGATGGTCATCTACACATTATTGCCCACTGACCAGCCCTAAAGCTGAGCATCCTGCTAGGAGTCAGAAAACCCACATCCCAGTCCTCCCCCCCACAACTGGACCACTCTTTCAGTACCAGTTCCTTAGGTTCTTATACTTCTACCTGGATACCCAAACTGTCACCAACAAAGATGGGTAGAAGGGACCTCGGTTTAATCCCTCATGCAAGGGACAGCACACCATGACAGTACAGCATTATTCCATATACTATATTGTGGTGCCTGTGTTTACAGTATGTCAGTAAATACCCTAATAATCAGACTGCCCATGCTGTATATGTGGTATGTCATACTTATTTCAGTTCCGGAGTATGTGGGACTCTTGAATGTACTGCAAATACTAGATAACCAACAACAGAAAAAAAGAGCTGCAAGTACGTATTAGATAGACATAATATATAATGATTCTAAACAGACACCAAGCAGTACAGCACATGGACAACTAGCTCTGCATATTAAACTTTACATTGCTTAGCTTGTTAAACAGGCTTCTTTACTATTGTACTACCACTGCGATTTCTGGTGTATTACCATTGTGAGTTTCATAAATCATTATCACAGTGTGCTTGTTCCAATTCCATTGTTATACCATTGTAACCATTATACCATTCAGACAGTTGTAGCTCACTGGTAACACCCCCTCTGCTGGTGCCACGGCGGTAACAATGTGTACCATTGTGATACCACTGTTTGTTGGTATCACAGTAGTTTTGTTCCAATTCCAGTGGGATACTATTGCATTACCCGTGATACCATCAACACCCAGTAGTAGCACAGTGGCAAACTCTTGTGCAACGGTAGCACAGTGGTGAATACCGCTGTGATACTATCACACTTGGTATCACAATGGATTTGTTTTAATTCCATTGTGCTATTATTGAGACCACTGCAGTACCATGTGTCAGTGGTAGCACAATGAGTGCACCTGCAGTGGAAATACAGTGGTCTCATTCCATGCCTTATGCTGGTGGTAGCACAGTGGTCATGCAGCATGATATCATAGTAGCCTGCATGGGCCACTGGTAGCACATGGTCCACACTGTAGTTCAAAACCTGCTGGCAGAGTGATCCAAACAAATAATTAAGGCACCTCCATCAAGATTAGACTCCTAGGACTCAAACCCCCAATGTTTTTATTTGTGTACTTTGTACTCTTTGCATTCTTCCACGCTAATGTCTGCATTAATGTAGTTTTTCTGCAGTAAAACACCTTCTTTTTGTGATAGTGGAAACTTAACAGCATAGTGGAGCTATTTCAAATGCTACATCACCATTCACTTAACAATTGAAAGCCTAGTGCCATAATTAAGAGATCTCTTATCTGGTTCTTATGGAGTCTGGGATAAGGGTGCCACAAGAGAACATGGTACCTGTAAAACAAGAACTGCAATGGGGTCACAAAGGATCTACAACTATTTATGAACTATTACAAATAAGGCAGGGTAAACAAAAAACAATACTTATCTGATATGTATGGTCAGTGTCCTCTT